>OY744528.1:41163703-41193703 GCA_963556195.1 Sepiola atlantica
GGGAGTACTAAGATTGATAAATGGCATGAACTGAGTTAAATTACTTGGAGGGAGGAGACGGATGTCCATGACAAAAATTTGTTGACATTGGATTTAAAGACGATCAAGTTGTAATTAGAAGAGAAACAGTCCCGCAATAATGTGTTCCACGGACGGGAAGCCCTTGCAAAGAAGGTTGTGCATGAAAATTCAGCCTGACGCTAGGTATATGGAGGGAGAAAGGAAAATTGTTTTTTTTTTCGTTGTGGTAGAAGGACGAGTTCTTGCTGTGAATGTCTTACGAGGATGAACCAAAGATTGGAGCTCAGTCGAACATCTTCCATTTAGATAAGGATAGAGTAGAGAGAGACTAGCAACGAAAGAGAAGTTGTTTTTATGAAAAGGATTTTCAAAGTTAAATTTAATTATTACGGTATCGTTTTGTCATTAACTTTTTCATGCATTATTTCTTCCAGAAATTCTACGTACTTAATCTAACTTGTTCTTGAACCACGTGCCTTCAACTTGATCTAACTTGTTCTTGAACCACGTGCCTTCAACTTAATCTTACTTGTTCTTGAACCACGTGCCTTCAAGTTGAGATGACTTCCGAAAAGGCTCGTAACGACTAATAATGGAGGCAAAACGTATTTTTCGACGTCCCTGACTCTCCCAAAACAAATATAATTGGTCAAATCAAAATTTATGATAATTTATAACAACTTTTCTATTTGTTGTTGTGGAACAACAATATGCATGAAAGGGTTGAATTATTAATTGAACCAAGTAATCATAAAATTATTACTAAAAACATGAAAAGATGGGTTTTCTGGTCTGGAAAGATTGATTGAACAAAACGGAAACAAAGCGGGGAAAATGCCCGTAGTTCGATAACACGATCGATTGTAAAAGAAGAACTGTGGTATAGAATTACTATATGCATTTAAGTATTAATGGCACAGATAAAATGTCATGCTAAATGGCACAGATCATACTGAAACAGATAAAAAATGACACAAATGGATAAATAGGAAAAATTGCACCTGGAAAATGATAGATGAAAATCTCACAATAAGTTTATTAACACCTAGGATACAATACATGCCATTTTTTCCTATTTATTTACTTGTGCCATTATTATTACTATATATATATATATTTTTTCAACACTCGACGACACCCCATATATATATATATCTGTAAAAATATTTTTCTTTATTAAATTTGAAAATATTAAAAGTTTGTCAAATTAAAAACAAAATTATATCTATATTTAAAAGTAAAAAGATTAAACCCTTAATCCTAATTTTTTCTAAATTCGCCCTTGACTTTATTTATCCCTTACTTATACAGCCAGAACTAGTGGAATCGTGGTCATATCTTGAGGTGCATGATTGGGGTCGCATGTAAAAAAAAGTTGGTAACCACTAATTTATGTTCTTGCTTTCTGACACGTTTACCTATTTATTTACTTGCGCCATTTTTACCCATGTAATTTTTAGCCGTGCCATTTAAAACTGTTCTATTAATATTGTGCACCTGACTATATAATGATACGCTAAGCCACTTCGTTTTCGTAGTACGTTATTAGATTTCAAACACATTAAAAAATGAGATCGTCCAATTAGTGATTGGTGATTAATCTGATGTCACTAAGGTAAAAACATTCCGACTTTACCGATTTTAAAATGAATTGTTCCAAAATCAAATTATTTTGCCCCCAAAAATACAATTTTTAATAAATACATTTAAAAGTGACATTCGTTTTATTGAGTTGAATAATATTTAGCTGACAATTATTTTTACGGTAAGAAGCCAGAGAATATTTATTGCTTTAAAAATAATTAAATTGCTGCAATTTTAAATAAAGAAAGAAAAACGAAGAGACATATTCGTTTTATTTATTAAAAAACTATTTATCTGACGATGACAATTAGTTTTACGGAAGAGAAAAAAAAGAGTCATTTTTTTTTCTTTATAGTATTGACTCCGACAGACATTTATTATTTCAAAAGGAATATTATTATTAACAGGAAATTATACGGATTGAAGTAGAAAGCACCGTGGAATATTCACGGAGACCTGGTAGTAAATGTACATTCTTTTAACTGTGCTTCTTTATCGTCTTTTATTGGTGACGCGTGTGTACTGGCATCCAAGTGTTTAGGGAGATTTGCTTGTATTTCCTAATCACACTTTGTCTATCTTGATAGAATGAGAATACTCAATATTCGTATTCTTTAATGGTGACACCGACGTGATCTGAACACACACTCGTCTTTAGTTGCCGACACATCCACGTGTTTCGGGAAATTCTTTTTTTTCTTTAACCACATTTTGCCTATCTTGACAGAGAATAGTAAATACATAATGATGTATTTACTATTCTCTGCCGATGCATTATTTCACCAGAGATGTGAGAGAAAAAATCTACAAACTTTGCAATATTAAAGAAAGTGAAGCCATTTTGTTGTTATTGAATCCATATTTTTATTTGAATCCTCACCAAAAATCTAATGTAGTCTATTCCGGGTGAGGGCCGACCATGGTATCAGGTTGTGTGGAAATCAATGGTTTTTGTGTAATTTTCCTCACAGTCCAACCAACAAACAAAAGTGTTATGAGCGGGGGTGGGGGGGGTGAATATATTACCGAAGAGGGGGATAATACCGTATATATTCGCATATCAGTCGATATCACGTATCGTCGATCCCCCAAATTTCTATCTACAAATTCTCTGAAATTTAATAGCAAGTAGGAATGTCTGAGGGCACTAAATAATTTGTCTGCAGATCTCGAGTCACGATTTACAGTCGCCCTCGGAAAATTCACGAGGCAGCCATGTCCGAAGCTTAGGAATCTTTCTAAGTTAAATTTATTTTTTACTTTTATTCACTTTCAAACAAGGTATATCAGTAAGAGACTACTGTGATAGGGACTAGATTTATAGGGAGAAACTTGGCTGAGGAGTTGGGAAGCAAGATGTTTGTTCACATTACATTTACATTTCTGCATGTTGATATGGTCGGAGAAATAGGGAGCAGGAAGAGAATTCCAAAGGTAAGTGGTCCGAGAAAAGAAACTATCAGAGTAAGAAATCTTCCAGCATCTAGGAAGCTCTACAATGAAGGGGCGGGATTTAGCAGCTAGTCGGGTGGGTCGGGATATTTGTGTTTAGGGTTGCTGAAGATGACGATAAACAGTTGTATGGTTTGCGGAAAGCTGCATTGCCAATTATTTAACTGTATATGCAGGGGGTTCTTTAAGTGATGTCACAAGGAGCTCTTCATCTAACTCAACTGGACATCCTGGTCAGTCTTCATCTTCAAAAGTGAAATATATATAAACCATCTTCTGCACGTTCTTTCATTCGGCCATTCTTACCCATAGTGAATATTTTGAGTCGTTTCAACTGCAGAGTTTCATTTTTTAAAAGCTCAAAAAGCCTCAAATGCTTCTTGTATGCAATCATGTTGTAAAAACTTTCAACAGCAAAATTCTTTTTCTTCTTATGTAAAGTAAGATTTAATAAAGTTAAATGTGTTCAAATACATATATATCCTATCCTACTAAGATAAGTAAAGTCAAATGCTTAAACTTAGATAGCATCCTAACACGACCAAGAAAACAACAGCTAAAGTTACATAGATAACAGGTGAAGTAAATCAAGTCCATCAGCTGGCGGGCTCTCTGCGTCTATCCGCCCTGATGAGTTTTGAAAAGATAAAACTTTTCTGTAGACAACTATAATTTACAGAGAGAAAGAGAGAGTAAGATATATATATATATATATATATATATATATATATATATATATATATATATATATATATATATATATATATATATATATAGATATATATATATATATATATAGATATATAGAGAGAGAGAGAGTGCCTCGACATCAAGCCGCTTTTATATGTGTTAAATTATCATTGTTTATCGGCTATTCGGATACTGGGCGCGCGGTTAACGACGTTGGATGTGAGTTGAAAAATACTTGTAATCCAGGGTTTCGAATCGTACGACCAGTAGTGAATAGTCATATCTCTATGCTGATGAGTCCTGATTGAAAAGGGACGAAACGTATACGTACATAGATAATAAACAACAACAAATATTTTATATTTGTCGCTCCTCGTAAAATAAGTAGAGCCCTCTTAATGGTAGTACAAACACAGCATGACGTCACTTGCTTTATATGCATCACTCCTTCTTTAATAGAAGTAGAGTGCCTCGACATCAAGCCGCTTTTATATGTGTTAAATTATCATTGTTTATCGGCTATTCGGATACTGGGCGCGCGGTTAACGACGTTGGATGTGAGTTGAAAAATACTTGTAATCCAGGGTTTCGAATCGTACGACCAGTAGTGAATAGTCATATCTCTATGCTGATGAGTCCTGATTGAAAAGGGACGAAACGTATACGTACATAGATAATAAACAACAACAAATATTTTATATTTGTCGCTCCTCGTAAAATAAGTAGAGCCCTCTTAATGGTAGTACAAACACAGCATGACGTCACTTGCTTTATATGCATCACTCCTTCTTTAATAGAAGTAGAGTGCCTCGACATCAAGCCGCTTTTATATGTGTTAAATTATCATTGTTTATCGGCTATTCGGATACTGGGCGCGCGGTTAACGACGTTGGATGTGAGTTGAAAAATACTTGTAATCCAGGGTTTCGAATCGTACGACCAGTAGTGAATTGTCATATCTCTATGCTGATGAGTCCTGATTGAAAAGGGACGAAACGTATACGTACATAGATAATAAACAACAACAAATATTTTATATATATATATATATATATATAGATAGATAGATAGAGAGAGAGAGAGAGAGAGAGAGAGAGAGAGAGAGATAGATAGATAAGTAAAATAAAAAAACTTAGACAGATAGTATCCATATGAGACCAAGAACACAACAGCTTAAAGATACATAGATGAAAGGTGGAGTCAATTAATCTGATACCAATAAATACTGCAAGTATTAAAATCAGCTCTATGGTTAGGGCTTAGGGTCAACCAGAGCTTATACATAACAATTTAGAAATATACAAAATTATGACATATTCATCATTCAGTATACAAGTTCCAAAATGTCAACATCAACAAACTTTTAGTGTACGATCGTTTCCGAGACAAATTTTTGATTATCAGCACAAATTAGAAGGTAAGTCATAACACATTTTGCCAAGAGTCCAGTCAGATAGCGGAGTCTCCAATGGACCCTAGATACATCAAAGACTGACTTTTTAAAAACGCATGAAGAATTATTTGCCTAAAATACTCCTTCGATAATATCCTGATGTAAGAGCTTTTAACAATGAAATTTGAATTACAATTTCAGAAAATTAAAACCAGGACATAACTTATGGGATAACCTAATATATCTCTAGTTTCAGGCGAGTTCAAGTTTCGGCAGGTGAGGTTACTGCTCATATATTTTTGTGGAAATATATTAGAAAGAATTTTAAATACATAAAAAAAAATCAATATATAATTTAAAACATTTTAATATATCATTTAAAAATTTAAAATGTAGATCTCAGAATGTCGCAGTATACGCGAGTATATACGGTAACAATTAATGTAAATCCACGTCTTAAACGTGATTTCACGTCTTAAACGTGATTTCACGTCTTAAACGTGATTTTTAAATACATGGACTTAAAAAAAATTGTTGTTTTTTCAACAGATTAAGTTAACGAGTTTCTGAGTAAAGTTGGTAATAATAGAAGTGAGTGGGTTGCAAAATTAAATAAACATCTCCGTAGGACTTCATAAAGGAAGAATAGATGATTTTTCTTTTAAAGAAAGGTCAGATGTATCAAGTTATTTCTTTCCTTCTTTCTTTCTTTTTTCTTTCTTTCTTTAATCAATGGATTCCTACAAGATGGCTTCCCGCAGGCATGGTTGGAGTGTCCCTAAGTGGGATCATGATGTCATCCACCGGCTTTTTAGCCGTGGTTGTCGTCGTGACTGTCGTGATGCTGTCGCTGGTCGCACCGTTTCCATGGCAACTGTTTTTCGCCCCGACAGTTATGGTGTTCTTCGCCTTCAACTTTGAACTATAATCATCTAAATTGACGGAAACGAAAAGAAGAAAAAAGAAAGAAAAAAACGATTTGTTAAAAATCAAAACAAACAATCAACAAAAAAACACAATTCGGAAGAAAGAGACATTTTTAATGGAAAAAAAAATGTAATAAAGGTAAAAAAAGAATTTTTTGAAATTTATTGAAGGGGGGAAAATAGCACGTATAGCCAGTGGCAGTAGTTCTTGAGTTTGAACGAAAGAAACTTTAGAAAAAAAAAGTTGATCGCCAACTTCTCTCTAAATAATCTCTTGAACGTTTAAATTTTTATTTTATTTTACTTTCCGTCTTGTTAATGTCTATCTTATTTTTAATTAAATAAGATAGAAAGGAAATAAAAATATTTTTGCTAGCATATCATGACTGAAATAATGGTATCATGACCACATAACAGATATTACACTACCCCACCCCAAATAAGGAGGAAGTAATGCCTGGAAGGATGGTAGCATGACGAACGGACATATATTACACTACCCTTACCCCTATATGAGGAGGTAATACCTGAGAGGATGGTCTCATGACAACAGAATAGATACTACGCTACCTTCCTGAATTGAGCATTGATAGTACGACTATGCAATACCTACAGCTACATATTTAGAAAATGGAGCTGTTAAAACTGGCATAGTGATATGGGACAAGAGGGAGAGAGTAGCAAACCTAGTTGAAGTCAGTGCCTTCAATAATGCTGGCTTAAACAGAGCTGAGAGAGAGAGAGAGAGAGAGAGAGAGAGGGAGAGAGAGAGAGGGGATAACTAAATACCGAGGTTTTATGTATGACATGAAAATAAACTGGAACCTTAGGAAGATACTCATCCTACCAGTAATCATAGGAGCAACCGGGCTCATTAAAAACAATTTCAAAAACTACATGGCGAATATACCCGGTGAACCAAGAGAGATCCAAACAATTGAGTTTAAAAAGACGGTTAGAATCCTAAAAAAGATCTCTCGGTTGGAGTCTCTGAAATAGCAGGTGAATGTCTGGCATCCGATAGCAAAAACAAAAAGATAACAAAAAACAATAATAGTATAGTTTCGGCTTCAGAAAGACAGATACCAACTCTCCATTAGTAATAGATATTCTTGGATAAAAAAATGCTGCGTAACTAAACAATGGGTGTCAAGATGGCCTACGAGTAAGGACGTTTGATTGGCGGTCGGGTTTCGAATTTCAGCTTGAAACGCTCACTGTGTCTAGCTACACTGAAGAACCGTGATATAAAGGCCTTCGTCCAGTCTTGAGCGACAATGTATATCCCTATAAGAGTGCCTACACAAAAAATTTACAGTGAAGCAAGGGTTACATAATCTCAAGCTGCACCTCTCCTGAACAGGCATTGCTTGAGTTCAGTAGCAAGGAAAAGTTCAGGACGACTGGAAACAATGCCGGGACAAACAAGAACAACTGGGGTTATTTAGGAGTTAAAGCTGGATGGGGTCAGATGGATTCATACCTTTACCAAAGGTATTCGTGAAAGTGTTCGAGTTCTGCCGATGCTAGTGTATTACTTTTACTAATACCCCTACTGTATTACTTTATATTTTGTTGCTTTGTTTGTTTGTAACACGATGGGGTGTTTTGCAGGTGCGATATTCATTGGTTTATTACTTTAAATTAATTAAGGAACAATGTATTAAAAGAAAGAGAGGTCAACACACATTTGAGTAAGATGTGTAGACAAATATAATTTTTAGTTTTGTCATTTGAAACTGGTGATTTTAGGTGTGAGTTTCGTTTATAAGACAAAAAGGTCATATTGCATGACCAGAGAAAACACTTCTATGATTCTGAATAACTTAAATTGAATTATCAAAACAATAATCTTGAAATGTCAAATTCAATTTTCAATCTAAAAGGTCAAACCAATCGCAAACCAATTACGCAGATGATTAAATCGGTTTACGATTTTGAAAAGGTTACTGTGTGCACCTGTTCTATATCGGATATTATAAACATGTAGATTGAATAATCAAAACAATAAATTTGGAACGTAAAATTTTATTTATAATTTAAAAGGTCAAAATAATCGATAAGTTGGTTAAATCGTGTTTAATATTCAAAATGATTACTGAGTGCGTCTGTTTCATATTTTACAAGTATGATCACGTGTTAACAATTAAATAGGCGCGCTATTACCGTGATACACCTCTATATTGTGGCTTGACTCGAGGTTCTGCTGTGTGTGTGAACGAAGACTTTCATTCACTGACCAATCATAGAAAATAGAAAATGCAAAATAATCGGTGATTAGTTAGTTAATCATGGCGGTCGTCTCCAGCGAAAATTCTTAATAAAACAACTGCCTATTGAGGAGAGAGAGAGAGAGAGAGAGAGAGAGAGAGAGAGAGAGAGAGATAAATAGAGAGAGAGAGAGAGAAAGAGAGAGAGAGAGAGAGAGAGGTCGGCAACCGATTTGAAACAGGAATGAAAAAAAGACTAAGAAGAACAAAAACCATTTTGCCTCATAGCATAATAATTGTGAAATATAAATTCGTAACTTTGTTATTAATGTTGCTAAAGTTTTTGGCTAAAAAATAAGTTTATCGATCTAGCTAAAATGTCTGTCGCATTGTTATGTGATATTTTCAGTTACAACTTTAGACCTTTCGTCAAACAATTATAATTGAATAAAACCAGAGAGAGAGAGAGAGAGAGAGAGAGAGAGAGAGAGAGAGAGAGAGAGAGAGAGAGAGAGAGAGAGAGAGAGAGAGAGTGTGTGTGTGTGTGAGAGAGAGACTTATCGAATTTTCAAAGAAATATATATATATATATATATATATATAGAGAGAGAGAGAGAGAAAGACGTGCATGCAACTCTGAGCTCATTAACAATGCAAAAGAAACAATAATGTAACAATAATATAACAATAATGTCGGTCGTAAAAATAATTCGGTAATCGTTACATCGCTCCGAATACGTTTTTTTTATGTAGTAACAAGTCACCGCTTGTCAAGGCCTAAAGGATACTCGAAGATTTGTAACAATGGTTTAAACTGGTCAGAATCTGATTATTTTAGAAAATGTCCCAACAAGAACTTGTTAACATTGGACTTGAAAACGACCATGTTGTAGTCAGCTGTGAATCAGACAGGTAGTTCTGGGAAAGGAACTTTGCTTATGGAAGTTCCGTTTTGTTTTAGGTACACTGAGGAAGAAAGGAAAATTATTTACAGGGGTTGTAGCTAGACGAGTTTTTGTTATAAATGTTTACGGGGAGAATGATAGATTGGAGCTCAATCGACGTTGTGACTTATTTATTTTCTAATTTACATCATCAGACACAACAATTTTTCACTTCTGAATTTCTTCTCATTAATTATCCTGCGCGACACTTGCACTAAAATCAATAACAAAAATTATTCGTAGGAATTGAACAACGCTTCTCAATATTTTATGAAACAGCGATAAAATGTCATTAAGTAAGACGACGAAGTATGTTTATTAAAGTGTAATTACGATCTATTAGTGACTCGTAATGTTATTGTATTTTACAGGTTTGGGTCTGTTTCTGTCTCTTTTTCCTGGCCATCAATGGAGGCAGATGTGAGAAACGGCCGGTAATCTGCCAGTAGGCAGGGCCGGGGTAGGTGGGGGCACAGTGCAGACGAAAATGGTCTGACAATATCTCTCTAATTCCTTCATTCGCTTTCTTTCTCGTTCACATACATCAACTTCCGTCTCTTTGTTTTACGTCAAATGAAGCTTTAAAAACAAAACCCGAAGTCCATGTGTTTGTCGATCACGGACGGAAGCCAGTAGCGAGAAACCTGGGTACGTGCCACGAAGGTAAGCAGTAATGCAACACAACTGAATAAGATGAAAAAGTATTTTAAAATATACATATTCGCTGGAGAATAAAGATATGATGGTTAGAATCTGTGTTTATATCACCCCCTCCCCCGTTTCTCTCTCTCTCTCTATCTCTCTCCCCCCCTCTCTCTCTCTATATATATATACACACACACATATGTATATACACATATACATATATATATATATATATATATATATACATATACACACACATATATATATATACACATATACACACATATATATATATATATACATATACACACACATATACACATACACACACATATACACCCCCCCCACACACACATATATATATATTTCCCGATTCTCTCTATAAATATGTACGTGAAAATTGAAATAATATTGAGTTAATCATTACGTGACACAACAAGTTTCATTCTAAAATCCATATTATATGATTTTTTCCCTCTCTCTCTTTTTATTTCTCTCTCTCTCTCTGGTATTTTCTAGACTGTGGTATTGACAAATAATGATCGATCGAACCACAGAAAAGAAATAAAAAAGAACAAAACACATCCGAAAACAGTCACGGGCAATTACCCGCGAACGACGATATTAATGAACACTCAACTGTTTCAAATATGCTTCGATTTCCGCTACCGTGCGCTCTCTTTGTATGTATGTATATATATATATATATATATATATATATATATATATATATATATATATATATAATAAATGCGAAAGTTTATCACTCCTATATTATAATCAAAACGGGTTAATGTTATTTAAGTCAAGAATACAACATAAAATCTTGATAGTCTGTATATATAATGGAGATAAAAGAGTCAGAGAGAATCTTTTGACTGCCTAATTAGCATAACTATTTTTAAACCATTCATAATTAATTACTATTTAGTATTATTATTTTGGAATTGTATTCGCTTTTTTTTACTATTTATATGCAATAGTTTCGTCTATATTAACAGTAATTACTTAAAGTTATCTAATAAATAAACCGAAAAGAATAACTAAAAAACTTTAAGTTTTAACTCCATGCGCTTACCGACGACCTTATCGAAGGTCGTGCAAGCGAGAAAAGAAAGGGGAAATTGGAGAAAAAGTGTTGTTGTCTTGGCTTGCTATAAGCGAGGCAGAAGCGAGAAGAGAAAGGGCGAGTGGGGGGAGGGGAATGTCGTTGTCTCGCCCACTCTTTCTGCCCCCTTTATTTCGCCCTCTTTCTGCAGTGTTTACCTTTTTTAACTTGACGGAAAGAAGACAAGAAAAAAACAATTATTTTATAATTTAAAGTGGGGAAAATTTTCGCATTTATATACGAAAATTTTCGGGGCAATTTTTCGGGCCAGTTCTAGAACAATTAACTAAATACTTTTTTGTTATGAGAGTTAAATCCGCTGCATTTTTTTTTGGAGAGGGACGTTAATTTACATGTGGTTTTATGACCCTGCCACTCTGACTTAGGGTTAGTGGTAAAAAATGTTGTTAAGTTCCTTAATACAATGGCCCGGAAATGTGGGGACATTTTATGTTAAATATATATACAACTGATCACTCACTCTAAATTCTAAAATATTTGCTTTTCTTTCTTTCCTTTTTCCATGGTTAAAACACCTAATCCCCTAAAAAAGTAGAATGTCATTTTTTTCGGGGTGGTAAGGTATTAATGGAGGGTGTTAATCTGCAAATTTACCCATATTTATTTTTTTAATCTTATACTTTTATTTTTACTAGGCCCCTTTTTTATTTTAATTTTAAGCAATTGATTTTAGTTGTGTTTACCTTTCTGGTGAAAATTAAATAAATAACTTTAAAATGATCTTACTAATTAAATATCTTAATTGTATGGAAAAATATTGAAAGTTTGGATATAATTGTAGATTAACATCCCCTACCCACCCACCCTCGATAAAATCGGATTCTACTTTTTCAGGCGATTACGTGTGAATACCCTGAAAAACCTGGCCGAAAGAGAAACAACAAAAAATATTTTAGAATTTGGAAATTAATATATAAATTTAATGTAAAATAATCCTCTATTTTCATGCCATTCTATGGGGGCTATGGCAGTTTACCATTTTTTTTACTATTGAAGATGAATTCTGTGCTTTATTTTTTTCTAGAGAGGAAGGGATTGACCTTTTTGTGGCGATTTCGTGTGGTTTTACGACCTTGCCAGTCAATCTATCTATCTATCTATCTATCTATCTATCTATCTATCTATCTATCTATCTATCTATCTATCATTCTCTATCTATCTATCTATCTATATATCTATCATTCTCTATCTATCTATCTATCTATCTATATATCTATCATTCTCTATCTATCTATCTATCTATATATCTATCATTCTCTATCTATCTATCTATCTATATATCTATCATTCTCTATCTATCTATCTATATCTATCTATCTATCTATCTATCTGTTATTCTCTATCTATCTATCTGTTATTCTCTATCTATCTATCTATCTATCTATCTCTTATTCTCTCTCTATTTCTCTCTCTATTTCTCTCTCTCTCTCTCTCTCTCTCTCTCTCTATATATATATATATATATATATATATATATATATATATATATATATATATAGGGTGTTGCAGCAAAGCAAAATCTGACACTTGACAAAAAGAAAACAAAATAGGCAATAAAAACAAAAGTTGTACAAGCAGAGACCCGACAGTTTATTTAGCAACAGTTAGAGTTACATACTACATTATTTTTCAATGTAACAGCTGCTGGAAGAGACGAATGTTTCAAGGCGGGCATGACATGAGTCATACGCTCTGGCGACCATGATGTTGTCCATTTCGGCGAACTCTTATACAATGTCAGCCTTCAAATATTCGAACGTGTTGTGCGCGCGTGCTTGTTGGTCTTGACCTCGATTACGCCCCAGAAGATATAGTCAAGGGGGTTGAAGTCGGGTGAAGAGGGCGTCGACCAGTCCGGCGACCAGCGGCGAGGAACATTGTTGAGCAGCCATGTTTTGGCCTTGTGTGCAGAAGCGGAGTCTTACTGGAAGACGTGAAGACTTCCGGTTGCGATCTCGTCAATCCAAGGCTTTACCACGCTCCTCATCACCTCCTGGTATTTCGTTCACTTTTTTAAGTGTCGGATTTTGTTACAACACACACACACACACACACACACTCTCTCTCATATATATATATATATATATATATATATATATATATATATATATATATATATATATATATACATATTATATATAATATATATTATATATTTATATAATTATATATATATTATATATCATGTATATTACATTTATATTACATATATATTATATATTACATATATATTATATATTTATATAATATATATTATATATATATATTATATATCATATTTATATATTATATATATATTATATATCTATATATATTATATATATTATCTATATATATTATATATATTATGTATATGTATTATATATATGTATTATATATGTATTATATATATAAGTAGATATATACACAAACACATACAGACACACACACACACACATATATATATATATATACAGAGAGAGAGAGAGTAAGAGAGAGAGAGAGAGAGAAAGAAAAAGAGAGAGAGAGAGAAAGAAAAAGAGAGAGACGAAATCGTAGTAGAATTAGTGGCGAAAAACCAACTACGCTCAGTGAAATGGACACACCATCTACAGAGAAGTAAAACTCATCTATGAGCGTTAGAGATGCCGTCTATTCGTCTTCCTTTTGTTGCTGTTATGTAGCCTGGTAAAAGATATAGCGAAAGAGAAAACAATAAACCTTCTTTTTGTAATGTAGGAGAATGGGTCCAGCGCTTGAAATGATAGTCAGGTTCTGTTGCCAAAATAACCTGCAGGTCTCGTCGGCGTTCTCCCACAAGATCGACTGCTACCTCAAGCGACAGGGTTCCCCGGCAAAAATATTTATTGGTGATGGACACTTGTACTCCGTAGGATAGGGTGAAAAATATCAACCGAACTCGATAGTATAATGGTCTATGTTCGACTAAAAGGCGAGAGAACATAGGTTTCGAGGTCGGATTTCTGTTGTGTCGGAGAAAAAAGAGACCGATTCTATTTCTTTCCTATTTTCGACAAATTCCTCTTACTCTGATCACATGAACTTTGATTTCATTCGATTTTTTTCGCTCGTGTACTGTTGTGAAGTTGTCCAACAGTAAATAATAAATAAAGTCAAGTCGAGGGTTGGTTTAAACAAGTGTATTAACAAAGTAAGAAAGTGACTAGCACTTGGCTAGACAGTTACAAGACTGTGCTTTGTCTTCTCTGTGTCTCTGGTGACTCGCACTATTTATAGTGACAACCGGTGCAGTTTCTCCTGTGTAAGAACGGCCGGTGTAACATGTACGCTGTGACTTTTATGTCCGTATCCTGTTTTAAAGGTCAATATCATGTTGTTTAAATTTACGTTTGTACCGTCACTGATTCGACACAGGGCCTCTTAGCGCTATCTTCGATGCATCTATTATATAATATAACTGTGCTTTGCTGTATTCTTGTTGGGTGATTGTAGTACATTAACATTTTTTTCTCATTGATGGATTCATTCGAACACAGTATTACGAAAATAAACTTAGCTTTTTTGCGCCCTTAAAGTCTATAACTATTGGTCCTTGTTCGAGTAAAAGACGAAATAACATGGACTTCGATGTCTGGTGTAGGAGAGAAAAAGGGCAGATTTTATTTATTGCCTCTTTTTTTACACGAATGCGGCCAACTCTGATAACATGACCTTTAATTGTATTCTTTTTTTCGCTCGTATACGCTGTGACTTTTCTATCTGTATCTTGCTGGCCAATCTCATGTTTTACTTTATGTTTGAATACCTTTTTATTGCATCCTTAAATTCTATCTCTTTTGATCTGTATGCGTACTAAGACGAAATCGGGAGAACACGAAGATCGGCGTCTACTCGCAATCGTAACCACAGAGAATAGCGATCGATTTTAATTTCGTTCCCTTCTGTTTTTTCTCAACGCCTGACTTTTAACTTCATTCATAGTATTTTTCTTCATCTCGTGCATTCAGTGACTTCTTGTTCGGACCCTATCAAAAAGGCCATTCACATTGTTTTATTTTATTAATTGCACAGGCATCAAGTTTAAAGAAAGATGCTGTCCCTGACACCGCCAGGGATAAAAGTGATGTACCTGTTCACTTTTTATAGTGGAGTTTGATAAATTAGCTAGCATCTAGTTGGAATACTCGCCTCGGAACTGCTTAAAAATAGTGGGACACTTTCGGGCCATTTAATAAGTGCAAGGTTTCGGACTCCCAAATACTTCAAAGCAATAAAAATATTTCTATGGGAAAAATGAGTAAAAATAAAATCTACAAGACTGAAGTTATGGGCTTAGAAATTTAATACGATAGAGCCCAGGTTTTACTGATCGTCTGGGTAATTCTAAGTGCCAGATGTAAGGAAAATAATTCAGTTCACTTCATCGTTTCTCGTGTATAAAAAATAAGCAATACAGTTGTCCTCCTTTAGCCACAAAATAATGCTTTTATTTCTTAGCTAAATTCATTTATAAATGGACAAACGGCCCTCAGACTTGAGCTGTTGGGGCACACCGACCTCTTCCTATTCTCTACCAGTAGATATCGCTACCATGGTCTCTCTTCTGCGTGGCATCAACAGTTCACATGTTAAATAACTTTTATTTACGTCATTCAACGCCAGTTCTGAGGTAAACAGCTGTGATGCGATTCCCGAGCTACTTACGTCATGAACAAGAAATGTTAAAAAATTAGTCAAACAGTGGCTTCGTTGCTGTTAGTACTAGTAGGTTCATCTTTCCAGGCGTTAGTTTCTCTTCGGGAAGGAGTTGGTTTATTGCTAATCGCCCTGGACACTCCTATCGGGGAATGCCTGTCGTGAGTTGCTCCGGCATTTTTTATAGACCAGAGTACGTTTATCCTAGTGCGCTGGCTTCTCAAAACCACACCTGATATTGTGTCTAACCTCTTGAAAAGGAGGTAAATAATATGAACAAGGAATGTTTTCGCTATGTTCATTTCTTTCCAAAATACTTCTTTGTTCTTTTAAGTACTGACCAAGCTCAACATGGCTTAACTTTGGTAATCTAATAAAGAACCGGCGTGTGAACGTGATTTAGCCGTGACAATCGATAGTAGGGTCCAATTACCGATGGCCGTTCCAGGGTCGTACCTAAAATTTGTACATAAACTGATGTTCCTCTAAACCTAAACTAAATGTTAGTAGAAAACAATTACACCATTCTAGCTCGGACTACGAGCTTTTTAACCACAACAACTTTAATATACGCTACCGAATTGGACTTACTACGGCTGTGGGAACTAGACTATCCCCCCCCCCTCGTTGGTCCACGTTAACGGATTTGCAGTGTACTCATTCCAATCGCGGGGCCTTGAAAGAGTCCCCCGTCGGTATTTTTCGTCACTACTTACCCGTGCCGGAAGTGTGTAATTTTTGCGTCTGTTGCCTTCCTTGGATTAGTAGCAGTTTCGCATGCTCCATCTCCATAATCGAACCCCGATTCCTCTGTTACCCGTAGTAACCACAGTAGGCACTTAACCGACTGTCGACAGTTGATAGGATTGATTGATTTTCAACAGGTTGAATATAAAATACATCTACGCGGAGAAAATTGTATCGATTGTGAGCACTTACACCAAAACTAGATTTCTAATTTACATAAGTTTTTTGAGCGATTCGTTTTAAAGATCGTCCAATAAAAAGCACTGAAATAATCAGTTCTAAGTGAGGGTCATCTGGAGGAAGAATGTTCAATCCTTACTTTAGGCGATACTAAAAATAGAATAAAAATGACTTAAGACTTCTACCCGGTCATGGCTGACGGAACGAGAACAATCTACCCCCATGGATTAAATAAAGGGTTCAGTTCAAAATTCCGTATAGATTCCCGATGTTCAACATAAAGATTCCCGAGTTCGACAAGACACACCTGAAGAAGGTCGGAGGGTAGATCAGCCAAAATATTGTGAGAATAACATCCAGAATGAGAACAGTAGTCCAAATAATCCAAATATGTCAGACATAGCAGTTGATATTTACTAAGAGCGTCAAGCTGAATTTTTCCTATCTGCCCTAAGTTGGTTTTAGATGTGAAATCAATGGATAATTCACTTACCTGAAATCGTAAGGAATGCTATACCCCAAGAAATACTCCAAATCCACCCGAGCAGGAATAGGAACGTTGTGATGAACTGGAGACCGGCCACCCAAGTGGTGGTCCGAATAATACTAGAACGAGTCTTCTCAGGTGGACGCGCTTGTGACCCGCACATCAGAGTCAACCCGGAGATGAAAGTCCCTGAAACGGAAAAGAATACGTTAAAGAACAAATCGATAAACACAAAGCCAAATGTAATTAATTCCTTGATTGAATTTATATAAATACTAAAATAAATGTGAACCGTTAGGTCACTCATTGAGCCCAGGAAAAGTTAGTTTGCAAAGAGAGTTCAAAATAAAATAAAAAAGGCAAAATCCCAAATGAGTTTTTTTTCTGTTCGCTATATCTCAAACTCTTTTTCTAAAGATGAGATCGGGAAAGTCGCTCTAGACTGCAGGACCGAACGCAAACTCCCCTGTCAAGAAAATACAATCTCTCGGCATGTCGATGACTTGTTAAATACGGATTACGTATGCGTCAGCTTTACTATTGAAATTTATTAAAGCCCCTCTCACTGATTGGCTGTTGCCATGTCCCTTAAGGGCCCCACAGATTGGCTGTCAGGCATTGCAACCCCTTTTCCCTTAGGTGTCACGTGATCCAGCCCTTAAAAACCCTTGCACACGGCATCCTGGCCTCTTTTTCGACGACTCTGCTCAAATCAGCAACACATCGGCTGGTCCCCTCAGTGACAACAGCCCACGACGGCAGTCACAGAGAATGACCTCCCGCCGATACTCGAACTCTATACAGATAAGTTCACGCGAACCACGTTTTCGCAAACCCTCTCTCAAATTCACCAATTCCTAACTGAACTTTTAAAACTCTGTAAATATTCTATGACTCCATCTATCTCTTTCTTACTAAAATTGATATGAAATTACACCCTTGTGTTTTGTGTTCCTTCTTCAGACTTCCGTCCTATATCTCTCCTTTGATGATTTTATCTGCACATTGTTACCCCATTCTCACGTGGGAGAATTGAACTTTATTTTCAGGATTATTTTAATCCCAACACTACCTTTTAAATAAAGATTCCTTTGAAGCTAAGTCTGAACTGACGCTTTGACCTTTGACTGTATTTCCGACAGAGTTTTTACAAGCTGGAAATCCGATCCGAACCACACGTCGAGGTTTCATATCAGCCCATCCATCTCGAAGAAAGGATCCGATCTACTTGCTGCGATTGATTTTGACACCATTAATCATTTCGCAGCGCGTTAGCGTCTCCGCCACTGTTTTGATGACTCTCAAGCACGACACAAAGACAGTAGGTTTAAATGTAAAATAATAATGAAAAATGGTTTAATAATTAAAATAATTAAAAATAAAACAAAAAAAGTAATAAAAATTAAAATATACAAAATACAAAAAATAATTAATAATAACTGGTTTGATAATAAAAAATAAAAAATAAAAAATAAGTTAAAAAGATGAAAAAAAAAGATGAAAAATAAGTGCAAAAATTTGGTTTAATAATCAAAAAAGGAAGCAAAAATTGGTCTTTCTATTTTCGCACATTTCTTTTCTCGTTATTGATATTGTGTTTGCTTTTTTTACAGCATAGTATCTTTCTCGAAAATAAAAAATGATTACTTTAATTGCACCCTAAATTCAATAGTATAACACCTATGGACCACTACTCATGACTCCCCTCACCGATCCCTTACTTCAGAGATGAGAAGTTGGATGGAAAAAATTCGATTCCTGACTATGGAGTAGTTTACAAAAAATCGACTTTAACTTCCGAACTCCCACTTCTTAAAATGATTGTTGACTCACTCTTATCCCTAACTCCAAGTAGTGTTCGACATTCTTCATGTCATACTCAGTATAGTTCGGTATAAGATAAAATCATACCCGGTGTCTTTAAACGCTCACCCACAGCGGTTCTCCCGGACTGAAAACTTCTCGTCCTGGAATCAGAGTCGGCACAATGAAGGCAATCCAGAACACAATAATAAGTTTGGAAAAAGATCACTTTTTATTTAGGCGGGATTGTATTCGCCTTACAAAATTTACTGGAAGCAAGAAAAAAGGGTGTGGCACTGCAGAAATGGGACGCAGCTCAATGCTTTAAGTCATTATCGATTCTTAAGTCATTTCATGTGCATCTTTGAGAAAGGGTTGGTTTGTTGCCAGTCGACTGAAAATGTCGACAAGGCTGCTCAGACATTTTTTGTAAACCAGAGTTCACTTTCTATGGTGCGATGGCTTTTAAAACACCACCCGAGCTTATGTCTAATGGCGAAGACGTAATTTTTTTTCACCTATGTCCGATCGATTCACCGTCCTATCAAAGGTTCCTTCTTTTTGCACTTTCCCCTATTTCGTCTGACGTAATTTCTTCTAGCTACGGTCAGCCACCTAACCCTGCCAACCCTTACATCCTGTTTATCTGCTAATATTTGTCTGCAAACCCAACTCCCCAAATGATTACTAGTTGTCATATCCTCAATATTTAACATCTCTTCCTGACTCCTAATTCCGACTCCCCACTGCAGTGAAACCCTACCCCGACGAAGCAAGAACATTAGAGTAGTCTGTGTGTATTGCTGTGGACCACAGAGACATGCGAGACCAATCCCGTCGAACCAATATTGGAATGGTATAGCGTATGCGTTGTCAGCCAAAGCAATGATAACGCAGGCGAGAAATGCAATGTTATCTTGCGAAACTGAGGTCTAGGAAGGTGGCATAAATAGAGCTGGCTTTCAGTTGTGAGTCAGTTAGCATTTGAGAATTGTGCTGATCAGATTGATGCTTGTGTGAGAGTCATTTTTGTTGCGGTCTGCGATTGAACCTGATTCCGTAGGAAGTGTTTTTCCGACATCCGTGTTTACTGGCGGTTGGGAGAGGCCCGTTTCCGTACGTCGAGTTTTCTTCTCAAATCTTACTTAACCCACCTACGTTTAAACCATAACACCTCCGAGGTCTTTGTCAAACAACAGGAACCGAAGAAGAATCCAAAGTCTCCTCAACTACCCCATTCCTACCATCCACAGTACGGCTAAGCGGGCGCACGATGTTTTTTTTTCGTTCTGCGTGGGGTGCGGATTTGATGTCGCCATCATCGGTACCTCAGGCAACTGGCTATTGTTGACGTCAGCAACGACCGAGGCTAATTAACGTGTGACTCTCGTCCAGATGAGAAAGTTAATTACTTTTCTATCTTGGCCGCGCGAACGCCACTTATGGCTGTTTAGAACGATTCAAAATGGCGCCCAATCTTTTGAGAATGTCGCTCCTCAACTGATTGAATGGAAGTGCGTTATCTCTGTATATACTATTTTACCCATAGCTGGAGGCGAAATTATGAGTCCACACCTTTTCGTAACGTTATTAGTGCATAATAATATTAATGATAACGAGCGAACCCTCGCGGAAATTCCACGGTGTTTTCTATTTCAATCTTCATAATTTACTTTTAATAATAATATTCCTTTTGAAATAAAGAATATATGTCAGGGTAAATGCTATTAAAGAAAATTACTCTTCCTTCTTCTGTAAAAATAATTGTCATTGTCAGATAAATATTCTTTAAATAAATAAAAGGAATATGTTCTTTCTTTATTAATTTAAAATTGTATAAATTAAATTCTTAAAATAAAGTGTCTTCTTATTGTAAAAATAAGTGTCAGCTAAATATTACTCAATTCAATATAACGAATGCCACTTTTTGAAAAAAATACTGTTTTAGTCGACGGGACGACATAATTTGATTTTGGAGCAATTCAATGGGTAAAGTCGGAATTTTTAACTTTAGCGACATCAGATTAATCACCAATCACTAATCGGACGATCTCATTTATTATATATATATATGTATATATGTATATATATATATATATATATATATATATATATATATATATATTACCGGCAGTAATCATCATCTCCTACACTGAAAATTGCGTAAGCATGAAACTGTAGGTAAAATAATAAATATTTATACATAAAAAATATGATATATTTTTGTTTCATTTGACTTCAGTCGAAGTTCTCAGAAATCAAGGGGCCTCCTGCTGGGGCTAACAATTGATCTCTATATGAGGTACATAGCTATTCGAATATTCCATTAAAGTTCTCCTTTACCTGTAAAACGTTGAGTTAGTAAAGAAGTTAAGAACATTAATTTTCCTCTCCCACATTGACGAGTTAACTATGTTTTAATATATCTTTCTTGTGGTCTCTTGATCTTACCGGATTCCATGACAAGGATTCATCTAGTCTGGTGGAGTATGCAGCTAAGTGCTGTTACTTAAGATAACACCACTTGGAGAACGTGCACCATTCCTCGTATGAGGCAGTCTATAGCCGTGATGAGGGGATCTTATTTATGCTTCGAATACTATGTTATTTTTAATATTTGATCAGGGTTTACTTGTAGGGGGAAGTATCCTCATGTCAGGTTTCCCTGAAAACCTTTCTAAAGAGAGACCGAAGACACTTGAGGATCGTGTCTAGTAGGTAGTTCAAACTCTCCTATATATATATATATATATATATATATATATATATATATATATATATATATATGTGTGTGTGTGTGTGTATAAATTATAACTGAAAGAAACAAATGTCCTGCATAAAACTAAACACATTTAAGATGAATACATGTTATTCGATACCACACGTTCAATAAACCAAAAGGAAATATGTTATATGTACACCCCCACACACATCTCGTTATCTCACAATTGGGAAGCACATCGAACAACATAATCAACATATTGTGTTGTTAATTTCCACTGTAAATTCCTAGAACATCCGATAAAAACGAAACAATCATTATCCAGTCATCCGATGAATGTAACATATTTCCTTTTGGTTTATTGAACTTGTGGTATCGCATAACATGTATTCATCTTAAATGTGTTTAGTTTTATGCAGGACATTTGTTTCTTTAATAATTAACGAACCGGTTATTATCTACACCCCCCTCACACACACATACATTATATATATATATATATATATATATATATATATATATATATATATATATATATACTACTCGCTTTATAGCCCCGATGTGACAAAGCATCCGGGGCCGATGGGGATCGCGTATCCTAGTTACGCGCTAGTATGCATCTTAGTGATGATGCTAGACCCTGCGTAGAAACGAAGTGGAGATATGGAGCTAGTACATATATTCGATGTGAAATCGGCTATCCAAACAGGGCTGGCTCCAGGCGTCGAGATGTCTACGAAAAGCCATGTAATTGTCAGTTTTGGTTCATCGCTACACAAGGCCTACGCTTAACAGATGTTGCCGAGAATTTGGGCAAAATCTCTAATCACCAAAATGCTAAATAAAAATCAACAAAAACATATGATTAGGTGTATCAGTGCTACGCTTTGAATCAGGCGAAGTAGGTGGCCCGCTCGAACTGGACAAGATAATCATCTAAACTTGTCGGTATTAATTAGGGCAGACGACCTCTGCCCCACAGCGAAAGAAAAAGAGTAATTGTTTCATCATCACGCTAAAAAAACTAGAGAGAGAAATCTCATTTATCTGTGTCGTTGAAAGGGGGCGCGCCCGCCCAAACCCCTGAGAGAAGAAGAGCAACAGAGAAAAGGATGGGAAAAGAAGAGTGTGTAGCGATGGACATTTTCAATAAGAGTCTATGCGTTCCAACGCCCGGGCAGTCAGATCCCCAGAGTCAGGACCACGGGGCAGATCAAACTTAGACGGCGAAGACGCCGGTCGAGCGGGCGTGTGCTAGTTCGGCGATGAATAGAGAGCCGGACAAACTCACTCCCGTTTTCCTTAACATAGATTAGTGACTTAAATAACAACTTGAGAATGAATTCACACACAGAGAGACAACGGATAGCTTAGCGCGACAGTCTTTTACGAGCACGGCAGACATCAACCTAATGTTAAAACAATTCTTTTACCTTTGTTAATAATTACTTTTCCTACAAAAAGACCCCGCCGAGTCGTTGCATTACTATTGTTGCTTTGTTCTTCTTGAATAATCTTTGCCCTCACAGAGTCAGCCGATTGCTATCGCCCAGTAATTGTTCGCTGATATAAACAGTTTCAACGTGAGAGTTAGACGAGATCGACGAAGTCATCATCGTCATCGTCGTCATCCCGGCCTAGAGGAATTTTGATCGACATATTTTTTTTTATTGCCACTACGACGATCGACCAAAGAGTGTTCACGGTCTGGCAAGATCTGTGAGAAGAGAGACAGAGCCGCGTGGGATTACTTGTTATATCTGGCACCGCGACCAGTATATCAAACACCTGTGTGTGAGGTGCCAACGATCCCCACGGGGTCAGAGAGGCGTGTGGGGTTCGGTTACACTCTTTCTCTACAGCTACTGCGTAAATAGCATAAACACTTATGGTCATATGCCCTGTTGTTTACATTGTACTATTCTAATATTAACAAAAAATGTCATTTCTTTATTACATTCGACTCATAAGAAACACACATACAAAGGGTGCCCCCACGACGTAAATTCACTAGATCAACCCGACAATCTTCCAAATCCCATCCATTCACTGTGGAGGTCCCCAGATGCCGAAGAGCTTTCTACTCCAAAAGCCTCTTTCCTCGTGCTGTTGGACTCTGGAACTCCTTCCTTGCTTCCTGCTTTCTTGACGGTACTGACATGCAGAAATTTAAAACTAATGTAAACAGACATTTCGCTGCGCAGCTCCGAATTTAGGTTGACCCCCCCCCCCAAACCCTCACCCTTTTTCTCAGTAGCCCCTTACGTCTACAGTGGCGGCCTGCCTTGTTTGGGGTGAACTGTGTTAAAAAAAAAAAAGATGACTCATCCCAAAACTGATGAATATTTAAACATGCATTTTGTGAGATTGAAATATATAGAAAAAAGCCTGATGGAAACAAACATCGATTAATTCAGCTTTAGTCTTATAAAAACAGAACTTAATATAATCGAAACTTAACTACCCCTACGGATATTGAACAACTGTGAGCTGAATGAGAACACCGACCACCAGCAAAAATATCAATACAAATACAATCAACAAGAATATTTACTCTTGCTCTTCTGTAAGCAATCACGTAGCGATTTTCAAGTCGCTTGCTAACAGCTAATTTATCGGTATAGGACTATACAATCATTGCTTGTGTGCGTTGCTATGTGTAGCAATGTTTAGATGCAATCGTGTAACAAATAAAATGGTAAATTTCCACGTTAAGTAGAGTTGAATTTTCCAATTAGAAATCGAGTGAAAGCTACGTGTTCCAACAGTGACGTCACACAGACAGGAAACCGAAAATCTGACATGGCGAATAGGCAGGGATGGTCTTTCTCTTTTCATTGAATCGGGAGAAGGAGAGCAGTTGCATTTTTGGGGAGCGTGTTCCTCTTTCCATGGTGGAGAGAATGGCGGTATTTTATGAGCATTCATGTATATTATAAAATAAATAAAAATTAAAACCTAAGTTCATTTGTGATGTTTCTTTATTAATAACGTTTACGGGGGCTGTTATTGTGAAGAAGAAGTAGGGACCATTTATACCTGAGTCACCCCATAATCAAAATCAACCAAAAGGACACATTTAGGGTCAACACCGGTTTCTTTTCTTTTACTTGTGGTTGACTTCGCATTTTGTGTACAAAATGCTTTGTTTTGTAAACTTTATAGATTAAAAAAAATAATTTTAAAAATCTTACAAACTTTTTTATGCAAAATGTATAAACAAACGAAATAACATAAAAAAATACATCATTTTATTTACAAAACTTTTATTAATAAACAAACGAAACAAACAAATATGAAAGAAAAACAATTGCTAATAACTTGGCTTCACAGAGTGAGAAACATGTGTTCTCCTGATTTTGGGGTGCCTCAGTTATAATTGATCCAGAAGGAGAAGAAGTAGTAGAATACGTCTCCAACGACAGAAAGAGGAAGATGGAAACTTCGACAGGCACATCACCACTACAGAAATATGACCAGCGAGTTCTGTCAACAAAGTGGACGCACTGTAGGGATTGAAGAACACCCCAAACTACGTGGCATATGTACAAATGGGGCCCGTAGAAATTCCACGGTGAATCTATGCTAAAAAATATAAATTTCTGTTTGTGTGTCCGCATGCTTTTCTAGCGCATATTTATTTATTTTTTTTAAATACTAATGAGTCATCGCTCACCAAGGCCAAAATCCGCTCGAGGATAAGGGTTAAAAAGATTGTCAGTTGGATGAAAATCAATATTATAAACAATACTATGAGAGGATCGTAAATGAGCAAAATTTGATTATTTAAGAGGACAGTTCGACATGTATTTATTGACTTGAAGACGACCATGATATAGTCTACAGGGAAGCAGTTCCGTGCCAATTTGTTCCAAAGATGGAAAATCTTTGGAAAGAAACTATGTTCATGAAAATTCCGTTTGGTTTTCGGTACACAGAGAAAGAAAGGAAAAGTCTTCGCAGTGGTGATAGAAAGACGATTTCTTGGTATGAATTTTTTTTACAGGGAGGAACCAGAGATTGGAGCTCAGTCGAGCACCTTCCATGGAAATAACGATAGAATCTAGAGACTGAGTGTTTATATAGTATTTTGATTAATCAGCCGGCAGCACAAATCCGCACCACCTGGTGACACTTTTAATTATTGCTATAAGGTGTCCCTATTTACTTCCTCCCTCACGAGGGCAGAGTTATATACAAAACCGGTTTTTAATGTGGTAGAAAATCCAGCTCCCCAAAAAGGGGCACTTTGGATTGGGACAAAAGTAAACTTGCCTCAGTCTAAAAGGATGTCTCTTTCACTGACCGAGGATAAAAAAGATGAAGTGTAGTATCAAGACAGATACTACACCTAGCTCCTAGCCAAAGGAGAAGACACTATAAGATGTCGCTTTCTCTCATAAATATGGCCATAATCACATAGACCCACTGGTTCCTGTTAAATGACCGAAGTTAAGCCACGTAGAACTTGGTCAGTACTAGAATGAGTGATCATTTGAGAATAGCAGGTGACCATGTAGGACGCTTTTCGTTACAACTTTAATAGAATTTAATCAAAAGTTACATTTATATAATTTTGGATTATACGAATTACTATTCTCATCTTTGTTCTTATTTTCACAACGTTTTGGCCAATGTAAACCCCGACTTTCTTCATATGCATTTTTTTCGAAATCGCGAACTGATAAAGAGTTTCGTACGAAGCTTATTATTTGATGCACGTGGGTAGGTTGTTCTCGTTCCGTCTTCCTGCAAAATTAACGTCATTAAAGATTGCGGACAAGTAGCCACAAATAACGGTAATGTAACGCCTATCCTTCTCAATAGCTACGGCTGTAGAAATACTGACAAGCCGCGCGTGCGTGGTCCCCCTCTGTATGTGACTCGATGTGGCGAGTGTAAAATGCAATAAATTTGGGCAATTTGGGGCATTTTTGACCTCCCTTTGACCTCCTGGGGGCGCGAACCAGAATTTTTCTGAGGTCAAGGATGCTCATTTTATATCCAGAACAATTGCCTCTATATTTTGGCCAAGTTTCAGAAAAATTGAATGGATGGATCAAACGTTATGGGAGAAAAGGGTCATTTTTTGACATTTTGGGGGCTTTTGACCCTCTGAGGGCGCGAACCAGATTTTTTCCAAGGTCAACGATACTTATTTTCTATTAGGAACAATTGCCTCCATATTTTGACCAAGTTTCAGAGAAATTGAATGGATGGATGAATTTCGAACCCCTGGGGGGCTAACCAGATTTTTTTTTCAAAAATCGGAGAATGTCACTTTCTAACCTGACCAAAGTTACAAGTTCATGCAAAATTTCAGAGAAATTCAATGGATGGTTGCGGAGAAAAATCCGGACGGACGGACGGACGGACATGCCTCAAAACATAAGTCCCCCGATTTTATAAATCGGGGGACCAAAAACAGCGGTAAGATGTTACACTACAACAGCAGCCGAATACAGTTATTTTAAAAAGATTATTTACAAGTTATACTTCCCCGGCGCGGTCTGAGATGCAGCGAAGTCATTTTAGTTTTTAATTTTTATTTGTTTGCATACAAAAAACTTATACAGAAAAAGAAATAAAATTTTAGTTGTAAGGGAGACAACTCTTTTTATATTCTTCAATACAATATGAGTTTTTCTCCTTGTTTATTTTGATTTTTCGATCATAATTGAAAAATGTTTCCATATTTCTAGTTGTCTATGCAGAAGTTAATTTTTTTAATAAGTTGTAGGGAAGTACGTTATTATAGTGTTAATAACATTGTACAACAAAAACAAATGAAAATTGGATATTCATAATCAAAGTTTGATACGTCAGCTTAAATTATATTCAGGCCCAAATTTAAAAATCTCACCAGATAAATTATATGTTCAATTTTCTTTGTTAAAAACAGTCTTGGCATAATTGCCCCACATGTTAGTTTAAATATTAAAAAAACAAAAACGATTGCAAAAAATTTAACACTAGATTTTAATAAAATAAATAGTTAAAAGTTTTAATAGATTTTTAAAATATATTTTTTCAATTTAAATCTTCGAGTTTTTGTAACAAAACTCAACTAAAGGCAATATCACAAAGAAGGAATGACAAAGTCTATCCACATGAACATTTTTTTGACAAGTTTAAAAAACAATGAAATATAATGAGTTCAGAGTGACCCAAGGAACGTTCTAGGTGAAGAAAGAGTTGTTTCGTGTGTAAGGAGAAATTAGGTAGATATGTTTATTCTAGCTGGCGCCGTGTGAGTTCGCGTGTTACAGTGCGTATAAATGGAATAGGCATTGTAGATGTGTGTATATCAGCTAGCCTTTGTTTGGTTAGTGAGAGAGTGTGGGTGTATATAAACTTGTATGTATATGGGTTCGATAAGCTATGTGTGTCAAGTCTGAAAGGAAAACACTGGAAAAAAGGAAGAAGGCTGTATGTTTGGGCTTTTATATGATGCCCGAATATTCGGAAGTGAATATTTCTTGCGCTGTGATTGATTGAAACAAACTGCTGATTTGAGCTTTAGTCCAATCGAGAGTCGATACTTAAAAACAGAATTTGCTGCCGCTGCTGCTGGTTCCCAGAGTTATATCTTTACAAGATGTAAATTACTTCTATGAGAAAAGAATCCATTTCTTTTATATCTTTAAAAAAATTACTTGTATCGAAAACAGAAAAATTATTTCTATTAATATTTTTCACAGAAAATCTATTTAAAAATAATTAATTTATAAATAAATAAGGAGTGAGAATTTTATTAAAATTAGACGATTGCCTGATTTTAGATTAAACACATCATACATTTAGTGTAAAATTATATACTTTTTAAAAATTTTGTAATGATTACTTAACCTTTTTTTCTTCTCAGAACACGATATCTTCTATTTTATTATATTAAAAAGAAAAATCACCGCAGCATTATCACCATGACACACTGGTTATCTTTTGATCACAGAAGCTATTAGAGGGGTTTCCACCATCAGCAAATATTCATTTTCACTTTAAGGTTTTTGCAAAAGTTTAGTTTTTGGTACCAGGACGAAGCTTAGGGCCTCAGTAATAATTTTGGTCTCAGTAGACAAAAATCACATGGAGTCTTCGTACATTCCCGCCATTTTCAAGATGGCCGCCATCAAAATCTAATAATTTCAATATCTCGGAAACTATTCAACCTAGAAACATAAATTTGGTCTATATACCTAAGTTTTCATGGTCAAGGAATCGGATAAAACCATTTCTCACTACATCAGAGTATTTTTTGTTCCAAAATGGTAAAATTATAGATGGCTGCCACCAAAATCCTATATCGGCTATACTTCCAAAACCACTATTAAGCGTGGCCTCTGCATCTAAGTGTGGCAAGCAAATAAGTGTCAGGTGCGAAATCGCAACTCAATGGAGTGGAAGTGGCAATGTTGCTTCTGCGCCATCTGGCCAGTAGCAGATGGGTGACTATTTGGGAATACCAGGCGCTGTATGTGGGAGGACCGCGGAAAAAGAAAATGCAGCCACGAAGGCGCGTTTAGCAAGTACTTCAGCATAACTTGCTAATCGACACATGTGTTACACAACATCACCCTCGGACGTTAGTTCTGTCCTCAATCAGGCGGAGAAGCTCTCGGGATAGAGTATGCTTTAATTAATTAAAAATATTGGAGCTTTATTCAACCTTATTTATTTCAAATGGTGTAAAGATTATTACGATAAAATTATATTTTATAAATTATTTGTAACTTTTCCATCACGTATTCCTGTCGTCGATTGTACGTCTCTAGGCTATGCATGTTTAATATCGGGTATGGTGTAACGGAAATAGAACCTGGCAGGAAAAATGAAACTTACTTGACACAGACACGCACCAGGCTGAAAGAAACAAATCCTAGCTGATTGACATGGAGACACATCTGTTCGGAAAATAAATATCTGGTAATTTGATGAAGAGACGCATGCGAAGGTCATCTGCAAAGGTCATCTGCAAAGGTTACCTGCAGACGGGAAGCTTTTTGTTTTATTTGAACACATATCTTGCGTCGATGCTACACGCGGCGTTACTCGGGGAGCGAGTATAATGAGTCTCAACGTATCTTCCGATTTCAGATCGGTAACTGGTTTAATTCGGCTCTGTGGTGGAGAACATTTTTGTAGTTTTAAAATTCTGTTGTTCGACTTGTCGATTCCGACGAACTATGTTTGAGCGCGGTGAGGTTTGTAAATTCAGATTTGAGGAGAAAATGGCGACGTCATCACTTGTCGGTACATAATCTGTGGAAATCTATGGACATGATCTTCCACAGTTACACTTTTATTCGTAATTTGTTCGTGTTGTCGCTTGGTTTTACAGCGGTAAAATCATTTTCTGTAATTTTTGGCCGATAAATTAATGATTCTATCCCTGGCGAAGAGGATGTTTATTC
>OY744528.1:41208703-41231203 GCA_963556195.1 Sepiola atlantica
ATATTTTAAATATTTATTTATAAATATTGTTATAAAAGAGCCTTTAAGAAATTAAAGTCGAACACACCCGAGGATATTAAAAGTAGACATTCAATTAGCTTTAAAGCAAAGTTTCGAATACGTTTGTTGAACCCTCTCGATAAGTCTTCTGTCTGCTGCCCGCTTCTAGACACATATAGATCTTAATTTCCTTTAATCACGTGATAATTCACGGTGGCCATGAGGATAGGGCGACTGCTTACACCCACCTTATTTTTAAAGGGGTTAAGCAAACAATGTCTATACTTGCTACTATAGATTAAAAATTTTAACCATGCGAACGTAGTAGGGAGCAAGTTACATGACCTGTTTCTTTTATACTAAGACTAACTTACTAAACGTTTGTTTCCCTTTAGCTTTTGTCTTATGTATGTATTTTAATTACACAAAATACATGCTAAAATATTTGTCAGTTTTAGAATTAAGTAATGTTTGAAAAACCTTCCAATTCAGTTGTTCTCATTAGTTGTAATTTGCAAATAACTCATCAAATTACATATTTATTACTAACTTTCTATCTATCACTTTCGCCCTCTCTCAATGTATGTTGGGTTACCTACCGCTCGTATTCTATACGGCGTTTAAAAGAAAGATTGGAACAGGCCATTATAAACAAAAGGGAATTTCACCATAAGCAGTAATACGATTTAATCCTTAGGAAAGAGAGAGAGAGAGAGAGAGAGAGAGAGAGAGAGAGAGAGAGAGAGAGAGAGCGCAGAAATAAGCTAATGTTGCATTTTAAGGATGTCTATACTATAATTTTACTCGTGTGCCTATACACTATTACATGTACTAAACATTTTAAATATATAAGATTTTATCAAAACCGTTCATATATATATATATATATATATATATATATATATATATATATATATATATACTTATTTCATGTATCCACATCAAATGTTATAAGAAGATATAGTCTTTTATGTATCAATTTTCAGTATTTACTTCAACAGTGCTCAATACGTGAGTAGAGCTAGGTTGTAAGTTATGAAAATATATTTATGGCAATTAAGCTACACAGAGGCTTCCGCGTTTCATTCACGTAGAGAATCATCATATATATCGATTGGTTGCATTCCACTGACCAAAGAAATAAACGTTAATCCAAAATCATAATTTTTTATTCATTTTTTTTATTTCGGCGAATGCTTTATATATATATATATATATATATATATATATATATATATATATATATATATATATATATTAATTTATTTATTTGAGCTTGTAAAATTATGATTGTGGATTGATGTTTTTCTTTGGTCAGTGGAATGCAACCAATTAATATATATGCTCTGAAGCCGGAAACATAACTCCATTGAGCTTGTAATCTGAAGAAAAAATTGGATAATATAATAAGGGGTGCATACCTTAAAAATATATGTTCTTTATATAAAGCCAGCATTAAATGTCAACACGCTATAAAAATCAAGAGATAGAAGAAAAGCAGAAAGAAAAGAAGAAGGTGGAGCTGTTTGATTACTCACCGAGTCCCGGGAGGACAATGTTGCATACAAGACACGTGACGGCCACTGGCTTGGACATGGCCGGAATAAAGTTCCTCAAGTTCATGTCCTTGTTGCTCGACGGCTTCACCCTGGACTGACACTTGGCGAATGACGGCGGCGGTAGGCTGTGCATGATATATGCTGGCATGACTGGCCTGATGTAGCCGCTGGTGTGCATATCTTTGCGAAGGGTCCGCGGTGATGGGCACGGTGTCGACGAGCCACCGCTGTAGATCATTTGCATGGTGAATGTACGGTGGGTGGTTACCGAAGATAATGCGGAGGGCAAGTGAAGCGGAAGAGTCTTTCGGCAATATGAAGGTGGGTTGGTTTTAGTGTATGTATGCAATGTTTAAACTGTAATGCACTTATGTTTCAAGTGGTTAAGAACGCGATTGGCTGTCCGATATAAAAAAATGGTTCTCTATTTACTTGCCTCTTTACGAGGGTAGTATATGAAACATTGTCAGTTTTAATGTCGTGAAAATTCAGCTCCCCTAAAAGGGGGCACTCTAGATTGGGTGAAAAGTAAAAATTGCCTCAGTCTAAAATCAGAAATGATTAAGTGTAGTGAAATCAAATTACGATCTATGTTTTACAATATCTTTTCGATCACTCGTGATGGGGTGGGGGTGGGGGGAAAGTATAGGACCAGCAACAGTTAGAAATAGTTAATAAATTATCTTTGACATGATGTCAACGGATTTATAAAACCAGCGTCTAAATATAGGGATCTAAAAATAAGGAAAATGAGAGAGAGAGAGAGAGAGAGAGAGAGAGAGAGAGAGAGAGAGAGAGAGAGAGAGAGAGAGAGAGAGACAAATACAGCTTTATAATAAACTAAGCTATACATACCCGGCGTTGCCCGGGAGTGTTTTGACTTTTATTTTTGTCTCGCTTTTTTTGTTCTTTTTAAATCGCGTAAATACTTTCTATTTTTTAAAACAACTCTTACATTAATAAATAATAATAAGCTAATATATATATATATATATATATATATATATATATATAGAGAGAGAGAGAGATAGAGAGAGAGAGAGAGAGAGAGAGAGAGAGAGAGGAATTAAGAGTTCTGATTATGTGACAAATGCAGGGAGGGGAAACTGGCTATGCAGTGTCAGCTTTTTGTGCAAATGAAGAGGAGAATAAAGTTTATATTAATAAAGCTTAAAATAGGATTAAAGAATGTTTTCGATTAAAGAACAAAATTCAATGTATAATTATATATATATATATATATATATATATATATATATATATAGAGAGAGAGAGAGAGAGAGAGAGAGGGAGAGAGAGGTGGAAGGATTAAAAAAGAAAAAAAGAGAAGCAGTTCCTAAAATTTATTGATTCCCGTCATTGGGCCCATTTTCTTAATGGAAGGTTTTATAAGCGCGCGCGAATATTAGTTTTAAATGACCCGCAGTTTCTATTATTTTTTAAAACAAAACCCTTTCGTCCTAATTTACCTTTCAACTACGACAAAATACGCAAATTTAAATTTTCTCCGTTTCCCCCGTTTTCTATCAGATATTATTCAATTACAACTTCTTGTTCGTGTTCCTCTTCTTTTTGATTAAAATGAATGTAACGTTCGACTTCGTCTTTATAAGTGACAGGTGGGTTTTTTACGGGATGACAAAACACACACAACAGTAGATTGTGATTCAAGCTCAAATATCACCGGTGATACTGCCGAAAACAACCTTTAAACTAATGGTAGGATATCAATATTTGTAGAGAAAAGAAAACATCAAGTTCATCTGCTGCTCGCTCACTTCACGTCCAAGGGAGATAATCTGTAAAATATTAAATCAAGAAATTTAATTAAGCAAATGTACGCAAAGGAATTACACAATTCAAACTTTGGGTAATTACAAAAATACGAAACGTTATTAGATTCTACTCATATATACATTCAATGTACGCAGATTGGTTTCCTGTGTATGCATAGAAGACGGCAACGGTAACGGCGGTGGTATGTATAACATTAAAAGTAAATAAAAGTATATGTTTATTTATGTGTTAGTGAGAATATATATATGTGTGTGTGTAACATTTCGTTCTATTGTTTACATTAGCAGTAGTTCTAAGTAGTTGGATGACTACACCCCTTGTTGAGAAGAGTAGGCACATTCCACAATCGGCCTTCGTCGCGGTTTGCTTAATCTGTGTAAATTAATAGACATTCTAGTATGTGGCGAGGTAGCTCAGTGGCACTAGGACTTCCGGTTTGTTTCTTTCATAGGTTGTGGGCTGCGGCATTGTCTGATTGTGGAAATAATTATATATATTATCTCACATTCAATATATATATATATATATATATATATATATATATATATATATATATATATATATATATATATATATATGACGTTATTTTTGTTGTTTGAAACCAATAAGGAATCAACCAAAGGAATCGATTCATCAATAAAATCGAATGGGTTGATAAGTCGTAAAACAGCCAAAACCAAATAAATATAAGCCGAAATGAAACCTATATTAATATTTCTATCCAGTTAATTTTCTGGAACAATGGTTGTCTTACCAAAAGAAGGGGTAATTGTCTTAATAAAGAAAAAGCCCCCTCCCCCACATCGTCATATGTGCCAAATGTAAAAGTTTCAAAAGAAACAAAGTTGTAAACATTATTATTTAGATAACTTGATTATTGTAATATAGTTTGGTCATTAAATCATTAAGGGAAGAAAATTGGTACTGATATCGATCCTGAACCAGTTTTCGTGAGGTTCGACTCGGAAGCGTTCGGTTGTCCTACGCAAACGCCCGAGTGTTGACGAGCCGAATGGTACCAGACGACAATTTTGATACGGTGCTGCGTCCTGTGATTGTAAGTTATATTTTCAAGAAATTTTCTAAAAGAAACAACAACAACAAAAACAAAACAAGCAAAACAGAGCGAAATTACTGTTATCAAATAAATATTTTTAACCCTAACCCTACACCCTAACCCTAAACCTTAACCTTAAACCCTGACAACAACAAAAACAAAACAAGCAAAACATTATTATCATAGGACGCAGCACCGTATCAAAAATGTTCGTCTGGTACAAATCGGCTCGTCAACTCTGGGGCGTTTGCGTAGGACAGCCGAACGCTTCCGAGTCGAACCTCACGAAAACTGGTTCAGGATCGATATCAGTACCAGAAAATGAACGTTTGAATTCGACGGCTTAGTGACATATCTCTAACTTTCTATGAACATTGTTTCAAATCGGAACTTGTTCAGCATAGAATAAATATTAGTATATTTGCTAAGTAGGTTATTTTCAAGATGTAAATGTTTATGATAAAAAAGAAACACTTCCAATGAAATAAATAAAAAGCCGCCCGCCCGAAAGGAAAACTACTTACTGATATGTCTGTGTATTTCTTTCTACGAAAACTGTTTCAAAACTGTTTCAAGTTAAGCGGAGAATAAACATTACTGTATATGCTTAGATGCTACTTTATTTGAGGTATACTTTTTAAAAGTAATTTTATTACTTAAAAAAAATAAATTATGGATTAATTTATAAAATATTTAAAAAGATAAAATAATTATTACGGTATCGTTTCGTCAATAAATGCACTTAGGTGATGTTGTTATTCAAGATGGCGCAGTTAAAAGGAGCGAGTAAAATAAGTTTTCGACGTTTATATGACGACAGGTATTTATAAAATAATTACATTTATGAAAAATAAACACAGATCAAAATGTATGAATGTCATTGTCACCGTTTTGAAGTATGAACCGTTTTATGCTGACCGACACCGACGCCTCAGAAATCTGTCTGACCGGATACAATATGTAATTGATGAAATCGATCGGACTTTAAAATTTTCTGACAAAAACACAAATTGATAATTTTCAAAAAAGGACTGACTAGTCAGAATCAAACATCGATTTGACAGATGCATTGATGTTTACGTCTAACATGAACAACCCGACTGACTTAATTAAATATATTAGATATGTATATGTTTATTTGGTCTAAATATTTAAGTTAGTTGTAGCCGGACACGCATAAAAACAAACACACGAATGTTCTTTTATTAATACTAGCAAAAATACGATCGTATATTTTTACTAGTAAATTTAAGATTGAATTTAAATCTGGATAAATTAAATTGAGAAAATAGAACCAAAAGAAAAAATGAACATCTCAAAGATTGAATATTATATAGATTCATTGTTATGTAAATTAAAAAAATGATGAACTTTAATTTTATAAATAAATACAAAAGCTAAATAATAACTACGGTTATTTAGTACTAATAGAATTAAAGACCTGTAGCAGCTCGACGCTTCCCTGAAACGTTTTACGGAAACGGCCGGAAAGTAACGCTGACAAATGTGAAAGAATGACGACGATTGGAAAACAACGGCGGGTACACCTCTGGACTGCCTCCGGGATGCGTATCTTTCGTAGAAACGTGTACAAACCTCGACAGTCATAAACAATCTATATCGACAATCAAAACTCTGCGGCATGATCTATTTTAGACACAGTTTTATGTAACGTCGAATAAAGTACAACGACGATGCTCAAAAGGTCAGAATATTTAGAGATATAAAACAGCTCCATGCGATAGGAAGTGAACAGCTACAATACTTCCGGGAACGTGCACCGGAATAGCACTCGCCGGTTACGAGTCTGAGGGAATCTCCTAAGAAACAAGGGGCGGCTAAGGGAGATAAATGATATGAGATCTATACTACAACAGGTAGAACAAGCTCACTACGAAAATGAATTGGACTGTTCCGACAGCTATTTCTGTAAAATTTCGAAGTGTCAATTATTTTGTGTAAGAAGAAGTGCATTTCGGCAGACAAAATTACTCGCAGTCAGTGTGTAAATACCTACATATTACTAAAAAATATGCAACGAACGACAAAAACATGCCCTTCATTAACCCCAGAACGAACCCTAAGTCTGAGCTAGAATAAGAATCAAGACCCTAAATTCGGTTTCGCCTCATAACAGGATTTATGTTCATAAGAAATGCTTAATAGTCTTTAAAACAACCGTTTAAAAAATACCAGTAAATATAAATTTTACTTTAAATCTAAATAAATATCATAAAAAACTATAACCAAAAATAAGCCAACATCCCAAAGATATAATATTCTCTTTGTTTAACTTTATATTAAGAAAAGATACCATAAAATTATAATTTTCAATATCATTTAAAACTAGAATATAAATACTAACTAGCGGAATGAACTAAACATGTTTTGATACTAATACAGTTAAAGACCTATAGCAGCTCGACACTTTCCAGAAACTTGGATACTTGGTCTTTTGGCTAAGATCAAAGTGTAGTATCTGTTCCGATGGATACTGCACGCCTGTCCTGTGCAGTTCTAGGAGGTCCACCCTCCCAGGCTTTGCCTCCCCTCTTTGGGGAGGAGTAAGTTTATTGCTTACTGCCTGAGGCGCCCCTACCGGGGAATGCCGACGGGGCTGCCCAGGCAATTTTTGATGGTCAGAGTGCTCACCTCTCGGGCGCTGGCTTTTCAACCCCCACTTTCCGACCCGACCTTGGGTCACATCTTACTTGTGGGAGTAGGATAAAACTGGCCTTGTGCCTAACTCCTGGAGAGGAGTAAATAATACTTTCCAGAAAGCGCTCTGCAGAAAGGGTCGATAAGCAACGATGACAAAATTTGAAGAATGCAGACGATCGGAAAGAAACGATAAGAATTGTAACAACGCAGGCGATAACGAGCCACGCAGTGCGAAAACGAATTAGGCTGTGTCGACAACTGCAAAATACCAATGAAGAAATGATTTACTGTAAGTAGTACCTTTTGGCGAACAAACTTTTTTTTTTGTATAACTGACTAACCCTGCCTTCGGGTTAGGATCAAAGTGTAGTATCTTTCGTGCCCTCAGTCAGATGAAGAGAAATCCTCTTAGAAGGAGGGATTAAATATAAAGAAAACCTCACCTGCAGTAAGTGTTCGTATATCTGTTCATAGGTAGCAAAACAAATGCAAGAATAAAAAACGTGCCTTTCATTAACCCTAACACTAACCCTAAGTCTGGGCGACAGTTGCGAATGTCGAGACCCCAAATTCTGCTTTGCCTCGTAATTTAGACACTTTAACAGAATGTGTGTATGCATAACAAATAAAGAAAAACTAAAAAAGAAAAACTAGATGATTCTACATAACAGGACCGATATCGACACGAATATTACCGATTTTTCCCGATTGCAAGTTACGGAACATATCGTGACAAGAAATGTAAAAAGGCAGACGACACTGAGTATGCAAATGTAAAACCAAAAAGGCTAGGTTGAACATTTTTTAAGCCACTCAAAAAAAGAAAAAAAAGAAAGAAAAACAGTTGATTAACTTAATGATTTGAAGGGAATTATTGAACCCATTTTTAACACGAAGGGGAAGGGAGTACCTTCATTTGATGTCGATACTAATTGACTCTCCGGCCATTTCCATTTTTTTTCGTAAATAGCAATCGGAAACATTCGTCTCAATATGCGTTTTGTTCTGTGGAAGTACCAAAACTCCAATGTAATAATTTAACCCATACTTTTTCAAAATTTTGATTTTTACCAAACAAATAAGTAATTTAAACAAAAGATGATGATGATGATGATGATGATGATAATCACCACCACCACCGCTACCACCCTCAAGTCTAACTCTTTCTCACCGTGGTAGTGTCAAAGCTAACGGTGAAAATCCAGGAGTCTGCATCAGGATCCGTCGTAGTTTGGTCGTCTCTTCTTCTGCATGTTGCAAGCAAAGACGTGTCAGGCGCGGAATGGTAAATCAATGAAGTGATATATATATATATATATACAGATTAAACGAACATTACATTAACAACAACTAATAAAAGTTTTATATCAATTTAGTTCAATTAATAATTTAATAACCAAACGATACTGTCATGACTAAATTTAACGGTTGAAATTATATTTCAAAACAAAACAAAATATATTTAGCCCCCCACCCCAAAAAAACAAACAAACAAACAAACAAGAAAAACAAAATTTGACATTATTTAAATAAAAAGCAAAACAAAATGAAAGTAAAAAAAATACTTGTGGGCACCGCAGGGTAGGTACAGCTATTATTGATAAATTTAAGACTAAAAAAGATCGAATGTTTTAATTTTAGTAAAATGAAAATAGGTTGTATTTATACAGAAAAAGAGAAGAGAGAGAGAGAGAGAGAGAGAGAGAGAGAGAGAGAGAGAGAGAGAGAGAGAGAGAGAGAGAGAGAGAGAGAGTGAGAGTCATCCACCAGATGACCCTGGCGCTTAGCTTCTAATATTTGTTAAATTGCGAATTTTATTATGAGGTAAATAAAAATGTTTTGCGTTAATTGATATTTTCTTTTCTTGTGTAAAGTCCTATTTCAGTAACGTAAGTGTATTGCTATTTGAAAGAAACCATGCCTCTTGTCTATGTGATTATACACATAGGGTATGAGGCATGCATGTCTGCATCGTTTTCACCTAGTCGTGTGTATTTGATTATTGCATATTTTGTGTGTCTGTTAAATAAGTGGAACGTAAGCATTTGAGAGACAAGTTCAGTTTTAGTGTAGCCAAGTTTTATAGCTTTGTTGTGCTCATGAATTAATTTCTTGAGATGCCACTGAGTTTCACAGATACACGTGGGATTACGTAAATGCCGGCTTGTGCGGTTGGAATAATTCCAGTGTTTTTTTTAATGTTTGTTGCATATATTTTTGAGCGAGGTAGAATGTATGGGTCTAAACCAATATTTGGATAATGCGGTGTAGAAATTGTTGTTGTGTTAGAAGGAAGGGTGGTGGTTATTAGGATGGGGAGAGGTAGTGTTTGTACGTGTTATTTTTTGTGTTGTTGAAGATGCAGATTGCTTTTTATTCTTGCATTTAGAATGAAATGTTTCGGTTATTTTAAAGATTTTAGGATATATTTTATTATGTAGTATTTACTTGTTAGGTACTGGGAGCTACACATTCTAAGTGCTCAAATATGTAGACATACTATCAGGCCTGTTTGGATTGTGTTGTAGTGGTGTGAATAGTTATCTATGTAGTCGTGTTTGTATTATTTGGGTTATTCGGACTACTGTTTTCATCTTGGATGTTATTCTCACAACGTTTCGGCCGATGTAACCCCCGAACTTCTTCAGGTGCATATTGTCGAACTTGGGAATCTTTCTGTCGAACAGAACTCTTTATTTAATCCACTGAGGTAGCTTGTTATCGTCTCGTCGGCATGACCAGATAGAAGTCTTAAGTAATTCGTAATTGTATTCTTAGTATCGCCCACACTGAGGATTGAACCTTCAACCCCCAGTGAACTGTCAATTGTAATTTTTGTCGGTTTTTAGTATAAGAAGAACAGTTTTATTGTTTTTGTAGATGAGAAAGTCATTCAGTTTTTCATGTAAATTTTTGTTTTGAGTTCAATCTTATTAATGATCGGGTGAGGTTTTGTAGTTTCGCGTGTTTAGGAAGGAAAAATAAGGATGTCATCTATATATCTAAAGAATGGGGGTTTTGTGAGGATTCGATATTATAAAAATAGGCTACCTAGTACACCGCTTAGGAGAGTTCCCATAGGTAGGCCAGATTTTTTTACTGTAATAATTGTTGTTAAATTTTGAAAAGGCGAGGAAAATAATAATTTTGAAGATACCGATGATGGTAATAATAGTGAGGGTGAAAGAAAACTTTATTTTTTTAAGGTGTTTTGAAAGAAGCTTAAGGCATTTTAAACTGACATATAGGTATATAGTAAGGTAATGTTGAGCCTTTCCAGTGTGGTTTCGTATGTTAATATTATTTTCATTTAAGGAAAAGATCTTCGGGTTTTTATGCATTTTGCTGATCGTACCTTAGAAAGGGTTAATAAGGGCTTAGTAGTTTTGCTATAGCCTTGGTGATGTTTTGAGAGGAGCTGCCAAGGCTATATATGATAGGACGGATGTGTGTGTCTGATTTGTGTGTTTTGGGGAGTAATTGTATTAAGATTAATTGTTGTCGCGAAAGTAACAAGTAATCTGCCTGGTATTTCAGCTATGATTAAAGTGTAGTATAGACAGGAGACAATAAATATGATTAATCCACAGGAAGAGAAGATAACTTTGTATGGAGTTGAGAACTACATATATATATACACTTTGAAGATACTCGAAATCTATTAAACTGTAGAAGTGAGATAGCAAACAGCTGTTTACACAGAAATAAATATACCTTAGGCTAACGATAAATGAATAAATAAACAAATAAGTAAAAAAAACAAAAAAAACAAAAAAAAAACTTAACAATTTAAAAATTAAAACCTAACATAGAAATAAAAGGAACCACGTGTTAAAACAAATTCACCCATTATATTGACACAACAAAGGAAACAGGATATAGGCCAATCTATAGAAAACAGAACAATAGAACAGGATATAGGAAGTAACACCAGCAAGACCTTTGTTCGCGGGAAGCCCAACGATTGGCTGAGAGAACAACAAAGAATCTGATTGGTTAACTAGCTAGCCATGTATATAAAAACACCCGGCAAAAATAACTCCATGCATTTTAGCCTGAAGATTCCCCCGGGATGAAACGCGGGAGCCTCTGTGTACCTAACTCTACTTACGTATCGAGCATTGTTGAAGTAAATATTGAAAATTGATACATAAAAAAGTATATCTCCTTATAAAATTTTATGTGGATACATGAAATACTAATATATATATATATATATATATATATATATATATATATATATATATATATATATATATATATATATATAGGTTCTTACAAAAATACATGTTTAAATATATACTCTCTATAATATCCGAAAATGTTCTAAATTGTAAGCTCAATGAAGTTGTATTACAAGCTTCAGAGCATATATATTATTATAGGTGCATTCCAATGACCAAAGGAAAAATCAGTCCATAATCATACCTTTCATCTGAGCTTACAATTTCTTTATCCTCATATGCGGTCGAACAACCACAATAAAACTTTGCCTCTGTAGTTTCAACCTTTTTACTTTTATATATCAGCGAATACATGTAATTCCTCTTTGTCACGCCGGCAAACAATTTTTTTAATATGTTTAAATCGTATTTTTTGTTTTTAAATTATTTTTTTGTGTTTATTTTTTTCCAAATTTAATGCTTTTATCATTTCCTACGCGCGTTTCGTAGCAGAAATTAAGGGGAATATGTAGTCTGTTGCTCATCAGGGAAATTGTTAATTTATTATTAACAGGAAAAAAAGATAGAAAAAAGTTTAAAATGAGTTCATGACAAAGGTAATAGCAAGTAAAAATACATGAAAAAATGCATGTAAAAAAAAATTCACATGAGAAATTGTAACAAAATCCAGCGCCCCTCATAAAAAATTAACTTGCTCCAGATCAATATATTATTACACCATGAAACACTCCAAGGGAGATTACCCCCATGAAAAAATGGAGTTGTTTCCCCTTATATCAAATATTTAATACTCTGTTAAATGATAAAAATAAATACTAATTAAAGACAATTAAAGATAATTACAAATAAGTGAGGAAGGAAACACAAACACAGAAATTTGATGGGTGTTTTTTCTTGCGCCTAAATCGCCAACCAAAATGACAGTACTAATTTCGAGTTGTTATTATATAATAATTTGTGACCACCTGCAAACGCTCACCGTGGAATTTAACTGTCAATGTTACTACCTCACCCCATGGGTATTTTATTCGGTAACAGGGTATTTCCTTCAATTTCTAAATTTTTGCAGATTTTTCAAATCAACAATTATTTTATTTTTGACAATCCACCATATTTGTTTTTCCAGACCAGGTGCTCCACTTCAACCAACGATTATTTTAGTTTTGACAATCAATTATGTTATGTTGTTTTTTTGCGGCTAGGTGCGTTTCCATGCCAAATGCACCTACTTCTGTCGAATGACTATTGAGTGCACTTGGCCCGGATATTTAACAATACGAAATACTTAAAAGACATGGAATACGGAATGAGAATGTTCTACCGTGGTAGATGAAATAACGGGTTAAGTTTAAGACTTCTGTATGACCAAAAACCACTTGTAGGGACCACAGTTGTCTCCCTTTTGAACGAAGTGTTTTTCTGGGCTAAAGTTATACTCCTTGGTAAAAAGGCTTGGTCTCATTTGGTAAAAGTGTAGAACTCAAAATCGCATCGCGAACTTGATTGCCAACTCAAGTACGAAGGCGTGATCCATGACGTCATATCCCGACACCTAACCATAATTCTAATTAACTTCTAAAAGAATTTTCCACTTCTCTGCTTAATCTAACCGTATTCGGAAAATATTGTTTTTTAACACTAATTTTACACACCGACATCCAATGTTACCAGAATAATGTATGGGCGGAATTAAAGCTTAAAGAAGAAATCAGTAATTTTCTAATGTGTAGCTGCCATAAAAATAGCCTAAATAATAGCAAATAAGTCATGCCCCTTGGTAAATGGTAAAAGGGATTGGACTCCATTAATACAAAGAGTAGAACCTAAATTGCGTCGCGAACATTAGTTTGGTTGGCAACTCTCTCACAAACACGTGGTTGAGAATTAAGACTAAAATTCTTCCTCATTTGCTGGCTAGAGGTGCCACAATCAACACTGCATTTGGGATCCTTTCCCTGACAGAAAAAAAACGGCACGAGGAAATGTAAGTAAATAGCACATACATTTTTTACATTCTTAGGAATAACTTTGCATTCTTAACAACGTGTATTATCGCCAACGTAATACATAGTGAATTTTTGCAACTCCCCAAGTTCTCAGAGAATTCATTTGAATTATCTCTACCCACGCGTTGCTAACCTGGATGAATTATAACATGAAATATTCTAACTTTAAACCCTTAAATAGGCTGGAGAGTCTGACGACCGAAAAGTTGCGGAAGAACAAACAATTAAATTTTACCGTGGTTTTGTATGCTTGCTTAATTTGTGTGCAATAAAGGCACAGAGTTTAGTTATTTGGACCATGTATAAATTAGGCACTCCAGGTTCCACGGGTAGCTGATAAATGGCTTCAGCCTAGGCATTTGGGATATTTTGTGGAAGATCCCCCCCCCCCCCCCTTATACGCGCCTCAAAACAAAGTGTTATTACTTACTCAAGAGGATGGGAATCATTCATGCCATTGAGTATTTACATAAAAAGATCGTTTCCCTTATATGTCTACCTCCACATAAACTCACACAGATAGCTGTCCACAATTCCACGATGCGTTCCACAGTGGTATTTATTCTGAATTTTGTAATTCTAAGCCTACTATAACTCTATCCCGGCACATGTCTAGACATAGCTAACAAAAGTAGACCACTGATGTGTGCGAGCACTGCGCATGACTGGCGGAGCTATTTTTTTATTTGCAAATCTCATTTTCCCATTAGTTGCGGATATATTCTATAAAACATTAGGCACTTTATCTAGCGTCACTTAAACACGACGCCTTTCCAAACGAACACATTGAAATTAGCTGTTTATTTTTTGTAATGAGTAATTATAAATTATTTTCGTATTTTTGAATGATAAAAATGCTACTTTAAATCAAGTAAGTTTTCATTGAAAACACGAGTTCTATTTTTTGTTTACATTTTATAGCGGTCGAATGACGGCAGAACTGGTGAGCAGAATATACTTATGGTCCACGTATTCCAAATTTATACACAAAGAAAGTATTGGTCGGCAAAACTGTGACCCTAGTAAAGAGAACCCCATTGTGATTGAAAATGACGTTATACACTTTGGGGAAAGCGAAACATACCGAAAAGTCAAGTTTTCGATTTCTTTTATTTGAGCTATTTTTATTTTCGATTTCTTTTATTTGAGCTATTTTTATTAAGAATGTGTCCCTTTGTGAACGTGAGTCTGTGCGCGTTCACTGCACAGGTCGTGATCGTCCGCTCGTTGTGCTCGTCTGAATTCGGTGCTTGATTCCGACACTCATGTAGTCTCTTCCTCTAAACAAAACCACAATTCTAGTTTAAAACAAGAAACTATGTTTTATTTTGAGAAGTGACACTGATACTCTTTTCTTCTACACAACGACAGGCCTTCAAATCAAGAAAAAAACATATCTTCCAACCGAACACAAACAGTCCATTCGCGTAGGACCCAAAGGCCCATATGTCTCTGTGATCCACAGAAACCCAACTGCCCCTCTACCCCTCTGCTGTAATATCTTACGGGTTTTTGAAGACGAAAAAACATCTAATATCCATCTGATTGAGAACTTTGAGGGGCTTTCTGATGAGTCCATAAAAGAAAGATCCGATATTGACAAATGTCGGTTGGTCTTTTGGTGAACGAAATGGAACCGTAATTGTACCAAAAGTATTTGTTTTGAAAAACTAATTCGTAAGATGAATAAAATCTTGGTTTTTAGAATGAAACAAAATGTTGTTTAAATACACACACACACACACACACACACACACACACACACACACACACACACACACACACACACACACACACACACACACACACAGACACACACACACACACACACATATATATATATGTGAGATAGATAAATAGATAGATAGATACTGGTGTCATTTAGAGTAAATACACAGTCAACCCACTTGAAAATGGTGAGCTGCGTATCTATGAACATAAAAACTTACTGCACAGGGTGTTCCTATCTAAAGCGACATTAATTTTTTCAAGACTCAAGTGGCTGACAATTACATCATGGAACTTCATATCCAAGAAGACATTAATATTTCAAAAACTTCAGCTCATTTCTCGAGTGGTCACTCTTCTCTTAGCTAAATATTTATCACCGACCGAATCAAAACACAAGTCCAACCGAACACAAACAGATCATTATACCCTGAGCACCACTAAAACACCAACTGATCCCCTCTGTTGGAATATATATAAATATCACTCGAACCACACCGATAAATCATTCGAGATTATCAGCTGTTTATCCATGGACATAAAAATGACTGACTATAAAGTTCACCATTTGGTATGACATTAATTAAAAAAAAGAATTCCTGTGGGTCATAACCACAGCGTGGGACTTCGTATGAAGGGATATTAATTTTTAAGGACTTTAAATTGTCCATAATAACATCATTTAACCATCGTATCCATGAAGACATTACTATTTCAAATGGCAGTACATTTTGATGGTCTCTTGGATAAATATTTCTCCCCTTAAATGCTTGTCGTCTGCGTGCATTGAAAGTATGCAACCCACTAAGCAGGCAGAATTGCACATGTTTACAACTTTAAGGGCCGTGTGGATTGTCCTAAAGTAAAACCAATTACTATTCTATTAGGAGTCAGACTATATAAATTCAAACGATTATAGTTCTCGCATCTTTTGCCATTTTCAAAACTACAATTGGCGTCGGTTAACAGTTGATGTTACGTTTATTAGGTGAACGTAATATGTGGCGAACTCAAATTGCCGATTCCAGAGTCGGTGTTTGTAACTACTACACCACTCGTCACTCTGTCCATAAGAGGCAGATACAGTTACGTGTCTTTTCTGCTGCTTCGAATATTAAAAGGCTGTGCTAATCGACAAAAAAGTCCTGTCCACGCCAGGTCAGCCGGTGAAAGCCTATAGATTCTATTATTAATGAATGAAATGAATGCTTTTGGTAATAAATTAGGCTTTGGACCTGACCGAACGTATGTTTGTTTACTCAATGTATCACATTACGAATACAATGGCTTTCTTTATCTTTCTGGTTTTGATGTTGTTGTTGTCGCTTTCTTCATTAATCACATAATCAACGTGCTATTATATATATATATATATATATATATATATATATATATATATATATATATATAAAAAATATTTGTTATTGTTTATTTTTTATCTATGGACGCATACGTTTCGTCTCTTTTCAATCGAGACTCATCAGCATAGAAGTACACATTAACGGCAGCGAAGCGTACAGGCATTCAAACTTCTATAAGTGAAGGAACGATGCATATAAAGCAAGTGACGCTACGCTGTGTTACTACTACCATTTTACAGTGCTCTACTTTTTAACGAGGAGCTTCAAATATAAATATTTGTTATTGTTTATTTTTTATCTATGGACGTATACGTTTCGTCTCTTTTCAACTGAGACTCATCAGCATAGAAGTACGACTATTCACCACCGGTCGCACGATTCGAAACCCTGGACTACAAGTATTTTCCAACCCCAGTCCAACGTCGCTAACCGCTAGGCCAGTTCTGAACAGCTTATAAACAATGATAATTTTAACACATTAACGGCGGCGAAGCGTACAGGCATTAGATAAATTTTAAAGGGGGAAAAACTAGACACATATTCGGTTTGTACACATTATAACTTATTTCGATCTAGATCATCATCTGATGAGACCGATCTAGATCGAAATAAGTTATAATGTGTACAGCCCGAATATGTGTCTAGTTTTTTCCCCTTTAAAATGTATTCATGCTCTGTTTAAATGTACATTGAGCTCTCTTATTCGGATTCCCATCGAAATCATTCGAACCTGCACACACACACACACACACACACACACACACACACACACACACACACACACATATATATGTTTGTGTGTGTGTGTGTGTATTTAAACAACATTTTGTTTCATTCTAAAAACCAAGATTTTATTTATCTTACGAATTAGTTTTTCAAAACAAATACTTTTGGTACAATTACGGTTCCATTTCGTTCACCAAAAGACCAACCGACATTTGTCAATATCGGATCTTTCTTTTATGGACTCATCAGAAAGCCCCCCCAAAGTTCTCAATCAGATGGATATTAGATGTTTTTTCGTCTTCGAAAACCCGTAAGATATTCTGCATACATGGCAACACAAAACCATTATCCACAAGCATTAGATACATCATTAAACGTTCGTTCATTGCTAGCTTTCGGTCGTTTTCATAGATAGTCTTTTCTATGCTTACAAATAAGATTTTAACAAGGATATGAAGAATAAAAACGGGCGGGAGAGGGGTACTCTTGGTTCCATGTATTTTTAGATGTTATATATACTGACCGAGATATTTATATGCTTCTAACATAGACTATCAAATAATGACTTAATTATCCAGGATAAGGTAAACAGGGCACATGTTTTGTATAGTATTATTAATTCTATCCTTATATAGACACGTAGCTTTTTTAGTCTCCTTTTTAATTTGAACAAAGAGGAGCTAACACGCCTGGTTTTCTGACAAGAGTTCCGTCCTTTACATCTATTTCTGATCGTCGAGTTTATGTAGTAAAAGCAAGTAGTAACTTGGATGTTTGAGCACGAGGCTCTTGAAAAAGATTTAATATACATATTAAAAAATAATGATTCAGTTTTAAGTAGTATTTTTAGTTTCGTACTTCTATGTTTTGAATCAACTCCCCAATTTAAATTATGTAAATGATATAAGTTTAATTTGCAAGTTGATTAAGGTATTTTTTATTAAATGACTGTAATTATCCTCCAACCGGGTTTAAATATTAGTCTCTTATAACAGGTTTTCGGACAATGTTCTGCGTATTTTTTATAGCTCCGCTTTAGATAACAAGATGGCTGCCTTCTCTAGGTAGTGATTTTTACGACGCTTTCGATGGAGGTGTATCCAATGTGAGTTGCTTGTTTTTCAAACTTTTGTTTTGTCGAATCGCTATATATTTTTTCTGACTGAGAACTTTTTTTTGAGCTTTCTGATGAGTCCATAGAGGAAAGATCCGATATTGTCATACACATGTTGGTTGGTCTTCTGGTGAACGAAACGATGAGAGTGGATGTTGAATTCATTTGATACTAAATTTAAAGATAGAGAGAGAGAGTGTGTGTTACATGTATTTTTGGTTTGGGATAATCGCTAATAAATGTGAGATAAGATGTAGTATATACGTAGTATAAAGAATGGATATATGGGGAGTGCTGATAGGATGGGTAAAACTACCCAAATTCTTGGAACGTGTGAAATCTCACATCTTGTCGGAACGGCTGGTGAAAGAGAAAAAACGTAAGTGAACATCATATTAGCTGGTTGAGTCTAACAACAAAAAAGACATGTTTTCATATAATTTCAGTGATCTTATGATTTTGCCCCGCAGTGTGTTAAATAAACAAACAAATAAAAGTTATATAAGTGAATAAATAACTAATTAAAATGAACAGTGAGTTGAATAGAAATGTGTTACCAAGAATAGTATACCACCCAAGCAAAAAATACTTACCTTCAAAAAGATATCGCACACCTGGAGCATGTTCAACGGTTGGTAACCAGGTTAATGGCGGCATTCTCCACGCTTACCTAGATTTTATTTTGGAAAAGGTCCTGTAGTTTGTGTATTTGGTCATTATCATCAGCTAAAATAAGAATATCATCGAAATAGCGTACGTAAGTAGAGGGTTTTATAATGTTATTAAATATTTTGTTTCCTAGGTTTGCCATATAGAATTCGATAAAAGTCAGCCCAAGGAGCGAACCTATTGAAACTTTGAGTGTAAATGTTTCCCTTGAAGTCATAACAAGGTACTTCAGTGGTGCAAATTAATAGTAATTATTTTAGTATTTATTGATTTTACGTGGAGGAACAAACGAGTTATTCTATATATTATTGATAATTATATCAATTCTTTCTTTTTACAGGTACATTAGTGAATTTTTATATCAAGAGAAACAGTAATTTTATTGTCTGGTTGTTTGGTCAGTGGGCTTTATAATAGTTCTTGTGTGGACTTAACGCTTTATTTACTGGGTAGATACGAGCTGATAAGTATAGTTAGGATTTTTGTTAATGGATATATAGGAGTAGTAATTTGTGATATACATATATATTTTAGCCTGAAGATTTCCCCCGGGGATGAAACGCGGGAGCCTCTGTGTAGCTTAATTGCCATAAATATATTTTCATAACTTACTACCAAGTTCTAGTTACGTATCAAGCACTGTTGAAGTAAATACTGAAAATTGATGTATAAAAGGTTATAACCCATTTATAAAATTTTATGTGGATACATGAAATATATATATATATATATATATATATATATATATATATATATATATATATATATATATATATATATATATATTTGTGTGTGTGTTTAAGAAATTCGTCACATCTTAAGAAACATTATTTTCATATAGTATTATTTATAGAAATTTGAAAACAAAAATAATGTAATTAAAACAAATATGTGTAATGTCATTTATTCTAAAGACTTATACTTTCGACAATTATGCCCTTTTTAAAGCAAGACTTCTCTTTTTTCATTTTTATTTTTTTTTCATTTTACTGGTATATACTTTAAGAGGGACGATGCTCCCGTGGAAACAGGGACATATACGTTTCGTGTTGATGGCAAGAGTTTTAAAGTAAAGAGTTTTTAAACATGGATGTGTGAGTGTGGTTGCGCTTTTTGTTTTAAATAAAAGAAGTTTATCACATCTTAAGAAACATTATTTTCGTGTAGTATTATTTATAGAAATTTGAAAAACAAAATAATGTAATTAAAAAAACAACATATGAGTAATTTCATTTATTTTAGATGTTAATACTTCTAAGGTTAATACCAGTAAAATAAATAAAAAAGAAGAGAAGTCTTGCTTTGAAAAGGACATATTTGTTGAAAGTCTCAGCTTTTAAAATATGAAATCTTTCAGAAGCCAGGAATTATCCCTACAAAATTTCGCGTCCCTATGTCTCTAAACCTAACATAACTAGCAGACGTACATGGACGTACGTCTCTCAGAATAATATTGACTGCTACATAACGAAAACCGTTATGTGAATGGGAAAGTTTGAGTGACATCTAAGGATCAGCGGTGACTCAAGAACGGAAGTTGATGAAATCACGTGACTTCCGGATGGGGATAATTCTGTCTTTCTTGGCGACACTTCCAACAGAGAAGACATGTAAAGGGCACCGTCTCCGATGGGAGCGAACAATGTAGCTAGGTGTAGCGATACTATCTATCTATCTATCTATCTATCTATCTATCTATCACGCAAGTAACCCGTCTCCCTTTTTCGTGTAAGTCTTCTTCTTTTGATCAATAAACTGTTAGGACAACTAACGAAAACGAATTACCTCCCTTGAACCATTTCGGGAGTTAAGAGTTATCGCCCTTGGAAATAGTCTTCTGCCCAGAGAGAAAGTAAACACAGATCACGTCAATCGCGTACAGCGGCAAATTAATTCATTAATTCATTCTGTGTTCAGTTTTAATAAATCTGTTAAACGTTTATCTTGATACTTCATCCATTTTATTTACAAGTTATTATTTATTATAACCTAAATTACGAGGTTATAAAATACACCTTCTTAGGAATTAACATCAGCGTCCGAGTGATTTTGTTAACAGACGATCCAGAACATGCTACCCCGAAAACGGTTGTATAATGGGTTATACACGCCTCGGAAATTGAAAACTTATCATGACGAGCAAGGGCCGTGAAAATTGGACGGTGCCTTCTACACCAATCGGTATAATTTACAGACAATGATAATATCTTTTTGAAATCATCAATCTCAATACTATTAAGAAAAAAATGACCTTTTCTTCTTTCGTAAAAATAATTGTTATTGTCAGCTAAATATACTTTAAATGAATAAGACGAATATGTTCGCTGGTTTATTTATTTATTTATAATTGTAGCAATTTAATTCTTTTTAAAACAATAAATATTCTCTGTCTTATCACCATAAAAATGATTGTCAAGTCAATAAAATAAATATCACTTTTTGAAATGTATTTATTAAAAATTGTACTGCTTTAGTTGACAGGCCATACTTTAATTTTGGAACAATTCATTTTAAAATGGGTAAAGTCGAAATTTTTCACCTTAGCGACATCAGATTAATCACCAATCACGTGATACGAACGAACCTTAAATGGCTTAGCGTATTTTTTTATCGACTAGCGGGACGCGTTGAAATTCCATAGTTGTACCCTTCATCTGTTGTATATTGCTAGTGCGCTTAAAAATATCTCCATTGTATTGACGTAGCGCGAACGCAGACCCCACAATATTATTGTACCATCTTTAGAGAGAACAGATACTACACTTTGATCCTAGCGCGACCAGCAAGAAAGTGTATTTTAGTTCGAGTTTCACGTTCGACACAACATCTGTTGAATAATGGCCCTATGGGAACGGACGCCTCTTGGAAATAGTTTGGTTTAGCTTGCGCAATTTAGTGCGGGTGGACCCGTACAGTCGGGTGCAGAATAGGGCTGTTCTCACGGTCGGAGCTCACAAGTGCTGTCAGAGCGAACGTTGGCGAGCATCGGGTCAAGAGGTCAGAAAACATGAGTGAAGGAAATGTTTGCGCATGAGTGTCGCACGTGGGATCTGTGACGTGACTCCTTCTTCGTGAGAACCTGAGAGTTTTGCCAGTCTGGGTTTTGGAGGCGAACCTATCAGACGTGATTTTTATGATGTAGTCTGCAACATACATAAGGGAATTATTTCCCTAAGAAAATACAGGCGAAACCTCTATTTCCCCCCTCCACGAATGGTTAAGAACTTAATTGATACGTAATTACGAAAGCAGTAATTTGTTCTCTCTCTCTCTCTCTCTCGACGTTGGTGAATATCTCCAAGCCGATAGATAACTAACCCCTGTAATAAAAAGAATTGAAAGTTTAAAAGATTGTTTGTCTTCTGAGTCGGTCATGAAGTTTTTGTGTTGCAGCGGCGTGGTTCACGGCAGAAAGAAAGAAGAAAGAATTCAACCACTAGACGACACAAGCCTCTATGCGACGAGGAAAGATTGAAGGTGCGAGTAATTTAAAGGTATGCAAACTATATGATTTTTGGTGTTAAAAAATGTCGAGTGTTAAAACGAGAACTGCCACGGCCCGTTCCGGGACGAGTATACAACACGAGAACTGCCGCGGCACAAGCAGAAGGGGCTATGCAAACTAGCGACATCAGATG
>OY744528.1:41241203-41273703 GCA_963556195.1 Sepiola atlantica
GATAACACGATTATGCAAATTAGTAAAAATAAAAATAATAAAAAATAATACAATAATAAGATTATAATCAGGTTTAAGGAAAAAATTATCTCAAATGTAATTGCCTACAATATTTGACTGGGGTTTGATGGATAACCTTATACTTAAACTGCCAATTAAAAGGTGAAATCGGTATTTACTAAATCTGTTAATCTTATATTAAGAAAAATAAAGACATAAATGATGATGTCAAAACGTCCGATTTCAAGAAATAACAACATCCTAAATCTTACCAAACAAAATTCTGTAAAAATATATATAACACTTACAGCTGAGAAAGGGATACATTCACAGACCTATATACTGAGGGTGGGGGGGTGGGGGGGGGGCTATGAAATTTAGTAGTTCAATCGGACTAGATTATAACCTACTAATTGAATTACCATTAATGAATAATAAAGTTACTAATATCTGTCTTGTTTTGACTATTTTAAATTTTAGATTGCAAATTTTAACATTGTTTTTCATACGTGTGTAATCATAAAAGTTTTACAATCCCAGAACTAAGGTATATTTTAACATGTATTTTTTGTTATTAAAGTATATAGAAACAAGCCTTAGAGAAACAAACGTTGATGAGCTCACATTTAGTATAACATAGGTAATGCTTGGGAGGACGGTATCATGACGAACGAACATATACTACACTGCCACTCAGAGGAGAAAGTAATGCCTGGGAGAATGGTATCATGATAACAGAACAGAGACTACACTACACCTCCCTCCGAAAATAGAAAGCGAGTTATCCATGGGAGAATGCTATCATGACAACAAAACAGATACTACCCTACACCCCCCATTAGGAGGTAATGCCTGTGAGGATTTTCCTTCCCTTCCCCCCAAAAGGAGGAGGTAATACCTGGGAGGATGGTATCATGATGAACGAACATATACCACCCTGTCTTCTCCCCAAAAGAAGGAAGTAATGCGTAGAAAGATGGTAGCATGACGAACAAACATAGCCTACCCCTACTCAACCAAAGCAGTAGTTAAATCCTGAGAAGATGGTCTAATAACAACAGAACAGATACTACGCTACCCCCAAAGAAGGAGGTAATGCTCGGAGGATGTAATGCCTGGGAGGATGTTCTCGTGACAACAGAACATATACAACACTACCTCCTCCTATATTATTTCAGACTATTGTACAATAGTAAAATAGCCTGAAATAGTATAGTTTTGGTTTCAGACAGACAGACAGACAGACTGACACAACATCCCCATTATTAATAGATTTAATTTGGCATTTAGGATGCTATCAAGAAGATATTTTCACAAGAATGTCTTTTTCAGTGTTGATTTTCGGTGCGCCTCTAAACGAGGTGAACCAAAAAAGTTACCACCAACTGTCTCCATCTCCTTTAGGTGACAGTCACATCAATGACAGACGACTGGCCTATACTGATTTATAATTGATGCCCGTAACAGAATAAGTTCATCGTACTACAGAAAAAGTTAATGCAATCGATTCAACTAGATTTGAGCTTGGATTGGCGATTCAATGTTTTACTATCAACTCACGATGAAACAAATACTCGTCAGATAGCTGGATCAGAACCCTCGAGCCTCGTTAGTACACAAATTGGTGACTCTATAGTAACACCAGGTGCCGTATGTAAGCATACCCACCAGATGTATAAATATGTACCAGGCGAGCTGGTGTGTGCGACGGGGGTCGAAAACGGCCGTAGATTGCCGTTATGTGAAGAGATCATTCAGGTCATCCGTTCTAGTTATTGCTACAAACAACAACAACAACAACAACAAAAAAACAAGGTTAACACGATATCACATTGGTTTTATGAAGCGTCGGTCTTGAAAATTACCATCATTTCTTTCTGTGAACTTTCTGCTCTGGTGCCCCCTCGGCGTAAATACACTCGACCAACCCGATACTCAGCTAAATCTCATCCATTAAACGTGGAGGTTTTAAAAACTAAACGGCCAGCCGTGGTACACCCCATAATGTGCCATCGCCATTGCACACAAAAACCACTATTTCAATTGTTTTTAACGAAATAGATGTTTGAAACTAAAGCCACCTTTAGAACTGCCAACAACAATTGCAAAAGGATTATAGAAAACGCGAGAGAGTCATATACTCAATCCGTTAAGTCTAAAGTAGCTGAGCAGAGGCTTGTTCCCACGAGTTTACGCGAATAACAAAAAGGGTCCTGAACAGCTGCGTGATCTCTATCCCAACCATTATCAATGGGCATGAAGTTATTTCGACAAAGCCAAACTTTTTGCTAAGAACGTTGCATCAAACTCCACCTTTTGCGTCCAGGGTCGCCTACCTCCTGAATTTTCCCCTAAGACTGAAAATCTTAACATCCGTATATCTGCTCGGGATGTTGCCAAACTTATCAAGAACCTTGATGCCAGCAAAGCAACTGGCCCTGACAAGATTCCAATCATAGTGCTTAAAAAGCTGCAACCGGAACTAGCTCTCATTCTTACAAAGCTGTTCAAACGTTGCTTAAAGGAGAAATGCTTCCTGGTAAAACTTCGTCAGTCTGCCCAGTATTTAAAAATACTGGAGATTGGTCTTCTGAATCTCAGTATAGATGAATCAATCTCCTGTGCGTTATGTGTGAGTTGTTTGAACCGGCTAGGCAAGTAGCTCAGCCTTATCAGTTGTCGTGCAAACGACATCATTGTGGTTGGATAGCGGGGGAATTGTTGATTGCCCATTGTTCACCACACTATTGAAGATTTTCCAGAAATCACGAGTACCTAGTTTCTGTGACTGAATGCGTTTTCTGGTCATCTCTTTATACCTTCTATTTGCTTCATCCATTACAGTCTTACAATGATTTCTTGACACTATACGTTTCTGTTTATTTGTAGTTGACTTGTGGCGGTTGAATTGTCGGAAAGCTGCAAAGTTCGAGGTGAACCATTGTGGTGGGGCTTGCTCTATAATTTTCGCATAGAGACATGTGCTTCAATGTCTGCTTTGATCCATTCGGTTACCTCATTTGTGCATTGATCAGCAGGGAGAGAAAAAAGTTTAACTGTATGGGGGATCTTTGATGTGATCTCTGATGGATTCCGAATCAGCCCGCTTGTAGTATCTCGTCGTTTTGAGCAACGGCTCATCAGATTTGGGACGAGATTTTAGGGTGATATCCATCATTACCACAAGGTGATCAGCGTTCCTGAGCGGGCTATGGGCATTCGTCGCACAAGCCTCGGGCAGTGAGGTAAATAACAGGTGTAGAAGTGAGGCTTGCTGGTTCACATTATAGGATTGTAGTTTATTGGAGTGTTACCTAATGCTCCTTATTAGTAATCCCAGTAAGCGGGTCGGGAAAGTGACAGTCTGTGAGAGGTTTGGGTTCTGCTGAATTTCTCGGAGGGTATGAAGCTCTCTATACCAACGGTTTACTAATCAGTTAAGTCGGATGCGATAGACGACACATTCTTTACAAAGACGGAATGCAGGAGTATTTCTGATATGAAACATCTGAAGTTGTCCCAGTTAACCATCGAGTATCGATACACTGTGCGATGGAGAAGGACAGCAGAGGTCTTGTTGCACTCTATTTTTTAATTTTTTATCTTTATTGAGACAACTGAGTGATCAGAAGATCCCAGCAGAGGCAGAACAGTGGATGAGCACAGTTGTCAGAAAAAGATCAAGAAGACTTGTAAATTGTCCGCCAGCATCGGGTACGTACGCGAGCGGGGTTTGTAAACAATCTGTGTTAGATCACAAGCAAGGAAGAACTCGTGACAAAACCTCTCTTCATCATCTGTATTGTTTGTGTGGACTAGCCATTCAACATTGTGAACATTGAAATCTCCACAGACGTGAATGTTGACAGAAGGATGATGGAAAGCCATCTATAATGTAGGCACATAGTCCATGTCAATGACGATCTTGAGGGTCAGGCTTAGATGTCATGTTCGAGTAACCTTTAATCTTGAAATCATCTACGGAAACAGTTGGACCAATGTCAGTTTCACACAGGAATAACAGGTTGGGTTTGGTCTCCCGGAATTGCATTTCAATCTCTGGAAGGTTGGAACGTAGACGTTTGATGTTGAAGAAGGAGACCTGGTACTGGGGGGGGGGGTCTACGTTGGAAGTTGGGGGTATGTGTTTACGCTTATTTTGTGTATTGTGACTTGTCATGTTGAGGATTCAAAATTGTGGAAGAGGTCAGCGGAGTTGTTAAGAGAAGAGAGAGGGATATATATATATATATATATATATATATATATAGAGAGAGAGAGATAAAGAGAGAGAGATAAAGAGAGAGATAAAGAGAGAGAGAGAGAGAGAGAGAGAGAGAGAGAGAGAGAGAGAGAGAGGGAGAGTATGAGTAGTAAAGAAGAGAGATTTTCTTGGAAGACCATTGAAAAAAAAAGCCGCAGCATTTTCCAATTATATGACATCGAGAAGCTCCACCGGAAACTACTGCATGGTCAAGACTCCATTCACCAAATGTCAATACAGCAGCCCTGGTATTATTCACCTGCTGATAGGACAGCTTCCTTGGGAGTTACTACAAAGTTTGGGGCCTTGACTATCAGGCGTATAACGTTATCCCAGTCAAAACGTTTACCTCCAGCACCCTTATTAGTAACATAGCAACAAGAATAGAAAAAAAAATTACTCAAGTCATCTCTAGTTTCTGCTCACAGAAAACTGCCGACCGACAGCGTTTTTTCTTCCTTTGTCAGAAACATCGCTCATAGTAAATGAGGACGGAGGGACAAAGTAGGGGATGCGAGAGTTATGGGGCTGCTGAAAATACACCCACAATGCGCTTTCTACTCTCCATTTCAAATAAACATTGTAGCGGATGAAAAAAAAAGCCACTAAGTATTAAGTACCATTGCCCTTCTTTTAGGAAATTTGGAGATAAGTTCTCCTCCACCCACACAGGCTAATAAAGGAGGAAAATGCACAATTTGGGAATGGACTCTTCCGTTTATAAGTAGACATTTTCTTTTCTTTTCTACTTGATTCTATTTAAGACTTCGGTACCGAAACAATATCACATTTACACACATATCTATGAAAATTTCGTCGATTAGAAGTGACTTTTGAATTATTAGAAAGCGTTTCTCACATCTGAAAATAAGTATTTTAAACCGGTTACAAAATAAGGAATAGGTTTTACGAGAAAAATAAAAAAACAAAAATTGTCATTTTAAAACAGTAATGTAAGAAATGCGAAAAGAAACAGGACTGGGGAGAGCTAGAGAGGAAGGGGAGAGAGAGTGACAGAGAGAAAGAGAAAGAGATAGAGATAGAGAGAGATAGAGATCGCTAAACTACTTATCATTTTTAGGAGTTTTGAACGACTTGTGGTTTACTGCAGTTATGTCTGAACTGGGGAGAAGCGGTCGCATAAGCCATTAGGCAGCTTCAGTCACAAGCAAAACAGGTGAGAACACCAACAGAGAATGTGAGTAGATCTGGTGTTGGCGCTATCACTCTTCTGATGTCCCTTGTAAGGTTAAATAATAAAGGGTACGTTCGCTGGTACATATCTGATGTTTTAAATTCGCAGGGCAACATTAACACGTACAGAGGAAATCAAGGTCAGGGGGTCAACTTATGCACTCAAATGTCACCTGGACCTACTGTATGCAAGAAACGGATGTGACGTCACATGGCTTTAAGAGAGAGAGAGAGAGAGAGAGAGAGAGAGAGAGAGAGAGAGAGAGAGAGAGAGAGAGAGGAGAAAAGTAAGTAGTTCGATCGGAAGCTTAGGGATGCGAAACGTGGATCTAGAAATGTTCTGATAAGAGATGATTAACCAGTAATTATCGACCTTACTATAAACCGCCCCTCCTCCCATCGCACTGGTCACTGATTTGGTGGTGAGACAAGTGGAATATTGTAAATAATTTAAATAAACAAAGAAAGAGGAGAGAGGGCAGATAGAAGGAGAATATATATATATATATATATATATATATATATATATATATATATATATATATATATATATATATATAGTTTGAGTATCCGACAATTGTTTCAGAACCTTCTCGGCTCTTATCCCTGAGGAAAAGCCGAGAAGGTTCTGAAACGATTGTCGGATACTCAAACTATGTTTATTTTAATATAAAAGCTCTAATATATATTGAGCACTTTTAGAAAAGTAATGGTTTTGTTCAATTAGTTAATATTTGAACTTAATTAATTAATATATATATATATATATATATATATATATATATATATATAGAGAGAGAGAGAGAGGTGGATAGAGAGAGATAAAGAGGGGGATAGAGAGAGATAGAGCGAAAGAGAGGGAGGGACGTAGAAGTGAGAGTCTATTATGACATCACAATACACTTTGTAAAGTTTTTTGACTTTGCAATCCTTGTCAACCAATGCCAAAGTTAAGAAATCGGTAAAATAGAAAGTATCCACTTCATTATGGCCGCCACATGTGAAATCGAAAATTGCGAACCGGTGTTAATTTAAAAAATCTCCAATTATTTTAGGCTGCATAGCATTTGGCGGAATTTTTATTTTTATCATTTATAGAAAAGTTTGAATTTATTATTTGTTCATAATTATTTATTACTTTGTAATAAAATTATATTTGGTTAATAATTAATAATTAAACTATTGAGAAAATATTTTCAAAATAAAAAAATTATAATTATAAAAAATAGTTCGATTTTATTATTTGTTAATAATTTAAAAAATGGTTTAAAAATTATTTGCTAAAGAAATCTTGCCTAAGATATAATTTGGGACTTATTTTGGATTCACACTGGTTCGCAATTTCCGATTTCAGATATAGCGGCCATGATGAAGTGGATACATTCTATTATGCAAAGAAATCATATATATATATAATATATATAAAAAATACCCACAGGAGGACCGGCGGGACAGTTATAAAAGTGGGGGGGGCTCTCCTAAAAAGTGTGGGGGGCGGTTAAACACATGCATATATAAATTCATTATTGATGACTGTAAAGTGGGGGGGGGGGGCAAGTCAGAAAGGGGGGGGGATTCAGATATACGTATTTGAAGTTTTAAGGGGATTCTTAACCCATATCACTTAGAATTTTATACATGTGATTTAAGTTTAATCGAAATAGGATATATTTTAAGTTTTAAGGGAGGCTCTGCTGGATAGCTCGCTTAGGGAGCCACTTATAGATTCGGGACCACGTCCATTGACTTTCCCGCAAAATGTTACATCTAAATACACTTTTAATTATGTAGATTCTCTTACGTTTTTTTCTATAAGGAAAACACACAGACATTGGCATTTATTTATATATATTTTTTAAATGGAAATCGTTCCACACAAAGCATGGAGCCATTTACTGTAAGGAGCTAACAAGAACGAAAGATGATTGTCGCAAAGAAAGTAGATGCCTATTGGCCTTAGTCTTGAAAAAACAAGGGCTATAGATAGGAGGAAAACAGTCAACAGGAAGAGAGGTCCAAAAGCCTGCAGTTCTTGGGAAGAAGCTACTTGAATAGGAAGCGGTATTACAACAAGGTATCAAAACAGCGAATTGATGGAGACAACTAGACCAACTAATCAAACGAGCCAAAACAAAGGAAGCAGGGAATAGACCAGACAATTCTGAAAAACACACGCCATAATGGTATTAAAAAAAGACTGAGACTAGCAACATCACGTCTATTAGAGAGAGAGAGAGAGAGAGAGAGAGAGAGAGAGAGAGAGAGAGAAAGAGAGAGGGGGGATGTAGAGAAGAAGAGATGGGGGCCAATCAAATTACACATACCTTTCCGCATATAGATAGATAAATGACATTTAGACAGATTTTTGTAAAGTAGTAAACCAAAATATAATATTCTATTTTAAATTGGGTCATGTTAAAGAGATCATGTTCAAATGGTCATGCTAAACGGACAATTTAATTTTGTATATCCAATCAAAACACATTTTTAGATGCATCGAAGGAGGTCGTCAGTGATGCACTGCTGTCATCGCCGATTTCGGATACTTTCGCATCATATCGGCTCAGACAGCTACCGCGACCTGAATCCGGCAGATTCAGGTCACTTCCTTGAAAGCAAAGTGCTACTTAATATAACAAAACTTTTCAAGTGCAAAAAACTCGACTTTCTATATTGATCTGAGGCCGCAGCCAATCAGAATACTCCACATTAAACTGAACTCTTTATGGCTAGGCAGGTAACTTCCATGCATAATGACTTCTATCTTTTGGGGATCTTTTATGCCATTTTCCATGGTTCTGTTCTTTTCAGCCAAATCTATTTGGAAGCTGTTGAAGCTGCTTTTGTAATATTTTTCAGCGCTTTTGCTCTCGCTACTCCCATTATCCGTATTTTTTGATAGAGCTCTGTACAACCACTAATCCCGCATTTGCAGCCAATTTCTAATGAGCCATACCGGACCTCTCCCTAAGCTAAATGACACCGTAGACGTTTTGTAGTCATGTCAGCGTTTCGCATTTTCTGTATGACTAACAATGAAGATTGTCATCATAAATCACACACACACGCACATATATGACAGATTAGGTGAGTTTGAACTATCTACTAGACACCATCCTCGAGTGTCTTCGGTCTTTCTGTACAAGGGTTTGTCAGGAAAACTCGACATGAGGATACTTCACCCTACAAGTAAACCCTGAGCAAATATTCAAAATAACATAGTATCCGAAGTCCAAATAAGATCCCCTCAACACGGCTATACACTGGCTTATACGAAAAATAGTGCACCTTCTCCAAGTAATGTTACTTCTAAGTAACAGCACTTGTTGTATTCTTGTCTTGGAATCCGGTAAGACCAAGAGACAATAAGAAAGATATACTATAACATAGTTAATAGGTCAATTGAGGAGAGGAAAATTAACGTTCTTAACTTATTTACTAACTCAACGTTTTACAGGTAAAGGAGAACTTTAATAGAATACTCGAATATCTATGTATCTCATATAGAGATCAAGTGTTAGCCCCTTGATTTCTGAGAACTTCGACTGAAGTAAAATGAAAAAAGGTATTTAAAAAAAAATGACTAAACTTAGAGATTAAAGCGGGACACTATTTTTTACGCAAAAGTATTTTGTGTTAAATCCAGTTTACTTATCAATCTCATGGAGCTTTATCTTTTTAAGGCAGAGTATTTGTTAAAACTTACTTTACTTAGAAATCTTTCTTGCGAAAAAAGTATTTTAAATATTCTACTTTACTTATTCGTCTAAAGGAATTCTTCATTTTACGCAAAAGCGTTTTCGGTAAAAGTGTAGTATAGGTAACAGCCGAGAAATCGAAAAACAAAACAAAACAAACAAAATATACAACAAATAACTTTACCCCCCCCCCCCCCCCCCCCATAAAAAAGGGCTGCTTATCGCTCTGCTGATGGTAGGGTTTCATTCTTGAAAAATATCTAAATAAATTCTTTTAAAAATTACTTACCATAGCACTAACCGTAAGTTCAAGTGGAAATCGCCCCGGACTTAAGGTTAGTGGCAGAGTCAGTCAATTTATTTTACTAATTATTCAGTAAAAAAAAAAACAAAGAGTTAAGCCACAAGCGGCCATTTTGTTTTCTTGTGTGACGAAAAGAGTTTGGAACGAAATCTAATTTTAAAATATAAAAAAAAAAATTGAAAACAGTTTCAGAACGTTAAAAGTATACAGGTCGATAGTAAATTAAATTTGAATGCGTTTGGTAAAATTTAGTTGTCGTATATTTCGTTTTGTTTTTTCGATTTCTTGGCTGTTAACTATACGACACTTTTACCGGATTTTCTTAAATTAATCTTATTTATCAACCCGACGAAGCATTCTTTTTCTTTTTCTTTTTTTTTTACGCAAAAACATTTTTTATTCACTATACTTATGAATCGGGTGGAGCTCTATTTTAGAAGCAAGGATATTTGTAATTCACCTTTTTATCAATCTGACGGAACTGTATTGTTTTACGCAAAAGTATGTTTTCAAATTCACCTTACTTATCAATAAGATAGAGTTCTATGTTTTTCGGAAAAGTATTTTATTTTTAATTCACTTTATTCCTCAATCTAAATGAGCGCTATCATTTTAGAAAAAATGTATTAATTTTTTTTACATAACTTATAGATTTAACGGAGCACTGTTTCTACGCAAAAATACTTTAAAAATTGTTGCTTAGTGGAGCTCCATCTTTTAAGAAAACAAAATGGTTCAAATTTACCTCATTTCAAGTGGAGTGATACGCTCCGCCACGCGCGACTTCCTCGGCAGCCTTAGTCTGTTAATGACGCGCCACACCGGGGACAATCGTGAATTGACTTGCCTTCACGAGCGCCTCTCCATCGCCATCGCCTTGCGCCTGCTCTTCGCCTGCCAAGCCAGCCGGGCAGTCGATGAAACTTCCTGATGCGTGCATGTTGGTTTCGAAAAGGGACATTTTTATTAATCAATTATTATTTGCCTCCCCATTTTCCTTCTCAATATTTTATTTGACTATCATTGTTTTGATTGAAATCGCCAATTTTTTTTTTAATTTGTCTTTATATTAATATTAAATTGTTTTTAACGCCAATACGTACTTAAAGCAAAATAAATTGTTTCGGACATTAAAAGAAAAAACTTTAAAACTATTAATCAAGTTATTTTCTTGGATGAAAAACATCTTGTTTTCTGAACAACAGTCACTAATTTGTATTTTTTGGACTATTGTTCTCATCTAATAAATAACGAGAGTAGAAAGTGGGCCTTGGGTTTACTTTCGGCAGCCTTGTAACTCTTGCTTCCGTTATTTTGTCCTTTAGTTCTCACATTCCATGAGCGATGTTTCTGACAAAGGAGGAAGAATTGCTGTTTTCTTGGTCGGAATCTATCTATCTAACAATTATCGTTGGCTAGTTTTTTTTTTACCTTGAAGTAATTTCTTTTTAGCTCCTTACATCAAGTGGCTTCATGCCTTGTCTGGAGCGATTTCCAGTAAAATAAAAATATGAAGGAGCTCCACCTTTATACGAAAAAGTATTTATTTTTTAAATTCTACCTTACCTATCTTTTTTTTTTTTTTAAATCTTATCTTTTTGTTTTTGCTGGGGATGGGGCATCCTACAGGATGCCAGACATTCACGGGCTATTTCAGACATTCCAGCCGAGCGATCTTTTTAACATTTTAACTGTCCCTTTAAGTGCAATTGTTTGTATATCTCTTGCACTCGGTTCACCGGGTATACTCGCCAGATAGCTTTTAGAATTATTTTCCATTAGTCCTGTTGCTCCTATAATTACTGGTATGATGGGGATCTTCCTAAGATTCCAGTTTCTTTTCATGTTGTACATAAGACCTTGGTATTTCGTAATCTTTTCCCGTTCAGCTCTGTTTAATCCTGCATCATAAGGGACACTGACTTCAACTAGGGTTTCTACATTCTCCCTTTTTGTCACATATCACTATGTCAGGTTTAACAGCTCCGTTTTCTAGATATGCAGCTGTAGGGATTACATAGTCATAGTTGATGGTGTATGACTTATTTCCAACTGTTCTTTCTGGTATATGCTCACAGCACTTGCTGCTAACACTGGATATTCAACTTTTTACATATAGTCCAGTGAAGATATTTACACACTCTGTTGTGTCGCATTGTATAATAATCTCTATGATGGAGCTGTCTGTTTTACACAAAAGCATTTTTTTAAAATTCACCTTAATTATAACTACGGTGGAGCTCTATTTTTTATGCAAACTTAGTTTCTTTTAATTCAGTTCTCTGGTGAAGGTGTATATATATATTTACTTAAAAGTATTATTTTATTCACATTACTTATCATTCTGACGAAGTTCTATCTGTCTAGACATACGCATTTTTAAAAAAAATCACCTTAGTTTTTCTTCTTCTTTTATTCACACCAAACAAGGCAGATTGCCTATAGGGCGTAAGGGGCTACTGAGGATTATATATCAGATTTATGGGGGCATTCTAAGTGGGGAGTTGTGCAGCGAGATGTTTGCTCATGTTACATGTAAATTTCTGCAATGTTGGTGCAGTCAGGAAAATCGGGAACAAGGAGCAAGGCAAGCGGATCGAGGAAAGAAGCTATTGGAGTAGAAGGCTATCCGACATCTGGGAACCTTGACAGTGAAGGGGTGGAATTTTGCTGATTGTCGGATTGGTCGAGTGTATTTACGTCGAGGGGGCACTGGTGCAGCAAGTTCGTCGGAACACATTCTAATGAAGTACTTGTAAAACAAGCACAGGGATGCAAAATTGCGGCGATGGGACAGGGGCTGGAGCTTTGTAACCTATTGGATTAAACGCTCTTTTTTTGGACCCTGACTAAGAGGGAGATACTAGTAGTTGGAGCACTAGCCCAGACGTGGGAGCAATACTCTATGCGTTATAAATTCGATGGAGCTCTATTGTTTTACGCAAACTTATATGTATCAATCTGACGGCATTTTCTATCAATCTGACGGAGCTCTATTTTTACGCCAAAATATTTTTTTAATTTACCTTTTTTATCCATTCAATTTATCAATGTGATGAAGCTGTATCACTTGACTTAAAATTAATGTTTTCACTTTATCAGTCAGATGGACCTTCATCCACTAACAATACTTGTACGGAATGTGTTCCGATGAACTTGCTGTACTTGCAACGAAAATACCAACCCGACTAGCAGCAAAATCCCACCCTTTCACTGTAGACAGGTCCCTAAATTACGGAATATTATTTACTCTGATAGCTTCTTTGCTTGGACCGCTTGCTTTTGGAATTCCCTTTCTGCTCCCTGTTTTCCCGACCGTACCAACTTACAGAAATTTACATGTAATGTGAACAGACATCTTGCTGCCCGACTCCCAATCCAGGTTGTACCACCTTTAAATCTGGCCCCTATTACAGTAGCCTCTTACGCTTTCTCGGCCTTCGGGGCTTGATTTATTCCGGTCTATGGGACGGTCCTTTGCAGTTCTAGGAGGTCCACCTTCCCAGGCTTTGCCTCCCATGTTTGGGGAGGAGTAATACCCGGAAATGCCGACGGGACTGCACAGGCAACTTTTAATGGCCAGAGTGCTCACCTTATCGGGCGCTGGCTTTTCAAGCCTCACTTTCCCGACCTGACCTTGGGTCACATCTTACCTTGTGGGAGTAAGATAAAACTGGCCTTGTGCCTAACCTCCTGGCGAGGAGGTAAATACATTACGCTTTCTCGGCCTTTTGGCCAGGAACAAAGTGTAGTATCTATGGGTCTGTCCTGTGCTAGGAGGTCCACCCTCCCAGGCTTTGCCTTCTCACCCTTTGAGAAGGGGTTAGTTTATTGCTAATCGCCTAAGGCGCCCCTACCGGGGAATGCCGACGGGGTTGCTCAGGCTTTTTTTGAGGGTCACAGGGTCTCTTCCTCTAGGGTGCCGACTTATCAAATCCCACTTTCCGACCTTATGTCACATTTTACTTTGTGGGAGGTAGATAAATACCTACGCTTCAGTGGCAATATGCCTTGTTTGGGTGAATAAAAGTTTTTAAAAAAAAAAGTAAAAAAGAAAATAAATAAAAACATAAGTAATAATGAATTTCCGTTTTTTCTTCTTTCGCCTATTGCCGCTTTTTTTCCTACTTAGCAATTTAACGAAGCTTCTTTTTGATGCCAATTTTCACTACAGCGTGGGACGTATTTTTTCATTTTTTTTACGGCTGACACAGGTCAGCTATAAACGGGAGATATCGTATATTTACACGTGCCAAAGAAAATATCAGTTTATACAGGTGTGTCGACTTGCGTAGTAGTAGCAGTAGTAGTAGTAGTAGTAGTAAAATGCTGATGAGTTCGACACTGACGATGTCGATGATTAGCAAAAAAGTAAGAAAACAAAAAGAAAATATGAAAAAAATTCAAATAAAGAAAAATAAGAAGTAATTACCATGTTCTTCGATTTTCTTCCAAGTTGTACGGTAAAGAAATCCAGGAGAAACTTTTAAAAATATATTTTTTTTTAATCCAAGAAGGAACACGGTTAATGGTATCGAGATTTTCTTTGAGTTTTTTTCTCTCTCTCTTTCTTTCTTCCCCACCTTTCAATTCGGCACATCTTATTTATTTATTTATTCATTTATTTTTTGAAGTCACCCTCAAAAACGTGAAAACGAAGGTCACTGGATAATAATCCCTAATAATAATAAAAAAGTTTTTACGCTAAAAATCTCTCTTTCTCTCTCTCTCTCTCTATATATATATATAAATCAATCATGTCATAAACTCATAGTTAAAAGAGAGAGAGAGAGAGAGAGAGAGAGAGAGAGAGAGAGAGAGAGAGAGAGAGAGAGATTGTTCGCGGGTTTAGTTAGAACAAAAAAGAAAGAAAGAAAAGAAAACTAAAAAAGAAAAGGAAAATATAAGTATGAAAAGTAACGTAAGTTTTTCACGCGTTCCAGGTAAGTGTCCGTTTATGTGAAGTTGAAGATCCTCTGGCACAGGCGCTTCTTAGCAACAGAAAATATGGTGTCTTTCCTCTAATAACAGACATATATATATATATATATATATATATATATATATATATATATATATATATATATATATATATAGCGGTTGTTTCAAGCTGATATTCGAAACCCGACCGCTTGTACAGCAATCAAAAATCTTACAAGTACGCTATTCAACTCTTCATGAAAGTAAGGGGAATTATACAATTATAAAATTATATATATATATATATGTCTTTAGATTATATATATATATATATATATATATATATATATATATATATATATATATATATATATATATATATATATATTGTTTTTTTATACTCTGTCCGGTGGCAAGAGCTGCTGGTAGCGAACGGGGTGGTAGTACCGTCTTACTCACCGAAACAGTGTTACCACCCCTGGTTGACGGCTGATGAAGGTAGGGTATCGCACGCTCTCTCTATATTGTATATATAAAATAATTTAAGAAAAAGCTCGCGTGTCAATAAATCGCTAAACGTCCATAAAAAAGGGAGAATGTGTTAAAAACGATAACAAGTCAATCAATAAATAACATAGGTTAACATAAAAAAAGTGAATTAATAAATGGAGCGGGATTATCTGTTTAAAATAAAATTTCTTTTTTGGCAAGAAAAAAAAAAGCGTCCGCAGAATCCAGTATCGTGTTTATTATCCGTGACGTCAATTCGTCTATCCGTTGGCTGTTGAAAGTTAAGTAATAATAAAAATTAAAAAAAAAAGGAAAGAAAACTGTACAGAGTCAAGCTGGCTGCTATATTCATCGCAACTGACATTTCGTTTCGTTTGTTTCTTTTCTTGTTTCTTTCTTTCTTTATTTCGGCTTTTCTATGTTTATTTACTTTTGTTACTTTTGTTTGTTTTCTTTTTCTTTTCTCTGTTTCGTTTTCCGTTTTCTTCCTGACAGTAATAGCGCCGAGAGTCCGCAAATAAAAGAAGCGCTAAAGATCGCTTTTTTTTCTCCAGATTATTTATTGTATGGATGGACAATGGGGCAAACAACAGAGAAGAATAAGACGAGAGAAAAAGACAACCAGCTGTTCGTATCTATTTAACAGCTACCCCAATCCCAGCCCCAGCCGCCCCAAAGCCGCCCCAAGCCTGCCCCAGCCCCAGTACACATTTTTAGCTTTTCTGATATAAGTAATAGAGGCGGGTAACAATGGATGAGGTGTGTTAAAAAAGTAACCAGACTTTTTTTTTAATAACTTGGATTGAAAGTTAACGCGCGTGAAAAAGATTCCGCCTTTTAGAATCCACGTTCAGCTGAGTAATCCTGACTTATTACACAGGTTGAGTGAGCCACGCAACCAGTCTTATTTTCTAGACAAACACATAAAAAACCCAACTTAATACGAATTACAAATGCACTTACCGTATACTCCCCCAGACAACTCGACTTTTTATTGTTTGGGAAAAGAATCTCCAGCGATTTGAGATATACAATGTTTGAACATTCTCCACTTTCAGATGATTCCATTCGAGTGTCCTTGTGTCAATTTTGTTCGTTCAGAAAAATACGATACTGTATGGCCCCGGTCTTGATTGGTTTATAATAGAATATTCGTGGAAAACTAAAGGTTTTAATCATTATGCCATTTAGATAAACGTTACTATTGGCGTCCTAATTATTTTAAAGGAAATACAGTTAAAGGAGGTACTGTTGAGAAATTAGCCCCAAACAATATTTTAGTTTACTTACTCATTTGTGACCTATTTGCGTTAATAGATAATATAAGATATAAGTAGAAGTGTGGATCATTTGTCAGGACTACGAACATGCATGGAATTTAGTTAATGAAACATGAAACAAAAGAAGACATTATTTTAGACAGTGAATTAACAAGTGATGGAAAACATTAACTAACAAACAATTTATTTTAGATAAGGCATTTGTAAAGCTTACATGGAATATTAAAGTTCGTTTTAATGAGTGAAATGTTCTTTGTAAAGTTTATACACGTGTGTTCATTGTTAGAAATGCTCATTGTAATTAGGCGAACACGAGAGATTAAATATGTGTATGTCTATTTGTTAGTGCGTGAGGCATAGAGTGCGCGCCTGTGTGTACTGTGTTGCCTTCTTCTGCTACTGCGTATGTAAGTAGAGGATGTGGTACGAGGGCAAGACAAGCTTGTACGTACTTCTGCAGTGTCCCTTTTTTTTCACCAGCCAAAAAGGCCGGGCTAGAGTAGAGCGTCTTCTTGTGTAGTTTTTTTTCGTGGTCTGTCTGCTAAAAAGATGCGAAGTCCCTTCGCTCTTTTATAGGGATCATGAAGTTCTCGTTTCTTATCGACGTGCCAGTTTCTGATTGGCTGGAGTCTTCAGTTAACACTTTTCTGCGAGACGTCTGTCTCTAGTGAGTGACAAAGAAAGCGTAGCCAAATGACGCAAAAAAAGTAAGGAGGTAGCGATTCACGCCATTTGCTTTTTAGCGTTTGCTTGGATCGCATTTCGGTTCTACCACAACTGTTTACTATCTATCTATCTATCTATCTATCTATCTATCTATCTATCTATCTATCTATCTATCTCAAAATGCCTATCTATATCTACCTTCTCTACCCTCTATTTCCTTATATCTCTCTGCCCGTCTGTTCCTCTTGGTCGGCTTAGCCCGCTATATGTGTCTCTGTGTCTGTTTCTTTATATGCCCCTCTCTCTCCACACACACACACACACACACACACACACACACATATATATATATATATATATATATATATATATATATATATATATATATATATATATATATATATATATATATACTGATTATTTATACAGAATCCTGAAAGTAAGTCATCGAATTTTCAAACCACACACACACACATATATATATATATATATATATATATATATATATATATATATATATATATATATATATATATATATATATATATGTGTGTGTGTGTATGTGTGTGTATCTGTGTTTAATACACCATAAGAGCCAAAAACAGCAGTAAAACATGTTTATTTGACAGTGTCTTTAAATGTAATGTGAACAAACATCTCGCCGCACAATTCATCACTTAGGATACCACTAATTAAATATGGTCCATACTTCACAGTAGCCACTTACGTCTTAATGTCTATGCGACTTGCTTGGAGTGAATTAATGCAAAAAAAAAGTTATGCAACGTTCAGTCTGACCAGTAGTAAATGGGTGACCATTTGGGAAGACCAGGTGCTCTATGAAACAAACACCCCCCAAATAAATCTACAAAATCAATCCTATACAAACCATGTACCGCTTCGGTATAAAATGACCCAATCACGTACGATACATCGTAAAAACTAAAAACAACAGCAAAATATGCTTCTATAGAAAAGTGACGGTGGCTGAGTGGTTAGCGACACGAAGTGACGTCCAAGAAGTGTCAAGTTCGAATCCAGTTCGTTCCACAGAAATACTTTCATTTAGGGTGTTGGTAACCTTCACGAGGTCCCTCTTGTAAATACCTGATATCTTTCGAGAAAGAATTATAACTAGAAAGATATCGGGAAACCAATGCCAACAATAGAATCATCTGATTCATACGAAATTAATATATATATATATATATATATATATATATATATATATATATATATATATATATATATATCAAATCGAAAGTACTCGCAAAGAAGATGGAACAACAAAACTACGGAAACTTCAAACACCAGTTTGATCGAGGTACGAAGTTGACCATTCGGAAGATGGAAAAATTAAAAAAAAGATCACAAAGCAGAAACACTCCGTGCTATTCAACAACGTTTGCCTAAATGAAAACTTGCTACCTAAATACACACACAATATATATATATATATATATATATATATATATATATATATATATATATATATATATATTAGTTATAATTCTTTAGATATTGTTCGTTCTTTTTTTATTAAGCATTGAATGAAAATGTAATAAATGACGTAAGAACAATGCGTGAAAGATTTCTTTCTTTTTTTCTTTTTTTCCAATTAATTTCGAAGGATAACACCTTCATCATCAGAGATAATTTTTTTTTTTTATAAAATAAACAAACTTTACTTTTGTTTATAAGTAGAACGTCGTGTTGGTGTGACGCTCTCCGCCAAGATGGAATGGGTGGAAGTGAAAATAAGAACGAGGAAGCCAGGAGCACGCCGGGAGTTATAATTCTTTAGATATTGTTCGTTCTTTTTTTTTAAGCATTGAATAAAAATGTAATAAATGACGTAAGAAGCCCTTTTAACAATGCGTGAAAGATTTATTTCTTTTTTTGTTTTTTTCCAATTAATTTCGAAGGATACAACCTTCATCATCAGATATATATTTTTTTTTTATAAAATAAACAAACTTTACTTTTGTTTATAAGTAGAACGTCGTGTTGGTATCTCTGATGATGAAGGTTGTATCCTTCGAAATTAATTGGAAAAAAAGAAAAAAAAGAAATAAATCTTTCACGCATTGTTAAAAGGGCTTCTTACGTCATTTATTACATATATATTAGTATTTCATGTATCCACATACAATTTTATAAGGGGATATAATTTTTTATGTATCAATTTTCAGTATTTACTTCAACAGTGTTCGATACGTAAGTAGAGCTAGGTAGTATATATATATGGAAATATATTTATGGAAATTAAGCTATACAGAGGCTCCCGCGTTTCATCCCCGGAGGGAATCTTCAGGCTAAAATGCATGGAGTTATTTTTACCGGGGGTTTTTATATACACGGCTACTAGTTAACCAATCAAATTCTTTGTTGTTCTCTCAGCCAATCGTTGGGCTTTCCAACGAACAAAGGTCTTGTTAGTGTTACTTCCTATATCCTGTTCTATCGTTCTGTTTTCTATAGATTGGCCTATATCATGTTTCCTTTGTGGTGTCAATATAATGGGTGAAATTATTTTAACACGTAGTTCCTTGTATTTCTATTTTAGGTTTTAATTTTTAAATTGTTAAGTTTTTGTTTAGTTTAGTTTTTTTCTGATTTGTTTATTTATTTATTTATCGTTAGCCTAAGGTAAATTTATTTCTGTGTAAGCAGCTGTTTGCTATCTCACTTCTACAGTTTAATAGATTTCGGGGGTCTTTAAAGTTTAGGATTTCAAAATTTTCATTCAGGCATAATCTACACGGGTCGTCTAAATTTCTACATGTACTGGCCTGTCGTATTATTTTCCATTCAATTATAGGTGAGCGTCCATTTTCTTTGAGCTCCCAATAGTGATTCGCTAGTGCTGTTTTTACTCGACGTTCTTTGTTTTTAAATGTGCTTTTGTGGTAATAATATCTGGTTTTAAAATCTAGGGAGGTCATAATTATGTAGTACTTCTTGTTAGTCGGTCTTTCCTTGGCAAATATTGTTGCTTGGTATACAATACTTTTGGTTAGGCATTTCTTTTGTAGTGGACAAAGTGTATAATTTATGCAGTTAAATCTTTTCTCTTCATTGCTAACTTTTTCATTTCTATTCGGGTGGTTACTATTAGTGTTTTGTTTATTTCTATTTATATTGTTTATAGTTTTGTTCTTCTTTTTGCTATATTCTTCATTTTTTTAATGTAATTTGTTATTTTTTCTTCCTCTCTGCTGTTCTCTTTTAGTATTTTGTTATTGTGTGCCTTAATTATCATTTCTAGGTTTTCACAGCAGCTGTAGGATAGATTTCGGTTATTTTTATTGAATATTTCATGCAGGGGATTGGTTACGAGGAAGTGTTTTTCAATCAGATCTAGGAATTTTGGGGCCAGTTTGGTTTTTAGCATCTGGTTATAGGGTGGTGTATAGTAGATTATATTTCTTTTTCTTTTATTTTTTAATTTTGTTGTAATTATTAGTGTCCTGTTTTTTATATTTAATTTCGGTATTATGGTAACCACTATTTTTTAGGGCTGTATTGTAAATGTTGATTGATTTTTTAAAAACACTTTCGTCGCTAGAATTATTGATACGCCTACGTTCGATAGAATTCGGAATATGTTTTATGATTGATGAGGGGTGATTAGACTTTGGGTTTACGTATATTGGATTGGCGTTATCTTTTAGGTATGGTTTGTAAGTATTTTTATTTAAGTTTAACGTGACATCTAGAAAGTGAGTTGTTTTTATGTTAGTCAGTACTTCTACTTTTAGGCCTAGTTTTTTCATTTCCATATTTATAATTTTCTCCCTTAACTTTGTTGGAATCTCTTATTATCGCTAATCCATCATCTCTATAAAGGCCGATATCTGTATTATCAAATATATTTGTAAGTGTATATAAAATAAGTAACCACTATTTTTTAGGGTAGTTCTCTTTCTTTGTAGGTTTTTGTTTTTGTTAAGTGAGGAGGAATAACTCTTATTTGATTAATTAAAAAAATGTTTTTTCTAAATGTGGAGTGTTCTTCTGTTACTTTTCTATAAAAAAAAAACAAGTGTCCTAATTGTTAACATTGTTGTTAACAATTAGGACACTTGTTATTTTTATTCTACAATTATTTTTTAGTTATCTATTTTTTAAACCTGTGTTTTATTAGCAAATATTTATTGTATTTTTATAACGGCTAATGTTGTTTTTGTTTGTAGTTCTATCATTTAATCGGGATTCATGTGGCAAAGGAGGTATTTGTTTAAACGTGTACATTAGACTATGCATTCACTTCTTTTGTTAAGTATTTTTTACTTTCGTTTTGGTTATATTATTTAATATTCTTTTCATTAGACACATCGATCTGTTTTAGTTGTTTGTACTGCAAACATGTGCTACCTTTATGAGTTTCTATTTTATGTTAGTGTGGATGTTTCTGTTTTTTTGATCTCATACATACTTAGATAGACTTGTACTCTTTTGTATGCTGGATTTCTCAGTGTCATCATATAATAGGTGTACCTGGGCTTGAATGTGTTTTTGTAATACCACCCATGTACACCTTTTATAACAAAGATAATAAAAAGGAGCTTTTAATTATTTATTGTTATACGTAAAGCTCTATCTGAAAGCTTATCGAGCTTTTTGTGTGCAAACTCTGCTGACATGGATCGGATCTGTTTCGATTCCGAGAACAAATTGATTTTTCATTTTATATATCTCCATATATTACTTTCCCGTAATGATTTTTTGCTGGGCGTTTTTTGTCAGACCATTCTTTCCTATTGTTTCTTAATGGAGGCTTTTCTTCAAACCAACGACCTTTTTTCCCAGCGTCTCACTCTCACTTTCGAGCAGACAGACAGACACAGAAGGAATAACAGAGTGTCAGGTCAACAGGTCGAAATCGGGACAGGTGTTCGACAAATAAACAAACAAGCAGATACATACACAAAATAGCAGATGTCGCTCTCATATTTAAACAGCAAAGCAGACGGAGTTGATGAGTCGATGCATACATGCACACACCCACATGTTTTTTTTTTAATGAGCTATGCGTTTTCCGTAGTGTGTTTTAGAAGGTCATAAGGGGAGACAAATGTATGTTGTTTTTGTTTTTCTCTGGTTAAATCAAACAGTTCGTCTGTTCTGGAATAAATACACGTGTGGTTTGGGGAAAATAGATCTAAAGGAATGTTTTCTAAAGTGGGTTTTCGATTTTTTTAATACTTTTTTTTCTGAAGAATCATTTTTTCTAGAAAATGTAATATATGCTTGTAAAACTTTGATTGTCCTAATAAATGAAAAAAAAACGGCTGTCAAAATTTAATCTCTTTACTTGAAAATAAAGATAAAGTCGTTGGAATATGCCTTTTTCTATTTCTATTTATGAATGCTATGTAATTATAAACTAATATTTATTGATCTTAAACATTAGGGGTTTGAGACAATATATATATATATATATATATATATATATATATATATATATATATATATATAAATTTGTTTATCTACATACGTATACGTTTCATCCTTCCGGAATAATCAGTGTAGAAATAACTCTGCATGCTAAGTCGCACGATTCAAACCCCGGAACAAGAGTCATATTTTACTTCAAATATGTGCGTGTTAACATATGAGGCTAACGTGAATGGCGACAGACGAGATGAGAAATATATATATATATATATATATATATATATATATATATATATATCTGCTCTATCCTGGATATTGAGCTGTATACTTTTCACAATAGGTTTTACCTTTCCTAAAAGGTCGCTTTTAGTTCACCACTTTATATATATATATATATATATATATATATATATATATATATATATATATATATATATATATATATATATATATATATATATATATATATATATACAGGGTGGGCCAAAATAAGGGTCCTATCTTTAAATTTGAATAACTTGAATTTGAATAACTTCCACAAAATAAAAGTTAAACTCACCAAACTTTATGTGTGTGTAGACTGACCCTTCCGAGATTTTTTGAAATAAACAAAACAAATTTTAGCCGAAAAACACTTCTTAAAACTTACAAAAACTAAAGTATTGTTTTTTACACTGTTTTGAGTTTTTTAAGCAAAAATAATGTTTTCTAAATGAGGGTACGTTCCTTAGGGCTAATACGGCTCATGCTTGCTTCGGAAGGGGTCCTTTACTTATTCTAAAAAAAAAATCAAAAAAAAATCAATAAATAAAAAAGTTATGAATTTTTAAAAATAGGACCCTTATTTTTGCCCACCCTGTAGTATTCTCCAAAGAGAGTGAATTTCCCTTCTAATGGCTTTTATTTTATGTTATATAAAAAAGATAAATGTTTTACTTCTTCCTTGTAGTGTGTTTCTCCTTGCATGTAATTTTACATTGTTTTTTTTTTCACTCTGAGTTCCACTGTGCATGCCTAGATATTGTTTATTACCCGGTCTGTACTGATTTGATGTATTCAAATCCCTACTCCTCTCATTATTTCTAATTTGCTGTATAATTGGGAGTGTTAAATTCTATAGCCTTGGTGCTGTCTTTTAGCTTTTAAATTGGTGTATAAACTCCTTGCTGACTAAGAGAACCGATACCAATAAAGATATATCGTCTCAGAAACAATCGTACATAAACAGTTGTTATCTTGAATTCCTGGTGCGCAAATAAATGATCATGCAATAAAGTTTACACAAAATCTATGTTATACATATACATATATATATATATATATATATATATATATATATATATATATTTGTTATTGTTTATATATTTTTATATTTACTATGGACGTATACGTTTCGTCTTTTTCAATCAAGACTCATCAGCATAGAAGTACGACTATTCACACGATTCGAAACCCTGGACTACAAGTATTTTCCAACCCCGTCCAACGTCGCTAACCGCTTACAAACAATGATAATTTTAACACATTAACGGCGGCGAAGCGAACAGGCATTCAAACTTCTATAAGTGAAGGAACGATGCATAGAGCAAGTGACGCTACGCTGTGTTACTACTACCATTTTACAGTGCTCTACTTTTTTTAACGAGGAGCTTCAAATATAAATATTTGTTATTGTTTATATTTTTATCTATGGACGTATACGTTTCGTCTTTTTCAATCAAGACTCATCAGCATAGAAGTACGACTATTCATCACCGGTCACACGATTCGAAACCCTGGACTACAAGTATTTTCCAACCCCGCTAGGCCAGTTCTGAACAGCTTATAAACAATGATAATTTTAACATATTAACGGCGGCGAAGCGAACAGGCATTCATATATATATATATATATATATATATATATATATATATATATATATATATATATATATATAAAGAAATTGGGGAGGATATTGTAGTCCAACGAGAGAAAAATGTATATTTAGAAGTGTGGGTAACTAACATTTTAAATTATTATTATTTTTTTTATTATTTACATTTTTTTCTATTAATGTTTAGATGCTTAAATGTGATACGTGTTTTGGGTGTTTTTCACCCTCACCAGGCATTTATACTCTATGGAGAAAGATAGTTTTTTTTTGTAAGAAGAACTGGAGTACACGTGTTTGTTTCGGCTGGCGCAATGCTCATTTACATGTGCCCTTTTTTAGTGAAAGAGTGTATGCACTTGCTTTTGTGCGAGTGTTCAGTTAAAGCGTGTGTGTGTTTTGCCGGACGTGGTGTTTAGTAGTCCTTGAAAGTCTCTATTAATCGGTGTGCTACTTGCCGTGGAGCGCTTCGCCCCAGAGGGGCTAGTCTGATCTGTGTCGTACGCATGTGTATTGTCTGTTGAACAAAGAACAGAAAAAGGTAGAAAAAAGCTGTGTTTGGGTTTCTATACTACGCGCCAACAGCGGAATAATTATTTCTTGCGTTATAATTAGTCGAACAGAACTGGTGATTTGAGTTTTTGTCTAATCAAGAGTTGATACGTAATAACAATATTCGCTGCCATTTCTAACAAGTTAATGTTTGTTTGTGTGTTATAGAAATCGATATGTTAACAGTTTGAACATCCAAATAAGTTTCAATAATCGTTAAATTTTTCCTTCGATTTCATCTGGGGTCACTAGAGTAATTATGTGTTTGGTCCATAAAATAACTGAAAAATATTAGAACGTAAACAAAGGAAATTCTTCGCTCCAGAAAACAAAAATAAAATGAAACAAAGAATATCTATGATTGACCACTTCATTGAGTCCACAATTTCCCCGTTTCAAATCAAAGAAGTTGTTACGGTGACCCCTGAGTCAAAAAATGAACTAAAAAAAGAAACTCTTTAACTAATTTAGATGTAACCTAGAATAGAACACTAATGTTTCAATTCTTGCTTTTATTAAATTCACTTACATTGGCTTGAGCTTATACTGAAGAAGTACATCCTTATATTAAAAGAATACCGATACCGAGACAGTTAAAACGAATTTTCCAAACAGAACAGTTTTGCACCACTTTTATTTTCCTTACGGGTTATAAGATTTAAATAGTTATTTTTCTTGGTATTTTTTAAGATTTAAAATAATACGCCTTTTTAAATAATTCGAATTTGTTTCAATCCGTTAAATCCATTTACCGTTTTATAGTTGATTGTAAGAAACGTATTTTTTAGTAACAACACCACGCTAACAGTTTTTTTATTGCTTCACCTCATATTATAAATGTTATTTTTAATTTTTCTTTCAAGTCAAAACATAATTATATTTGAAATTAATTTTTCTAAAAAACCTTCCGACCAGCAACATATCTCCTCACCCGGGACTGAAATATTCATTTAAATTCATAGAATTACGTCAGTAATTTGATTTTACATATATAAATTATTATTATAATTTCTGATGATATGAAGAAAAAAACCCACCAGCCGTTGACTTTTAATTTAGAGTGGGGGCTTTCTTTCTAAATTTATTTCAGACAGCGAGGGTTGTCTGACTTGCATTCTCACTTACTTGAAATAGGTACTTGAAATAGTTTTTTTTGAGAGTCTAGAAATAACATTTATTACTCGCTATTTTTTTTGTAATGGGACCCATTTATATTTATGTACAAATAAATACACATAAAGTGGAGTATATATATATATATATATATATATATATATATATATATATATATATATATATATATATATATATATATATTAGCAGGAAGAGCCAGCGTGGTCCGGGCGTTGAATAAGGAATCCTATGTCTTTCTGTCACCCACCCTACCCATAACACAATATTACACGTTTATTCTTATTTTTACACACTAATAGATTTATTGTTTTTCTCCATCTCGACGTACACCTAAGGTTTCCCAGAGAATTAGCGTATTTGAAGTTTAAAAGGGGGTTTGCCACCGTAGCTTATTAAGGAGGCACGTAGATATTCAGGTTAACTTCTATTGTGTTTACTGTAAAATTTTATACATATGATTTAAATTTTATCAAACTTGGGTATATTTGAACTTAAGAGAGAGTTTTAGATATTTGAGACCACTTCTATTGTCTTCCCCGGAATTTTTTTTACACATTAACAGCCTTTTAGGTTCATGTAGATTCTCTAATCTTTCTTTCCATAGGGAACACCCAGACCCACATTGGCATACATAGTCTCGATCCCGACTTGAGCCACTTGCTTGTCTTGCCACACCGAAGTGCTGTGATACAACAAAACAATTGGTCTGCAGATTACTCTCTCTCTCTCTCTCTCTCTCTCTCTCTCTCTCTCTCTATATATATATATATATATATATATATATATATATATATATATATATATGTGATTATTACATATTTAAAACCCAACGAACTAATTGGTTTTATGAGCTGATCATATGTTCAGTTTCAGAATGTAATTATGTCACATTTAATTGAACGTAGCCGTAAATATGTTTTGCAAATGTGTAGCTAAATAATGTTTGTATATTTAAAAATCTTTATACCTATTATATTTATATAAATGCGAAAGTTTTTTTATTCATCATACATACAAAAGGGCTCTATGTTATTTAATAATACAAGATTTTACACACAAATACTGTATATATACTAGCGATTAAAGATCCAAACAGAAGATTCTGTGCGTCTAATTTGCATAATTATTTTTTAAACTGTTCATAATTAATTAGTGTTTTGTGTTATATACTTCTAATTTTAGTTCGCTATTTTCCATATATATGTAGCAATAGTTTTTTTTTTTCGATATTAACAGTAATTAATTGAAGTAATTTGATAATAAAAAGGATAAATTACCAAAACCGTTTCTTGAAATATTTTAAATTATTTTCAAGGGAGATAATTGGAATGCCAACTTTTTTTTCGCAATTATCTTTATTTACAGTACGAGTACAACAAAAATACTGCGCACAGTAATATTTTTCTGATTAAGTCTAGAAATTTCAACTAAGTTTTAATTATAAAATTAAAATTTGTCGACTACTTTGCAAATTAAAATTGCTTTGTTTATTTATTTATTTTTCAAATTTGTGTACGTTTTGATCGTATAGAATACGGTTTTTTAAAGATCATTTATGATCTTTAAAAAACCGTCATTCTATACGATTATTTGATATTAATTTAAATCTTTATTAATATTTGTTACTATATCTTAAATTACAGTGTTAGTTTGAAACTACAAATCGAACGCTAAAAACGTACACAATGTAAAAAAATGTCCTTCAACAGATATTCCTATTTACTTGCTTCCCTATGAGGGCAAAGTAAGACACAAGGTAGATTTTTGATGTGTGGTAATCCAGCTCCCCCCAAAAGAAGCACTCTGGATTGGAAGAAAAATTAAAATTGCTTCAGTCTAGAAGGACTTCTCCTTCATTGACCTAGGACAGAATAGACAAAGTGTAATATCAGAACATATACTACACTTTGTTCTAAGTAGTTGTTATATTTTTTATTGAATTATCATAATACAGTTTTCAAAAGGAAGTTAAAATTGATTTAATTTTAAACGTTTTGTCATGTTTGAGCTTAGTTTTATTCTTTTTAAATCACTCTATTCCCTCACAAAATATTACAACAACACGCGCACACAATATGTATTTTTCTTTCTTCATGGATAGAATTGAATTGGAAGCTTTCTTCTTATTTTTTTCTACTAAAAATTATATATTTCTTTATTTGTTTTTAAATATTGCTTCAAACATTATATTTCTGTACCTTTAAATTACATACCCTTCTTTTTTTAATCTAACAATGGAACAAAAAACTTAAAAATTAATATTTAAAAATGTAAACATGACTATATATTTTAACTATACGCCCCTCCATATCCTCGACTAATTACTGCCAGAAGGGCGCTACGTTTTATATATATATATACTTCTTATTTAATCCCAGCAGTGCTCGATTTATAGAGAATCAAAATTAAAAGCGTAATATTTTTTTTGGTACAGAATAATTAGTACAACATTAATGTTGTACTAATTTTTCTGTACCATATATATATATATATATATATATATATATATATATATATATATATATATATATATATATATATATATATAATATGAGACTAGAAGTATACTTTTAGAGAATTGAACCTATAGTTTAATGATTAAAGCTCAATATAAAGGAATAGAGCAATGAAAATAGATGAAAGAAAGAGAGATAAAGATATGCGAATGACAAATGCATTTTATCTTCGATTGTTAAATGCAAGGTGTACTCGATAAAAAACATGTTTAGTTTTTCTTTCCTGAATGCAGACTTTTCAAAGATAAAAATCTTATCACCAGAGGGATTACATAGATTTTAATCTTTGAAAAGCCTGGATTAAGGAAAGAAAAAATAAACATGTTTTTATTATAAAAATCTTTCTAATAATCTTTTTTTGTGTCAAAATAAAAAAAAATTTTTTGTTATAAGTATCACTAGCACTTTCGATTTTTCGTTAAATCATCTTCAAGTTACAAAAAAAAAACGAACAAAAAACTGGAGAAAAGAAGAGAATAAAAGAAATAGCCGCGGACGATATGTGAAGTCGTTAGATGTTAAAATAACAAATCGTTAGATGTTAAAACAACGAGCCGACACAGTTCCAGAAGAAAGTTTTAAATCGAAATTCTGGGACACCAGAATTTGCGTCACAGGATAAATTGTAGTTACGTTAAACATTTTAAAATGTGGTAACTCGGTTCATACGTAATGTTATTTATTATAGATTGCTGGGGTTTACTACAGATAGCTTCAAGCATTTTTAATTAAAATAAAATTAGTTTTAGAATATCAATTTTTTTGTGGTATTAACTAAAATTTGTTTTAAATCAGAAAGGGTTAATTATTATTTTAAATGTTGGTTAATTGATCTCTATACCCCCCTCTCTCTCTCTGTCTATGTCTTGTCTGTCTGTCTGTCTGTATCTCTCTCTCTCTCTCTCTCTCCCTCTCTCTCTCTCTCTCTCTCTCTCTCTCTCTCTCTATATATATATATATATATATATATATATATATATATATATATATATATATATATATATACTCCCTGTGTCAATTAATTTGTTAACGGGCTTGAATATTTATGAAGATTTATTATAATATCGATTGGAATGTAGCCACATTTCCACTGAATGTTGACATCTATATGCTCAGAACGTCCAAACAACTTTGCGCGCTGAACACATGTAAACATCTGGCAACCATTGAATAGAATCACAATAAACTGTAGCGTGTCAAATTGTTATGTACCTCAAATCTAGGACATGGAATTGATTTGGCTGCTACCAAGATATTAAAGATCATTTCTAAATTAACTAAAGGCAACACGGCATTGGAGATGTTTAAAATTCGAATAGGCTATTCTGCCGGGACCGGCAAAATAACGACCCCCTCATTATTTTGCCGGTTCCGGCAGAATAACAATGGGGCTGTTATTTTGCCGGTTCATGTTTATTTAACCTAACTGTTACAGTTACAGTGAAGATTTCACGAGTCAACTTAACTGCCGGTTTATTTTTATTTCAACATTTTTCCAATAAAAAAATAAATAATTAAAACTTCTGACTATTTTTTAAAATTAAATAAATAATTCATACGGCGATTTTCGCCACGACTTACGAAAAAGTTTTATTTCACCATAGACTAAGTAACTACGATGAATTTCTATGTCCATTTAAATGCATTTACGTATTGTTTTTATTGTAAAAAAATACAAATTATGTTTTTAAGTACAATTAATTTGCTTTGAACCCCGTTTATGTTTTTAAAATATAACTTTCTACTGGATTACCTCACAATGTTTGTTTGTAAAAACAATTCAACTTTGCATTAAAATTCGTCCTGACATGTAGCAGTTGAAATTATTGACACTTACTACTGTTGTTATTTTATCGCAAGAGAAACATTCAATTTAATGGTTAATTTAGTGAAATGATGAGAAATAGTCCTAACATTTATCTTAAAAGATAGTGAAAAAGCAGTTTTAAAATTGCTGTTTAGACTGTTTATAAAACTGGAATTATATAAACATAAATACTGTTGAACTTTTTTTTTATCTGATTTAATTTCTTTAGGGACTTATCTTTAATTATTTTAATAATCAGATTTCTTAACAAGAGTTATTTATTTTTATATCAATAAATAAAAACTTTTTTTTCTTAAATAACTAAAACATTTTTTATCCGACGCAAATTACTTCTAAATCTGACTAAAGAATCTAATTGTCTGTAATACAGGGTGGGCAAAAATAAGGGTCCTATTTTTAAAAATTCATAACTTTTTTATTTATTGATTTTTTAATTTTTTTTTTTAGAATAAGTAAAGGACCCCTTCCGAAGCAAGCATGAGCCGTATTAGCCCTAAGGAACGTACCCTCATTTAGAAAACATTATTTTTGCTTAAAAAACTCAAAACAGTGTAAAAAACAATACTTTAGTTTTTGTAAGTTTTAAGAAGTGTTTTTCGGCTAAAATTTGTTTTGTTTATTTCAAAAAGGGTCAGTCTACACACACATAAAGTTTGGTGAGTTTAACTTTTATTTTGTGGAAGTTATTCAAATTCAAGTTATTCAAATTTAAAGATAGGACCCTTATTTTGGCCCACCCTGTATTTTCGTTCATTCAATTAATTTTTACTTTTAATGTTTTTTGTATTAAAAACAGATATTTCTTTTATATTCAAAAGATTAAAATAACCGACAGAATAACAACTGATGATGACGATGAAAATAAATTGTTATTAAATATTTGAACTTATTTATTTCATTACCCTTTCTTTCACAAGCCCATAACAGTCAGGTTAAAAAAAAACATAAGCCGGCAGAATAACGAGCCCTCGTTATTCTGCCGGGATCGGCAAAATAATGAGAAGGTCGTTATTTTGCCGGGACCGGCACAATAACGAGGGGCTCGTTATTTTGCCGGGACCGACAAAATAGCCTCTTCCTTTAAAATTATTGGCTGATATTGTGGCGTAGATCCTGGCTTACATAGGATATAGACGACGGTTGTTTAGTGACGCTGCTGCCGAATCTCCTTTTTGAAGACGAAATTTGGATACCCCGATGTCGGAGGAGAGAGAAAAATTACCCCTATTGACAGGCAAACACCTTCGTTTTCCCCAGAACGTCCTCATACTCTTTGAGCGTTGCATTCCTTTACCTAACTTTTTACATTAATGTTTTCGTCTATTAAAATCCAATATACTAAAAAAAAAAAAATACTTTAAGACGTTACTAACTAAAACAAAGTCGCGTCTTAGAGGGTCTTACCTAGTCGGTCTGTGATACTATGGACGCCCCCCCCCCCCGGATTCAAAGAAGAGCAAAAATATCGGAAATGAAATGAGTAAAAAGATGATGGGGGATAGAGAGGATGAACGAAATCTTTTGAACTCCTGAGACAGGAGGACGCCTCACAGTTGTTGGTCAATTTCTTGGTACTCAGCTGAGAGTGGCTAAGAAGGCAAGTCATTATCCGCTTATCAGTCACTCTGGGACAAAGACCAGGCGTTTAGAATTTCTGGTCGAAGTTAATACATTGAGGAGTGAAACCAGTTTACGGCAGTTTGTGGCAGTTGGCGGCTCGGGGGAAGACGATCAGATCAGATCAGAGAAGATCGGGCCGAGCGAACAATGAGGTGAGCTGATCAACCGAACGACAGCGGTGGCCTCGACAATCCTATGATTACGCAGAGTACCATTGACTTATACACAATGTATCTGAGTTTGTGTTTTTTTCTTCTTGTGAGTCTGCGTTGCTTTTATTTGTTAAAACTAGTGCTCGCGCCTTCGGCTATCGTTAGTGGAATAAATGACATGGTGAGAAGATGAAGAAAAAAGAAACCTACGGCACACAGCGTTGGGGTCGGCGATTGTCGAGAGGGGCCGGCATTATTCTACAGGTCTATGCAATTTGTATCCCTGTGCTAATTTCCACGGAATGTGTTCTGAAAAACTTACTTCATTTGTACCTCCTCAACGTAAATACTCCAGACCAACCCGCCAGCAGCAAAATCCCACCCCTTCACTGTAGATGCAAGAAAACTTTATACTCTAATAGCTTCTTTCCTCAAACCGCTTGTATTTGGAATTCACTCCCTGCTCTTTGTTTCCCCAATTTTAAGAACATGAAAAAAATTAAATGTAATATGAACAAATATCTTGCTCAAAAACTCTCCACTTAGGATGCTGCCTATAAGTCTGGCCCCCTAATCGCAGTAGCACCTTAC
>OY744528.1:41278703-41463703 GCA_963556195.1 Sepiola atlantica
ATTAAACCTATTCCTTATAGAAATTAATCATCTAGTGTCTGGGACGTCATTTTACATTTTGGGAAAATATCCTTCATTTAATTAACTGCCGAATTATTATCGTTTTGTTGTTTAACGAAGCGAAAAAAGCCTATCCCGCAGAATTTGTTTTAAAAAAAAATTATTCATATATCAAAAATAAACTGTTATTATAAAAAGGCCTTCTACAAAAATCTAGTTATTATTTTAAATCATTTAAAATATTTCCTTAACGGCTGTGTCTGTTTGTAACTCTCTGTGGAGAATATTATTCTATATTCCATAAATAAATGTTACAACGGAATATCGTTATCAGAAATCTATTTTCTATTTTGAAAAAAAACCAAACTTTTTTTTAATGGACCGGTTTATTTTTTTGTCAACTTTACGGGAAAATATCACTCTTACTCGTTAAATGACAGGAGACTTTATTATTACTAATTTAAAATCCCGTACAAAATACTTTTTTTATAAAATTCAATTGTTTCTATTTTTAGAAATTAAGTCCGTGTCGGCATGCATGTTTTTAAAATTATTTTTTCCTTAATTACTTTTCCCCATTCCTGCCACCAAATTGTTTTATTTATTTTAATCTAATTAAAAACTAATTTAATTTAACCTAATTTAATTAAATAGTGATAGCATCCAGGTTGCTATTTCTTATTTTTCACTTAAAATTACTTGAAATCCCCAATGCATTTCGTATAATATATCTATTTCTGAGAATAAATTGTGATTTATTATTTATTATTCCACTATCTTTTTATATGTAACACAATTTTCCCCCTCTATTCCGCTGAATAAGTATTTACTATAGTTGACTATCACTGGGCCTTATTCCGATAGAATATTCCTACCTTATCACCCCCAACCTAAGTCTCGAGTATCCGCTAATAATTGAATTAAGACATATCTTAGCATAAGTACGTGTTACTAATTCTCATCCTCCCTATTATACACTAATTATTGCCCCAGATTGCCTCAGGAAGTGTCCATCCTGCCTATCTCTGCTGTAAGTTTATACTTCCCCCAATATATATATATATTTGTTATTGTTTATTTATCTACGGACGTATACGTTTCGTCTCTTTTCAATCAAGACTCATATATATATATATATATATATATATATATATATATATATATATATATATGTATATATATATGTATATATATATATATATGTATATATATATGTATATATATATATGTATATATATATATATGTATATATATATATATATATATATATATATATATATATATATATATATATATATATATATATATGTAAAATCAAGTACCGCTCTCCTCGACAATTGTCGACTTCAACGCTTTTGTGTCGTGATTTTCTTCTTTCTTCATGCTATGTTTTCGTTCTGGTATTAGCGATTGCTGTGGGCACTGGTTTACAAGTATACAAAAACAAAACAACGCAGGCGCACAAGAGAGAATCCAACTCATATACATTGTGTATAAATCAGTTGTGCTCTGGGTGTATGAGATACCGTCGCGGCAAAGGACCCCCCAACTTTAGTTGCCATATCTTAGTTAAGTTCCAGTGTATCAGCTAAGAGCCAACTGAGATAATTTGTCGGGGCATTGATGTCGTTCGGTTGAAGTCAGGCCCTCTCTGGTCTGCGCCAATCTGCAATCTCCCTCGCCTCACTCGGGTCTACTCTCATCTGCCCGAAACGGAACTCTCTCGGGGACCCTTAGTAACCGCAAACTGCCTCAAATAACTCTGACTCCTAAGTATATTAACTCACGACCGGAAATCCAATGTCCAATATTTTGTCTTAGAGTGACCGATAAGCGGAAATAACTCGCCCTCTCAGCCACTCCCAGCCGATCACCTAGAAACTATTAAACTTCCTGTCTCATCACACTTTCGATTGCTTTTACTTTTTGTAAATCATTTCATCCACATTTTCCGGGATCTTGGCTCTAAGGAAGGCAGTCCATACCCCCCCCCCATATATATATATAATGAAAATATACTTATGGCAAGTAAGCTACACAGAAACGTTTATGTTTCATTCCAGGGAAAAATTACCAGGCTAATTAGTTTGCTTTTATATCTAACTAGTTCTAACTTTAGCTACTAATAAATCAGATTCATTGGTTTTTATTACTTTCTCCATCAGCTAATGGGTATGATTCTCTTATATATATAATAATAATAATAATAATAATAATAATAATAATAATAATAATAATAATAATAATAATACGACTGTGTGGGAAAGCAGTGCACTGCGATCTATGTAAACGACTGCATTTTAAACCTGCAGACAAATGGCACAGACACAAACCGAAGACAGAACTGGAAAACGAAAACCACAAATTGCTGGAGATGCAAACATCCAAGCAAGGAAGCCGGATGTCATAATAGTTAACAAGAATGAAAAAAAAAAACCTTGCCAAACTGTAGATCAAAGAGACGAAAAAACGATGCAAATCCACGGAACTTGCCAAAGAATTGAAAGAAATATAGAAATATGGAACATGAAGACAGTAAATATAATGCCAATAATCGTAAGAACACTAGAAACAGTCCCGAAAAGCCTGGGAAAAATAAGGAGAAATTGGAATCAAAAGGAGACTGAGACTATATAACAGGCGGCAATAATGAAACCAACTGAAATCTTAAGGCAAATGTGGACGAACTAACATAAACCACGAACCACATGGAAGTTGTAACAGAAAAAAAAACAACATGGAAGGAACACCACGTGAAACCGAGAGAACTGAAATTGCACAATGTGATGGCACCAGCCTAGTATGATAGCACACAAAATAATCGATAAGAGGCAAGGTTGATGGAAAAACCGATGAGGGAGAGCACTAACCAGACCTTCACTGGAAAGAGGTGGATAGGCTTTTTGCTACCCAAACCGCAGAGAAGACCAATGGTCATTGCCAGTGAGTAATCAATGGTAAGCGGTTGTTGCGATAACGCAAAACCATTTGCAATAGTGATCGAAAGAGGTGGATGCTGCTGGAAATCTGGGGTAACTTGTCACTCAGGTGACTTTGTGACTGGGTTTCGATCGGTAGTAATTATCATCTCATACACTGAAGATTGCGTAAGTATGAAACACATGTGTCTCTAGGTAAAAATTAAAAAAAATATTTATGTAAAAAATATTGTTATAGGTCTCTTTCAACAAGAACTGGGTCTTTAAGAGAATTAATAATTAGCCGTCAATCTCAGCGTAATAAAAGTTTGGGCTTCCGCCATCGAACACTGTTATGACTAGCTGTCTGTGCATGTCAACCGACTAGACATAAAATAGAATTCAATTCTCTTCTTTCACATGGTAATTCATGGTGGCCGTGGGGTTGAATACCAGGCTGCAGAGTCAAAGGTGACTTTGTGCCCGGCAGTAATTATCATCTACACGTCAGCATGAAGCACGTGTGTTTGCAGGTACAACACCCCCATATATATATATATATATATATATATATATATATATATATATATATATATATATATATATATATATATATATAGGATTCACCTCTAAACTAACGAATCGATTATTATAATTTATGGAATATATATTCTAGCAACACGGTGAATAATGTTGGCGATTTTCATTTTGAAAACTTTACACCCAAACTCGCCCCACAAACTTCTAAAATAAGCGAGATACAAAAACAAAAAAAAAACACAGGAAAAAACCACAGAAAAGAATTGCTCCGCATAAAATTTTATGTTATATTATGTAATAACATTTTAACCATGCCGGTGCACGCACGTGAGCGTCAATATTACGTATGTGCGAAATAAATTCCTAAACTAATGATACTGTCATTATGAATTATGGACTAAATATTCTCGGCAACACGGCGAGTAGCGTAGGCACATTATCTTTTTGTTTTAAACTTTACCATTAAGGGGGGTTTGCTTTCTATATCGCCTTCCCATCCAAAATGAAAATTAAAAACTAATATTATACATATTGCCTATACCCGCCTTGGACGGATATTTTGCTAGTATATATATATATATATATATATATATATATATATATATATATATATATATATATCTTTTCCGAGGCTGACTATCTAAATGAATTGCTACAGAAGAAACCTGAAAAGGAAGCAGATGTTTGCCTTCATTCAACAAGCAATAAACATTCCATCCGGCGTTTGGCCGAATCAACCAGATTCCCCAGCCACTCCATCATCATTTTTTTCCTATCTTTTTTATGCTTCTTTTGTCTCTTTTATATTCTACCAGCAGGACTATCAGGCGTTGCCCGTCTATTATATAACAAAATAACCTGTACCGTCAAAATGATATTATCCGAACAAATGAAACACAGGCAAAACTTTTTTATTCAATTACCACAATAGATGTATTTCTTTTAAACAATGAACGAATTACATCATTCTAATGGCCGTGTATTGCTACTTTACAACAATCAGCTTATCCTGGTGTTATATAGTTATATAGTATTTGCATTCCTTTGATCATGGGGAATTTATCCAAAACCCTAATTTTCATTAGCTTTTACAACTTCTTTATTTCTCTACTTCAATGTTTTTTTTTACATCTCTCATTTTACACACAAGAGTAATCTATTAATTTAATATTCGTTCCTATTCCTTACGCGCGTTTCTTGGCAAAAATCGGATAAGTGTATATATATATATATTTTTTTTTCTTAGTCTAATTTGCAGACTTGCAAATTTGCAGAGGGTTGCAGTGTACATTGTTGAATGGTGTAAAATAGCAACAACAACAACAACAACAACAACAACAACAATAACAACAACAACAACACACCGGAAGAAGAAAATACGGTGAAATTCCAGATTGAAATTCTGATAAAATGTTCTGCAAACTGAAACATATAATGGGTAAAAACTCACTTGGAGAAAAGGTGACCACTTCAGAAAAAGAAAAAAATATATAAAAGAAAAGGAAAAGGAAAAAAAGAAATAAAAACTTCCACCCTCACAATGTAATCACACTCGAAAAAACACTTGAAGCATATTTCCCAACGACGACCTCAGAGTTGATATTTGCGAAACTCTCTCAAATAAATCTCGCTAGAAGATCGAAATTTCCCTAATAAAGAAAAAAGAAAACCCCAAACCCCACCATGAACCAGTAAATTGTTATTAAACTGTAATTTATTATAAATTATTACTCTAAAATCTTAAAGTGTCTAATAAAGCTATTTAAAAAATAGGAATGAAATGCGAAATCTCTATTGTTTTGATGCTAGTTATGAGAGTGACAAGCCCCGTAGCAAATCGGGTGCGAACCTACAAAAACACCAGTACCGGGGATAAAAATTTCCTCTAATCATTTATTTTTATTTTTAATATTTAAGTGAGGAAAAAACAAAAATCATATCTAATTGCATTTATAACGGAAGTTAGTTTCATATTTATATTCAAAATTACGAGATCGGTGATTTACCTACAGAGGCATTAAGCCATACGGAGAAAGGGAGGTAATTCTTATTTTTTAGATTTAATGAGTTGCTTACCTTGGTTCAGAATTTAATTCATCCCCAAATGGATATGGAAGAGCTTTGTTGCTAATCTCAAAAAGAGTTAATTTACTTGTTACAAGGTAGTGACCTTACTATTATTTAATAACCCAATAAATTCGTATGCAACTTATACGGATTAAATTGAATTGTTACTTTAGGATGCAAATTAATTGTGAAATCCTTTTAAAAAAAATACTCTCTACTCTCTCAGAACCCATGTTTAAACCTGATGGAACATAGAAGGAAACTACCCTCTATTTATTAAGTTGTATCGAACCTACCCCCCCCCCCCCCACACACACAGTCATTACCAATTAAGTTCCCACAGCATTAATGATTTCTTAATCGCCCTGGATAACTCTATACTTAATACCGAACGCCTAACTACTCAATTATAAGACCCCCAATCGTTTCAGGATTTGGTTATAAAGCCTAATAATGAAAATAAAAGCCTTATTTATTAGCCATTAACTCATCTACCTATTGGGTTGAGACTAGTTCCGGAGCATCTAAGGAGTATCTGCGATTTTTATATTCTCTCGGAGGACTTACATGCACTGTTAATCCCAGTCCCCCTTTGTTTTTCCTAGTAAAATATTTATATTCTGGAGAGACCATTCTAATAGTAACTATTTAATTTATTATAGAGCCTTGAATATGCTTATTATCTAAATTATTGTCTAATTTTACATGGCCTATCTAGAATCCCAGGTAATGCTATTTTTTTCGGTGCCGCTAATTGATTCCAAATTGCAAGAACACCCATTCTTGATTTTAAATGTAAAGAAATATAACACGAATTGTTGGGAGGCTATGTACCATATAGCGTGTACCAGTTCCAAAAGCTTATAGATTATTCTGGAATAAATAAAATAAAATTTCTATGTATATTTTATTAAATCCTTACTGTACAGAACTGCTGACTATACGGGAGATGAATCAAATAGCATCACACCTCCTATTTTTTCGACCCCCAGTTCTTTGAGTATCCAGAGGTTTATCTACTGAAGTAGAGTTTTGATAATTCTGTAGCATTCTTTCATTATTGTTTACCCTAGCACTATTATATCTTTCACTCCCCATGACCCTGGTGTATGAAACTAAATTGCTCATTCTTCCCATACCCCCTTCTATTAGACCCATTTTGGTCGGTTTTGATATAACTGATTTTATCTTTATACCCAAATCTAGTTAAGACTTCGTTGTAGTATTGTTTATTCTTATTAAATTACTCTTCATTTTTTGATAATTTGGTAATTCTGTTTGATATTGCAGGGACTATTGTTCTTTTTACAAGTGTTGGATGGTTAGAACTTTTATTTATATAGTATAGCGTATGGTTTGGTTTGTGGTAGTTGACATCTATGGGTATTTTAAAACCTAAATCCCATAATAGATCATGCAGCATTTTTTACTTTGTGGGAAACAATCGAAATGGTAGTAGGAAGCAAAAAAAAAAAATGTTGCAATCACCAATAAAAACAAAATTCAAACGCCTATGCCCTCAAAGTAAATCAGCGAGAAATTAATTCTTTTTTAAGGGCAGTGAAACTTTTAAAAGGAACATTGCATGTTATATATATATATATATATATATATATATATATATATATATATATATATATATATATATATATATATATATATATATATCTTTGCTGTATTTACATTTGAACGCACGTATATATTTTGTACCAAATTATTTTATTATCTCCCTTGGACATTAGAACTTTTTCCTTAATTATTGAATTACCTCAACTATCCCTATACCAGCGACAATTTTTCCATTTTATCCAGGTCTTCACGGGCGTCAAAGTCATGAAAACCCATTAATACAATTAAAACATTCGTAAAAAACTAAAAACCGTTTTAAAATCACTAAAAACCGCAAAAAAAAACCTCGCTAAAAAGGAACATTTCAAAGACAAAAGTAATTTTAAAGACCCCGCAAATTCTCGCTCCTCCAAAAACTCCAAAAAACATTACCAGAAATCATTCCTAGCTCCAGAAAACCTACCGTAAAAATAAGGATTTATTTAAGATACCTTCAGAACAAAGATTAGGCATATAAAAATCTATATCTAAATTCGTTACATAAAGGTTGTTTTTTATTAAGAGCCAGAACTTGTAATTGCGTTCAGCAGTTTTACAGTTGCGTCTGATTCACGTAACCCGAGGTATAGCATAACCAATCTTTCAATTAATTTATAAAATTGAAATAAACAGTATATATTAGATGCTTTTAGTCACTTAAATTCCTTCATATTAGATGTACGTTACACACACACACACACACACACACACACACACACACACACACACACACATATATATATATATATATATATATATATATATATATATATATATATATATATATAATCCAGGTAAAACATCCACAGGGTAGTAATCCAAAGAACTTCAACCGGGTTTATAAAACGTGCTCAATATCAAATAGAGCTTTTATACATAATTATTTTGATTTACACAGACATGTACAAAATCTGAGACACTGGGATGTCGATGTTATCGATCAACAGCTATTATAAACTGAGATCTTATCAGGCAGAGTTAGAATCCGATCTTCTAACTCTGCCTGATGAGATCTCAGTTTATAATAGCTGTTGATCGATAACATCGACATGCCAGATTTTGTACATGCCTGTGTAAATAAAAATAATCATATATATATATATATATATATATATATATATATATATATATATATATATATGTATATATATATATGTATATGTATATATATGTATATATATATATATATGTATATATATATATATATATATATATATATATATATATATATATATATATATATATATATATATATACACACACACTAGTACACACCCTCCGTCAAATATCATGGAAAAAGATTATGCTCCGCCAGTGTTCGCATTCGCTATTTATCTTGATATATTACTAAAATATTCATATAAAATCTTAGAATTACGTCAGTAATCTAATTTTTCATCTATAAATTATTATAATAATTTTTGATGGTCTCAAGAAAAATAACACCAACCGTCGACTTTTTATTATAGAGTGGAGGACTTCTTTCTAAATCATTTAAGACGGATAGGGTAAATCTGTTTTTTGACTTGCTATTTGCTTTCCAGCTTCCCCTCACCACTTGAAATTGTTTGGTCCGGGGGTTAGTAAAAAGCATGCGGTTTACTCGCTAACTTTTGCATGATGGCATAGAATATATATATATATATATATATATATATATATAGATTTAAATTATTTTTTCGTGGTACACATTTTATGACAGCAAGGAATACAAACGTTTGTGACATTTTTTTGGGGTGGAATGTAATTGAAAAGGTATAAAAACGAGAGGTAATAATTAAAAAAAATTCATGAATATACTAAGCCGGCTTTCGTCCACACTCATCAAGCAATTACGACTAAAAACTTAAAAAAAGTAAAATGAAGACCAGTGACAAGTTTAGGAGAAAAAATGGGGGGAGGGAAGGGTCACAAGTTGATCACATTGAGTCCTAGAAGCCACTCCTTTTGTTTACAAAGGGAGGGTTTGACTGACTTAATATACAGGGTGGGCCAAAATAAGGGTCCTATCTTTAAATTTGAATAACTTGAATTTGAATAATTTCCACAAAATAAAAGTTAAACTCACCAAACTTTATGTGTGTGTAGACTGACCCTTCCGAGATTTTTTGAAATAAACAAAACAAATTTTAGCCGAAAAACACTTCTTAAAACTTACAAAAACTAAAGTATTGTTTTTTACACTGTTTTGAGTTTTTTAAGCAAAAATAATGTTTTCTAAATGAGGGTACGTTCCTTAGGGCTAATACGGCTCATGCTTGCTTCGGAAGGGGTCCTTTACTTATTCTAAAAAAAAAAAAAGAAATCAATAAATAAAAAAGTCATGAATTTTTAAAAATAGGACCCTTATTTTTGCCCACCCTGTATATATATATATATATATATATATATATATATATATATATATATATATATATATATATATATATATATAGTTCTTTATAATAGAGTGGAGGATATACTAGAAGGGATACCCGGGTAGAGGGAATAACATCATATCGATTCTTTAAATGAATTATTAAACTTTCATAAATATTAACCTACAACAATTTTGTTATTAGAAAAAAGATTTTACATTTAAAATATAAGCACAATACATCTAATAAACAATACATCTAATAAACAATACTTCTAGTAGACAATACTTCTAATGAACAATACTTTTTATAAACTATTCAATGTAGACGACTTTCTGTAAGCGTAGACGTATTTGCTAATGCTATTTCACCCCAGACGGGGGCCATGGAAAGTATAGGTTTATACACTCAAGGGCTTTAGTATATAAGTGAACATAACATGCTTGATGTCAGTCAGAAGGCTTTCATCGCATTTGATTAAGAACACCTGATTTACTACACCCTTGACCCTTGCCATTTGGACTTTGGAGTGATATCTTGCAGCAATACTTGCCTTTCACCAAGTAGTGATAAAGAAAGCGTGAACTTTGACCCTTCTAAAAATTACACCAGATGGTACCAGATCTCAAAATGTTTCGTCCTTTTAATGATATACCATTTAGACAACACTTGCAAATCAGTAACTTCGTTGGTCTGCAATGCTACAATTCGGAAATGGCGTTTTTGATGTATTATACATTAAAAAGGTTTAGCATGACAGACCAACAGAATTATTGTTTAAAATTTAGGCTTGACATGTATAACTATACCATGCCTCAACTAACCAAAAACGCAAATGCCGTTAATTTTCTTTCTTCTTGATCTTTTAATTCTGGTCGTGTCGATTCTAGCACTGGTGGTTGCCGAGCGGGCACGAAGCACAGATTGCAATTTGCATACATAATAAGAGACAACACAGACACAAAAAGACTTGTTGAACACGGGTGCGTGTGTGTGTGTCGTTGGGTCTCGTCGCTAGCGACTCTACTTCTGAGCTAAATTCATATGTCTGGAATCTCAGCTTAGACTAACTCCGTGATTCGTACCTTCTCGTTTTCCAATCTCTTTCGTCGTTCTCTTCTTAACCTATCTGTCTCAACAGTCAGTATCCCCCTCCCCAGAAATATGTATACTTTCTACCAGAAATCCGATACATCCGGTATTAGCTCAGCTTACCACCGGAACTGGATATATCACTTTCTTTATCAGCTTACTTAAATTGGAAACTTGATACTTTCTTCCAAATTCGCTATCTTGTCCCACCCCCGGTCTAACTGCTCATGATGTCACTTGGTCTGTATAAAACAATGGATATGTCACTTTCATATTATCATTTACTTCCTAGATAATCTCTCCTGGCGGTGACGGTTGTGAGATGGGGGGGGCGCTCTATGGTGTCACAGAAAGATGATAATGTAGTTTTGAACTTAAGCTAGACAATATAGAGATTCTTGGATGCTACTAAAATACGACACGTATATCAAATTTGTGCGTTTAGCGATGCAAAATCTTTTCCTCTTCTGGAGATAATATCTCAATAGACAACAAAACGATTGTGGCAACGTTGTTTTGGACGTTGTGTTAATCTTGGTCGCGGAATCAATGTGGCAATATTATTTGCTTTGGCCGAAGGGGTATCTCTTGGGACCGGCACCAATGTGGCAACATCGTTTGCTTTGGACGGCTGGGCGATGCTTGCCGGATTTTATGTGACGACGGGACGATGTGTGACAACATGTGCACGTATGTGCAATGTCTCATCTTGTTATAGCCAGTGAGCAATCATCGTCTGACGATAGTCACTGTCGTCTGCTTCTGGGACTGGCTGGCTGTTTGGTTGAGACCATCGTGCTGCAAATCAAACATTATGCAATAATGGAACAAACCATTTTACTTTTTAATATAAAAATATATTTGTTATATTTTGAAAAGAAACATCTCAGAGCGCACGACAAACACGTCTTCCTTGTTCGGATTTCAAACCAGTCTCTCTATTTTCAATCTCTTTATCAGAGAGAGGGAGAGAGAGAGAGAGATAGAGAGAGAGAGAGAGAGAGAGAGAAGGAGAGAGAGACAGAGGGATAGAGAAAGAGAGAGAGAGAGGGAATACAGCCGTCATCAGTGTTTCAACAAATCTCGGCGACAGGTTTTCTTTGACCTCTTGAACCTGGCTGGTGTCTCCAGCATTGTTGATATTTTAGCTGACATTGGATTACACCGAATACCCCGATCAGTGAGCTGACATTTTTAGTGCAGCGAACTCACCCCATTTGCAACTCAAGTCTGGCGCAAGGGTTACGAATATAACGGGAAGCACCTAGCTCCCCAAAAGATTATGCATTGTGTCACACGATTTGTATTTCTTGGTTCAGTAGTTTCAGGATCCTCATCTGACATTAGCAGAAGAATATGATTTTCAGTTCTGCATTTGGACGTCTAAAAGAAAATATATGAAGCAGGAAGAACATCTCAACGCCTCAGATGTTAAGACTTTACGATGCATTGATAGTTTCTATTGCTGTGTATGCAAGTGAATCACCGACAGAGCATGAGAAGAAACTTACAGTCTTTGAGATGAAATGTTTAAGAACTATCCTTGGAGTAACTTTACGGGAGAGAGACAAAAGAAAGGAAAATATCAGAACGAGGCTTCATATTAACAGATCCATCAACAACGTTTTTCGAAAAAAGAGATTAATGTGGTTTGGGCATGTTTCCCAGCTGCTACACTCCAGCTACGTAAATAAATCATATCAAGAAGATTTCATTCAAGTAAAAATCAAGAGGATGACCAGCGAAAAAATAGGCCGACCAGGTAAAGGTTGAGACTGGCATGCCGCTCCTGACAACTGAAAAACTGGCCTAGGACCATGTTAAGTGGCGGAATTTTGTTTTCAAGCATATTGCAAGGCTTTTTGTAATCTGAAAATAAGTCAAGCAAGCAAGTGTAGCGATAGATAGGGACGGGTAATGAAGGATAAATAAATAGCTCTGATTAAAAAAATGAATAGATCTGATTGAAGAAAATGAATAGTTCTGATTAAAAAAATGAATAAGTTTGATTAAAAAAAAATGAATAGTTCTGATTAAAAAAATGAATAACTGATTAAAAAAACTGAATAGCTCTGATTAAAAATAAATAAATAGCTCTGATTAAAAAAAATGAATTGTTTTCATTAAAAAAATGAATAGCTCTGATTAAAAATAATGAATAGATCAGATTAAAAAAATGAATAGTTCTGATTAAAAAAATGAATAGCTCTGATTAAAAAATGAATAGCTTTGATTGAAAAAAATGAATAGCTCTGATTTAAAAAAATGAATAGATCTGATTAAAAAAAATGAATAGCTCTGATTAAAAAAAAAATGAATAGCTCTGATTTAAAAAAAATGAATAGATCTGATTAAAAAAAATGAATAGCTCTGATTGAAAAAATGAATAGCTCTGATTAAAAAAATAATAGATTGTGATTAAAAAAAATGAATACACTACACAAAAGAGTTCAAGAAAGGGGCGATAATTCAGAAATCTTACCATTGCGTCTCTTTCAGTATATACACTCACACACACACAAACAACTAATTCGCTGTCATCTGATATCAGTAATTGATTATCGAATCCTTGCTTTGTTGGGTAAATATTGGTCAGCTCTTCAGGGTGCATATAAATCAATAAGTAGCATATCGATCTATATTTTACACAATCATTTCAATTTACATTATTAGAATTTATTTATGTCACACTCATTGATTGGTTGTCTCCCTTGTCTCTTCAGGGTTCTGTGAGTTGGCCAACATTTAATCCAAATCCCTGCTCCCTTGGGGATCAGGTGAGACAGCCTATAAAAAGAAAACTTGCACACTGAGTTCCGACCTCTTTTCAACCCCAACAGATGGTAACAAGATGTGGGTCAGGGTAGACGTCGAGTTTGGAATGTGACTGCGATTGTTCTGATAATTTCAAGGTTGAGACGAAAATGAAAATATAAACATTTTACTGTTTGTATTTTTAGGCATGCCGGTTTGAGGAATGTGTTAAGAAAAACTTTTTTATTTAGAATTACTCAGTCGAGCGAGAGAGAATTGGGGAAAACAGGAGAGCAAAACTTGAAATCGAAATGAGTGGATGTTCCACCGTTTGCCCTACCCACAGCGGGAGCAAGGGAGTTGACTGTATCTGTAAAGCTGAAAGTATAAAGAGAATTCAGTATTCTACTACAATAACTTGTAAGCTACTCCTTAAGCAATTGTAGGTTTGCAAACCGAATATTTTGTTCGAATTTCCAACTCTAGGAAGGTTGTCGATCAATACTAAGAAGGCCTCCCTCCCCAACGGTTTACTGCCACGGCGTAAGTAGTTGGTAGCAAGGTTTTATGGTCAGAGATTTCCTTCTCTTAGATGACGGGTCCAACACACCGAGAAGGGTAAAATAGCCTGTGCCAGTGTACTATTCGGGTATTTCCTAGCCCCTGCTGGTTTAAAAAACAAAACAAAAAAGCAAAATAACTTCCATATATATATATATATATATATATATATATATATATATATATATATATATATATATATATATTATAATATAAAATGAAGTAATAAAATAAGGTGTCAATCAAATTTTATTAGAATTCAAAGTTCATGCAAAGCATCCTTAAGTCCTTAGCTCATGAGTTTTCAAAGATAATTCTTCTCTTCAGAGGACCATTACCGCAGTTATACTACTACAGGCAATAAAATTACGCTTTGAAAATATATAAAATTATATACACAAATATATAAAAATACATAACATCAAACATATCAATCCAAAAACACATCTAATAAAATTTGATTGACACCTTATTTTATTACTTCATTTTATATTATAATATTAATGCTCTATCCAGTATATTGAGCTTCAGTTTTTTTATCCGGATGTTTCACTAATTATAAGATATTAGTTGACGCTTATATCTTTTGTTGGATTGCTTCATATATATATATATATATATATATATATATATATATGTAAAAACATTTCCTGTTCAGATTCTTTATTTTTACTGCAACACCTTTCACATTTTTGAACCAGAATAAAACGGTGACTAATGCTACTTTCAGTGGTCAATCGTGTGTCATTTCTTAACTGGTCCACATAAGTCACTACAGATCGAGTTCTTCTCTTTCTCACAGTTACCCGCCCTTCTTTGCTCCTCCACACGTGGATAATGAACTTCAACTTTCTTATTTCAATACTGATGTTATACGTCTTTGAATTTGTAGATGGAAAGCCAACATAAAAAAGAATAACAAAATCTATTCATACATAAATTATTCTTTATTAGAAATTAAAGAAAGCCATAAACGACATAATTTTTTTTCTTTAAAATAAATATTTATTTACCTTAAAGATATGAATAAGCAAGCTTTCGGCCTAATAGACCCTTGTCAAGCGACCTTTTTTTAATGAATCATTTTTTTTTTTCGTCGGAAATATAAAAGTCTCTTGGGAATAGTAGTCTGTTGAGATGTTGATCCGGATGGTCTGAAAGTCTCTTCAAGTAAATTCAATTTTATTGACGATAGACAACAAATTTGGAGAAATAGCTGAATATTCAATCACTGATAATAAAAAGTCTAGTACTGATTCTGACAATAAGAAACAGTTTTGGTATGAGAAACAGCTTGTTAAGCAGGGTGCGATATTAGCAGTAACTGGACAGTCTGAACTTGTTGTCAGTGGTAAAGCGAATATATAACGCGCAGTGGAAGATTTCGGGCAGACTGTATCGAATATTTCTTAGACTTAGCTTAAGTATTAATTTAGATGGATCCACGCACATGACACCAATATTCCAATGTCTGTTTTTTAAAAGGTGTGAAAGTGAAAATTTCCTGAGCTTTCGATTGGCTGAATTTTTTTTCTGTATAAAGATTTTTATCCAATCAACAGTTGATATTTTTGAAAAATATTCGTTTGCTGCTGCTGATTGTTTATTTGTTTGTTAAGCGAGTTTGCCTTCTGCATAGAAGTATCAAAAACCGTGCCCCAGGATTGTCTGGTCTGCATGAAGTTCACCTTGTTGGTGGCAGTTATTCATTAACCTGCACCGAGAACAGCAAGGCTGAGCAGTTACATACAAGGTCAGGGAAGGTTTGACCTGTTTAAAGGAATGGCGCATAAACAATATTGCAACTTTCACTGCATTGACTTGCGCTTTTGTGCCTGACACGTTTTTGCTTATCACATGCAGAGGCAGAGACGATTGAATTACCTACTAGACACCATCCTCAAGTGTCTTCGCTCTCTCTGTACAAGGGTTTGTCAGGACGACCTGACATGAGGATACTTACTCCTACAAGTAAACCCTGACCAAATATTCAAAATAACATAGTATTCGAAGCCCAAATAAGATCCCCTTGGCATTAGCTCATACAAGGAATAGGGCACCTTCTCTAAGTAATGTTACTTCAAGTCACAACACTTAGCTGGATACTCCACCAGACCAGATGAATTCTGGTTCTGGAATCAGGTAAGTCCAAGAGACCAAAAGAAAGATATACTATAACATAATCAACTGGTCAATTGGGGAAAGAAAAAATTAAAATTAATGTTCTTAACTTCTTTACTAACTCAACGTTTGGGAGATAAAAGAGAAATTTAATAGAATATTCGAATATCTATGTATCTCATATAGGGATCAAGTGTTAGCCCCAGGTAGAGGTCCCTTGATTTCTGAGAACTTCAACTGAAGTAAAATGAAACAAAAAAAAATTAGAGGACGACGGATCCTGATGCCGACTCCTCCTGGATTTTCTGCAGACCTCTATTAACCGGCTAGCACTAACACTACCACGTTGCCATTGCCCCTACTACTTCTTTGATATTGATTGTATGCTCTGTAATGCTGATGTTGTACTATTTTAATAAGTATTTTATGCTACTTTAATGCAGATGCTATACGTCTGCAATACTGATGTTATGCTTCTTTAAAACTGACGTCATGTTTCTTTAATACTGATGTTATGTTTCTTTAATACATATTGTACGCCCTTTCATACCAATTTTATACTACTCTTGATGCTAGGTATCTTTAATACTGTTATACTTCTTTAATACTGTTATACTTCTTTAATACTAATGTTATACTTCTTTAAAACTGACGTCATGTTTCTTTAATACTGATGTTATGTTTCTTTAATACTTATTGTATGCCCTTTCATACCAATTTTATACTACTCTAATAATGATGCTAGGTATCTTTAATACTGTTATACTTCTTTAATACTGTTATACTTCTTTAATACTAATGTTATACTTCTTTAAAACTGACGTCATGTTTCTTTAATACTGATGTTATGTTTCTTTACTACTTATTGTACGCCCTTTCATACCAATTTTATACTACTCTAATAATGATGCTAGGTATCTTTAATACTGTTATACTTCTTTAATACTGATGTTATGCTTTCTTGAGTTATTAGATTACTTCGATATAATTGGGCAATGTTTGACGGCAGAGTCACGTGAATAGAGATTCTTTTGTTGAATGCTTTTCAAGTCATTGATATCATGGAAAAAGGAATGCTTCTGCTTTACCACTTCACTCCAAAATAATTTGTTTCTCGTGTCTTTTTATTTTAACCTTGAATCTGTATGCTGTCATCCGGGGTTCCAATCAATGTCTTACCCTTAATAACCTAACAAACTTAATTTGCTTTTTTCTAAACTCTTTTGACTCTTCATGAATGTAACGAGGTAACTGACTTGTTGAATGAAGTGTAAAGTTGTATTTTTATTTTTAGAAAAGCGGTTAACAAACGAGTTGAACAAAATAAGTTATTTTCATCAGTCATTATTTTCTCGTCAAAATTCTAAGTTCCGAACGAACACATGTTTTCATAAAAAATAATGTGTTGCTTAACTTGAATCCGGTCTAAGAGAAGTCGTTACCTACTTCCAACATGGGGGGGTGGGGAGGCGGCATAAATGTTTCAGCAGTGCTGCATAGGCCTCCTTAGTTTTATTTTGTATTGTATTTTGTAGAAGTGTGCTAATATATGGCTCTGGAACTTGGGTTGTCTCTGCTGGCACACTAAAGAAACTGCGCCGTAATGACAAGGAAATAGTCAGATAGATCTGTTTTTGTGGAGCCTGAACAACTCATACCTTTTGAATCTCTACTCGCACAAGTCAACTTGAAAAGCCTCGCGGACATCAATCTGAAGAGCAGACTACGTTGGTTGGGGAATGTTGAGTGCAACAATGGCTGGATTGCTAAAGTCCGACATTTGAATGTGCCAGCAGAGAAGACTATTACTAGCAGACCCAAGTTGTCTTAGGAGGACGTGGTCAAGCGTGATAGGAAAGCCATTGATATGGATTCCGTTAGGCCTCACTAAAGACAAGAATGGAGAGTAAAACTTAGATTGAGACTAAACAATCAGGCCCCACCTAATCAGAGAATTAATTGTAACCTGATTCAACAAATAAACCGGTTGATGATGATGATGATGATGATGATGATGATGATGATGATGATGATGATGATGATGATCCTATTTCTTAAAATGTTGTTGGAAAAATTCAGATACCTCCAATTTCTGTGAAATTTTAACAGTAGGTATTATACATCAATTAATAAATATTCTTCAAATTTTAGATCTTTAAGAGTATTTTAAAGTGTTTTAGAGGGCATAATATACGCACAACCTCCCATTTGAAAATTAAAATATTTCAGATTTGCATTGAATTTGATCCATAGTCATTATGCTAAATAGTAAAGGGTACATTCGCACATATCTACACTACTACAAGATGAAAATACATACACCAACATAGACTTAAAAACTATAGACAAAATCACTGAAACTTCTAACAAATCTTTCAAAAATCTTACAAAAAAACCGATATAAATGAACATCATATATTGAATACACCGCAATATTATCCATATAATATGGCCTCCCCCAAATCGGACATTCCTATGCGCCCCATAATATCTGCCCTTGGTAACACCACGCACAGGATCGCACAAGCCATAGCTACTATTTTAAGAGGGTTCTTTTCCCATGGGTCACTTAAAGAAGGCACGTAGATATTCAGCACATAGAGGGTAACATAGACATTCGGGACCACTTCCATTGTCTTCCTTGGAGAATTTTGTACATATGATATCAATTTCAGCAAAATAGGATAAATTTGAAGTTTTAAAGGAGGTTCGGTCTGCATAGCTCCTTACGTTAGGAGGGGACTTAGAATTTCGGAACCACTTCCATTGTCTTCCCAGTAAGTTTCACATAAGAATACACTTTTAGATTTTATGTTGATTCTCTAAACTGTCTTTCTATAGAGAACACACACATACACACAGACACTGAATTATATATATATATATACATATGGGGTAAGGTACACGATACTTCATGAAAATAAAATGTCGTGGTGGACAAAATGTGTGAAAAATGACAAACGGAAAACAAATTAATATGCAGGAGAAAAAACAAAAACAAGAGGTTTGACCGGTTTCGTTCTGTTGGCGAACGTCTTCAGAAATGAAGAACTGGAAATCATTTCCAATTCTTCATTTCTGAAGACGTTCGCCAACAGAACGAAACCGGTCAAACCTCTTGTTTTTGTTTTTTCTCCTGCATATTAATTTGTTTTCCGTTTGTCATTTTTCACACTCATATATATATATATATATATATATATATATATATATATATATATGTGTGTGTGTGTGTGCTATATATGAGAAGTGTGCTACTTATGGAAGGGGAAATAACGGGTTTAACTTAATGAAGAATATGAAGAATAGAGTTCTTTTACATTACCAAAGAACGCAGAAAAATATGTGAACAAAAAAAATCATAGCGTTATAATTTTCTCTATTGTCGGTAGCAACTTTGTTAGTGCAGAGTTGAAAGTGACTTGGCGTTTGGGTTTCGAGTCTCGGCGTAGATGCATTGGCTATGTCTAACTCCGCCAAAGCGTTGTGATACGATGCAATAGCTGTATGTGTATGACTATATTTTCTCCCCCCCCCTCTCTCTCTATCTCAATCTCGCTATTAGCCCCCCCAACTTTATTCATGAGAAATGCTGAAATTTTAAAATTACCATCTTATTTCAGTCTTTATTTGGATGTCCACTCTAATGGACGCCTAGGGTCACCGCCTTATTGTTTCCCCCTTTACTCGCTTGCTTCTAAGGATACTAAATTGAAATGTAAGCCGTTAAATGTTTAGTTGTTTCGATTTTATTGAAGAGTTTATTAAGTCGATGAATGAAAGGCAATTATCATAATGTGGTTTCACATCATAGAGGGGGGGATATGCGAAAAAGCCGTTGAGAGGAAAACTCCGAAACGGTGCGTATTCTATCCTGATGATCCGGAAGAAGAAATAAAATATTCCATTAGCGAAAACAGCCGATGAAACATGATTCAAGCTCAGCTGTTTATTCCAAACAACAATATCTTCTTTTGTCCGCTAGCTTCATAGAAAGTTTCATTGTATAAGAGCATATCATTCAGGTAAGACCAGCTTTGGATGCCAATGGCTGTCTGACAATTTTGTGGTTAATTCAAGTGATTTTGACTTGTTATCATGTCTAAAGAATTCGGTGGGATTCTCTGTCATTGATTCTACCCTTGATATCCCCTCACTCCACCCGAACCCCAATAACCACCGAACCTAAGAGTAACGTTGGTTCAACGCTTCCAAACTCTTGGCACAGTAAGTGGAACACTCTTGTGTCTAGGCCACTTGACTTGATAATATTTCTACCGTGTGCATAACATTAACAAGTAAATCAGTAAAAGAGAAATAGTCTACTTGATGATGGCTTCCGGTTTTTAAATCGGAAATAGACAAGAGGTGTTTATCAAAAGACTGTTACCTATTATATTTTAGGTTGGATGTTTTTTTGGGGGCAATTAATAATTTTTTTTCACCATTTAAAAAAAAAAATTATTTACATATAAGAAAATCAAACTGGTTTTTAGAATCGGAAATTTAAATTTTTTTATTACAAATAATCAAATCAAACTTTTTTTTTATAATTGGAATGTTTTTTTTTATAATTGGAATGTTTTTTTTTTTTTGGTTTGAATACATTTTTTAAATATTTTATTTTGAAAATATTTTTTAAATAGTTCATTTACTATTTTTTATAATTGCAATGTTTAGTTTTTGTTTGAAAATACTTAATATTTAAAATAATTAAGAATTCCCTCCAAATCTAAGCAGTCGAAAATGATGAGGGGCAGTTTTTTTTATCATCAACAGCAACAACAAAAAAAAGCAAAAAAAAAGCTCATGTTAACGCATGTACTCTAATTGTTTCTCGCCCCTACTCTATAATAAAGACAAATGTGTATTTATTTGTATATCAATAAATATATTTCCATCCTGTCATGCAAAACAAATTTTCCAGCCACTGGATGAAACTATTTCAAGTGATGAGGGGAAGCCAGAAAGTAAATAGCAAGTCAAGCAACCACCTCAGAATTACTTCGCCACCTGAAATTGATTTGAAAAGAAATCCTTCACTCTATAATAAAAATAGGTGTTATTTTCTTTAGGTCATCAGAAATGATAATAATAATTTATAGATGAAAAACAATTAAATTACTGACGTAATTCTATGATTTTATATGAATATTTTCGTAATATATCTAGATAAATAGCGAGTGTGAACATTAGCAAAGCATAATTTTGTTTTCGTCATTTTTTGCCGGAGGTGTATGCTAGTTTTTAAATAATGCTTTTGTCAGTTCTGTTCAAAGACTTTAAAAATTTTAAGTTTGATAATTGTGATATAAGCCGTGTTTAAACAATAGAAATCTGAAGCATTTTTTCTTCATAAATTCTAAATAAAATTTGAATTTAAATTGATACAGATGGTTTAGCTTATTTAGATATATCAGTGTCCATTCTTTTCATCTTCTTCTTTTGATCACTCCTTAAATGTATGCTTTTGACGTTCATTAAGCTTTTCACACATACTTGCCACTGACATTCAAATTCATTGCACCCATATTTCCATCTCACAGTGCTCATAAATAATCACTGAACCTTTTCATCACGACTACTTCACCCAGAACAATTTATTTTCTTCCAAGTTTACAAGCGAATTTTGTATGTTTGAAAATACATACAATTGTTAGATATTGGGTAAGTAAACCCACTAGTATATAAAACGGGTAGTTGAGAATAACACGAAATGAAAGGTCAGCTGGAGTTAACTTGATGGACCCGAGGTGAGGATTGCTAGATTATGGAAATTAATAGAAATCGATACGACGTCACATGACCCAAAGAGAGAGTGTGTGAGAGAAGAAGACAGTCCGTTTGTGAGCACACAGGGAGCTGACAAAATACCCACTAGTATATAAAATGGTTAGTTGAAAATAACAGGAAATGAAAGTTTAGTCGGGGTCAACTTGCTGAACTAGAGATTAAGATTACTAGACTGTGAGAATTAATAGAAACGGATATAACATCACATGGCTTTAAGAGAGAGTGAGAGAGGAAGCATGCCAAATGTAAACATGTTAAATTGAAATACGCCGACAAGATATGATTGAACAGTGATTATCGATCTCTCTCTCTGTTTCTCCCCCACCTCACTGTTCAGTGATTTGAAATGAAGATCAAGTCGCATAAACTTGATCTTTTTCCAACAGTTTTGTCTCGACTTAGTCCTTTTTGAGGGTATAAATGAGGGACCTCAGTCTAAAAGGATCACGGAAAGGGTGCATATAAGAACACGCAACTAACAAGGTATGGATAATAATTGTGAACTTTCATGTGTTTTTATAATAATGACGTCAGCAATTTGGTTTTCTGCATGTATGACACAAGGTTGGAATGCAATACAATCTTTTATTGTCTATATTTACCTTTTTGTATTTTTTTTATTGCTTTTGTATTTAAATAACATTGAGCGTGCGTTATATCTACAACGTCTTACACCCGAATGCTCCTCTCTATTGTACACGCACATTTGACCATCCTCTCCTAGATTAACCGCTTCCCCCTAAACCTTTGGTGCTACCAGATCAGGCTATCTGAAGATACCGGCTTCCTGACTAAAAATGCACCAAACATTGATGTTATTATTATTTTCCTTTCCTTTTGCAAAACTCAATCATGTTCTGCAAAGCTAAAAACAAAAAAAACATTTTTTTTACCTCTACAAAACAACCAAACACCATGAATAAATCTTTGAAGCATAAAAACTTCTACCAAAATGACCTAATTCACCATTAAATAACCTGAAAGGGGTTTATATGTCGTAAAACAAAACAATTAAACTCTCCTTAAACCACTTCTTGCAGTATATGGACATCTTTTTTTGTTCAAAACAGTGAAGTTGCAGTGAAGCTTATAAGTAAAATGAATAGTCCACTGACTTTGATCGAGATGACCGTCCTCGTCAGGCAAAATGTCATCGCCTTGTGCGTTGTGTTAGTGGAGGTGTGGGACAGTGTTTCCCATAAGGAGCTAATTCGCCTGAATGCAAACTAATAGTTGAGATAGTCAAATAATCCTTATCGTCGTTATGCAAATCATTAGTTAAATTCTACTTTTATAAGTGGTGGGAGGCGGAAGGTTGTCTGTTGCCACACGGACTTAGGGTTGGTGGTAGGAAATGTAATAATATATATTTTCTTCACGGCCAAGTTTTTCACGTTATTTTTTAATTTTTAACTATATTTCACCCCAAACAAGGCATATTGCCACTGAAACATAAGGGGCTACAGTGATTAAGGGTCAGATTCATAGGTGGCATCCTAAGGGGGTAGTTGTGCATCAAGATGTTTTTTCACGTTACATTTAAATTTCTGCATGTTGGTAAAGTCGGGGAAACAGGGAGCGTCGAGGGAATTCCAAAGGCAAGCGGTCCTAGGAAAGAAGCTATTTGAGTAGAAAGTTTTTCGGCATCTTTGAACCTCTACAGTGAAGGGATGGGATTTTGCTGCTAGTAGGATTGGCTACACAAATGAGTTGTTTCGTTAACTAATCACTGACAGCATAGAGCGGCCATTTATTTGTGCCAAAGAAAAACAACAAAAAAAAAACGTATCATCCAATATGCTTCATAGCTCAATAAATGCATTTGCGATTTTTTGTCCTAAACTCATTTTGGTCCCTAGAAAAGTCAAATATTTATAGAATATTAAATTGCAGATCAAACTTTAAATTCCATTCAAAGATTTATTTTCTTAGAATCAGAATCAAATCTCTCTTAAAAAGTAACAATTCAGGATTGAACTTTTTTCTGAGTATAATTTTTTTAACAAATTTATGGGGTTGGTTAATTTACAAAAACGAAAACAAAAACAAAAATCTTTTAAATGAGAGAGAGTTAGGATGGAGTAATTTCAGAAACTTCTGCCATTACTAACCAGCAGAGCATTACCACTCTCGACCACGGGAAGAGTCTATCAGGCATGTGGATGCAGTGTGATGATGTATCGAAGTAACATTTGGCCAGTGAGAGTTGAGGACATGCATTGCATGGAGAGAAATGATATGAGAATGATATGATAATGTGAGTTTTAAAGACAGGCTTAGATCTGATGACCCCAGAGGAAGATTAAATCTAAACAGTATAGGGAAATGTCTCTAGAACAGTAGACTTCGTTGGTATGGCAACGTTGAAAGAATGGATGAGAATTCTTGGGTTAGTAGAGGTTAAAACAATTAAGGTAGCACGGTCAGTTTACAGGGGAAGGTAAAAGACAACATAGAAGAACGTGATAAGGATGGACTTGAGAGAAAGAGGGATAAATACAGACCTGGCCAGAGATAGGTCAATTTGGAAGTCAATTTCTAAAAGCCGTCGAAACACATGTCAGCATGTAAAATGGACGTTAAACAGATGATGACAGTGGTGGTGGTGGTAGTGATGATGATGATGATGATGGAGATCCATCAAAAGTTATTTTGGATGTTTTTTCCCCCAAATATATTAAAATGGAAATAAGTGCTAAGTAATAATCAGTTCTAAGTGACAGTTTTTTGAAGGTTCAATCCTCAGTACAAGCGGCACTAGTTACTGAAGACTTCTACCCGGTCATGGCTGATGGAACGAGAGCAAGCTACTCCTATGGATTAAATAAAGGGTTCCTGTTGAAATTCCGTACAGATTCCCGAGTTTGATAGAAAGATTGTTGAGTTTTACATTATGCACCTAAAAAATGTTGGAGATTACATCGGCCGAAACGTTGTGAGAATAACATAACAGATGAAAACAGTAGTCTGAATAATCCAAATATATTAAAATAGAAAAGCATTTAATTGTTTTGGCATGAGAGAATAACATTCTTACTTGAAGCAGAGGCTCCATGCTCTGTAAGTTTCAATAACACATTTTAAATAAATCTTGTCTTGCACGGAATTCGACTTGAAGCTTGTTAACCGTTTACATTCTTTTCAGTAAGTGAATATAGTTTTTTTTGTTTAATAAGTGAATATAGTTTTTTTTTATTAAATAAGTGAATATAGTTTTTTTGTTTAATAAGTGAATATAGTTTTTTGTTTTGTTTAATAAGTGAATATAGTTTTTTTGTTTAATAAGTGAATATAGTTTTTTTTTGTTTAATAAGTGAATATAGTTTTTTTGTTTAATAAGTGAATATAGTTTTTTGTTTTGTTTAATAAGTGAATATAGTTTTTTTGTTTAATAAGTGAATATAGTTTTTTTTTGTTTAATAAGTGAATATAGTTTTTTTGTTTAATAAGTGAATATAGTTTTTTGTTTTGTTTAATAAGTGAATATAGTTTTTTTGTTTAATAAGTGAATATAGTTTTTTTTTGTTTAATAAGTGAATATAGTTTTTTTGTTTAATAAGTGAATATAGTTTTTTGTTTTGTTTAATAAGTGAATATAGTTTTTTTGTTTAATAAGTGAATATAGTTTTTTTTTGTTTAATAAGTGAATATAGTTTTTTTGTTTAATAAGTGAATATAGTTTTTTGTTTTGTTTAATAAGTGAATATAGTTTTTTTGTTTAATAAGTGAATATAGTTTTTTTTTGTTTAATAAGTGAATATAGTTTTTTTTGTTTAATAAGTGAATATAGTTTTAGTTTGTTTAATAAGTGAATATAGTTTTTTTGTTTAATAAGTGAATATAGTTTTTTTGTATAAGTGAATATAGTCTTTTTTGTTTAATAAGTGAATATAGTTTTAGTTTGTTTAATAAGTGAATATAGTTTTTTTGTTTAATAAGTGAATATAGTTTTTTTTTGTTTAATAAGTGAATATAGTCTTTTTTGTTTAATAAGTGAATATAGTTTTAGTTTGTTTAATAAGTGAATATAGTTTTTTTTTATTTAATAAGTGAATATAGTTTTTTGTTTTGTTTAATAAGTGAATATAGTTTTTTTGTTTAATAAGTGAATATAGTTTTTTTTTGTTTAATAAGTGAATATAGTTTTTTTGTTTAATAAGTGAATATAGTTTTTTGTTTTGTTTAATAAGTGAATATAGTTTTTTTGTTTAATAAGTGAATATAGTTTTTTTTTGTTTAATAAGTGAATATAGTTTTTTTTGTTTAATAAGTGAATATAGTTTTAGTTTGTTTAATAAGTGAATATAGTTTTTTTGTTTAATAAGTGAATATAGTTTTTTTGTATAAGTGAATATAGTCTTTTTTGTTTAATAAGTGAATATAGTTTTAGTTTGTTTAATAAGTGAATATAGTTTTTTTGTTTAATAAGTGAATATAGTTTTTTTTGTATAAGTGAATATAGTCTTTTTTGTTTAATAAGTGAATATAGTTTTAGTTTGTTTAATAAGTGAATATAGTTTTTTTTTATTTAATAAGTGAATATAGTTTTTTGTTTTGTTTAATAAGTGAATATAGTTTTTTTGTTTAATAAGTGAATATAGTTTTTTTTTGTTTAATAAGTGAATATAGTTTTTTTTGTTTAATAAGTGAATATAGTTTTAGTTTGTTTAATAAGTGAATATAGTTTTTTTGTTTAATAAGTGAATATAGTTTTTTTGTATAAGTGAATATAGTCTTTTTTGTTTAATAAGTGAATATAGTTTTAGTTTGTTTAATAAGTGAATATAGTTTTTTTGTTTAATAAGTGAATATAGTTTTTTTTTGTATAAGTGAATATAGTCTTTTTTGTTTAATAAGTGAATATAGTTTTAGTTTGTTTAATAAGTGAATATAGTTTTTTTGTTTAATAAGTGAATATGTTCTTTTTTGTTTAATAAGTGAATATAGTTTTTTTGTTTAATAAGTGAATATAGTTTTTTTTGTTTAATAAGTGAATATGTTTTTTTTGTTTAATAAGTGAATATGTTTTTTTTGTTTAATAAGTGAATATGTTTTTTTTTGTTTAATAAGTGAATATGTTTTTTTTGTTTAATAAGTGAATATGTTTTTTTTTGTTTAATAAGTGAATATAGTTTTTTTTGTTTAATAAGTGAATATAGTTTTTTTGTTTAATAAGTGAATATATTTTTTTTTGTTTAATAAGTGAATATAGTTTTTTTTTGTTTAATAAGTGAATATAGTTTTTTTTGTTTAATAAGTGAATATAGTTTTTTTTTATTTAATAAGTGAATATAGTTTTTTTTGTTTAATAAGTGAATATAGTTTTTTTGTATAATAAGTGAATATAGTTTTTGTTTGTTTAATAAGTGAATATAGTTTTTTTTTATTTAATAAGGGAATATAGTTTTTTTTGTTTAATAAGTGAATATAGTTTTTTTTTGTTTAATAAGTGAATATAGTTTTTTTTGTTTAATAAGTGAATATAGTTTTTTTTTTGTTCAATAAGTGAATATAGTTTTTTTTGTTTAATAAGTGAATATAATTTTTTTTGTTTAATAAGTGAATATAGTTTTTTTGTATAATAAGTGAATATAGTTTTTTTTGTTTAATAAGTGAATATAGTTTTTTTTTATTTAATAAGTGAATATAGTTTTTTGTTTTGTTTAATAAGTGAATATAGTTTTTTTGTATAATAAGTGAATATAGTTTTTTTTTGTTTAATAAGTGAATATAGTTTTTTTTGTTCAATAAGTGAATATAGTTTTTTGTTTTGTTTAATAAGTGAATATAGTTTTTTTTTCTGTTCTGATACTACACTTCATCTGTCATCGGTCAGTGAAGGAGAAATACCTTCTAGACCGAAGCAATTTAAATTTTTGTTTTAATCCTGAGTGCCATTTTTTGGGGGAACTGGATTTCCTCCACATTAAAAACCGACCTTGTGTCTAACTCTGTCCTTGTGGGAGGCAAGTAAATAGGAAGCACTGTTCTCATTTTGGATGTTATTTTCGCAATGTTTCGACCGATGTAACCTCCAACCTTCTTCAGGTGCTTCTTTTCGAACTCAAGAATATTTACATTGAATTCTGGAATCTGTACGACGGAGCTTCAACAGCGACATAGAATTATCTGCAATGGCCCGTGGAATAATCCGTTTTAAGTGATAGTCTTCTGGAGGTTGAAGGTTCAATTCTCAGTACGAGCGATACTAAGAATGCAATTACGAATTACTTAAGACTTCTACCCGATCATGGCTTATAAAACGAGAGCAAGCTAACCCCCGTAGACTAAATAAAAGGGTTCCATTCGAAATTCCTTACAGATTCCTGAGAACAGTAGTTCGAATAATCCAAATAATACAAATTATCAATCCTCATCTCAAACATTCGGAAACACAATAGGATGTAGACTCTTTAAATAAAACGAATGTTTAAAGACTGGGCATATTATTATTTACGATTTGTATATTACATTAGCTGTTAAACATTTATTCATTAATGGACAATTGTTTTTGAATAACAATGAAGAAAAGGTATATATAGAAACTACAGAAAATCCATTCATGCGTAGATATAGCTATCATATAATGACATTTGTAAATAAAAATAGCTCTACATTATCTACATATCTTCAAAACACTGAAAGCCCTTAGAATCCATCAAGGCAATACATGCAAACGGAAGAATCTTGCGGACCGCAGAGCAACAGCTCACCAGACGGAAGTTGATAGTGCCCAGGAACCAAACCAACGTGGTGCAGTCAACAACCCAATAGACTACTCTCCCTTTGTCCCAATGAGACCAGGTGTTAACTTTGAACTGAGAAACTTCAAATTAAAGAAGGTCGAACAGTTTGTCAGAAATCGAACATCTTAACCGCCTCAGCATGAAATATGCATACCTTACCAAAAAAAAACAAACAAAAGACGTGGGGCTCCGCTATTTTTGTTCGTTGTGATGAGTGGAGCCGAAACGACAGCCAACAATGGTCATCACCTGTTGATATATCTGAACACGGGGAGCTGCTGGCGGCAGAATTTATAGTCAAATGTAGATATAAAAATAAGCCAGAAGAATACCCGTCCCAGGACGGGTAAAATTAATTCCTCCGCACAGAACAGGTTAGCACCACTTTTATGTCCACTAAAGAAGATTAAAACCAAGATACAATGCTACTAAACATTATGTCTAGAATCCTTATTCCGATTTTGATCAAAATCCATTACATGAGTTTGATTCTAGAAAATGTCTAAAATTCAAGACTTAAGCTTACGGGGTTTTAAGAAGAAATTAAAATTCAGGAATCTTGCTTAATTGGTGTCTAATGACTATGGATCAAATTCAATGCAAATCTGAAATATTTGAATTTTCAAATGGATGGGTGTGCCTATATTATGCCCCCCCCCCAAATAAAAAAAACTTAAAAAATACTTCAAAGAAACTGAAATTTTGGTGAAAAATTATCAATTGATGTCTAATACCTATTGTTAAAATTTCACAAAAATCAGAGGTATCTGAATTTCACGAAGGGCCTCCACTCTCTTTTTACCCTCACTGCATACAACTAAATTAAACTAAACATTTGGACTCCTTAAACCTAGCAGCTCTGTTCCAAAATTAATAATGATCGGCTAATTAGTTTATGAGTGAATCCTGTACATACAGGGTGGGCAAAAATAAGGGTCCTATTTTAAAAAATTCATAACTTTTTTATTTATTGATTTTTTTATATTTTTTTTTTAGAATAAGTAAAGGACCCCTTCCGAAGCAAGCATGAGCCGTATTAGCCCTAAGGAACGTACCCTCATTTAGAAAACATTATTTTTGCTTAAAAAACTCAAAACAGTGTAAAAAACAATACTTTAGTTTTTGTAAGTTTTAAGAAGTGTTTTTCGGCTAAAATTTGTTTTGTTTATTTCAAAAAATCTCGGAAGGGTCAGTCTACACACACATAAAGTTTGGTGAGTTTAACTTTTATTTTGTGGAAGTTATTCAAATTCAAGTTATTCAAATTTAAAGATAGGACCCTTATTTTGGCCCACCCTGTACAAATATATAAACATATACATATACCTAACTTTATATGAATAGAGATATTTGATTTGTTATTTAAGCGCTGATCTAATAAAAAATAAAGAAATAAAATGAAAAAATAAAAAATGATTTAGTATTATTTGTACTATTCGGACTACTATTCTCACCATAGCTGTTATATTCACATAAGACAATGAAAGAGTTAATGCATTGCCTCTGTGTGTGCGTTGGTGTCAGTGTGGCTATGTTAGAAAAGGCGTTTTTCAGCATTCCCAAGGTCCCACCAGAGGCGATGGATTAGGGTTAAACATACAGTTGAAGGAAAAATCTGGCCTTATATGGGGTCGAGTTGGCTTCCAAACGACAATTTCTATAAAGTCAGAAAAATCCTCTGATTGGTTAAAAATATTATTATTTGTTTTTATTAATTCTGGCGGATTCGTGTGCAAAGCGGTGTGCGCAGAAACGAGTTTAAGCAATTTCATTTTCGGCATCTACAATTTTACGTTAAATTTATATGTTAAACTGACCTTTCACTCTAAAGTCTAAAACATTTTAAATTTTTTTTATCACCAAGTTAGTACTTCTACAGTATTTGAACAGAATTGTTTTTTTTAAGCCCTAACCGTAACCTAACCCTAAACTAACCCTAACTTAAGTTTTATGTTTAGTTCGGCAAAAGTCCGTTTGATTCGGTTCAAATTCTGTAGAAGCACCATCAAGTTTTTCAGTGTGTTTACAAGTAATCGCCCTTTAGAATCTCATTTCTCTTTTTTGGTAAACTATGATAGGGTCCTAAAATTCAAGACTGGCACAAAAGATTGGAATGAAGTTTGTTTCAAGCATAATGTTACGACGTTATAAAGAGCCGAATAAATAAAAAGAACAAAACTGGTTTGCAGTATAATGTATTTTTATTTGATAGCAAGGGGGAATAACTGTGTAATACAAATAGAGTTACTCCCCTTGTTCAATAGACACGGCCGCCAAATAAGAGTATTCATAAGAGTGTCCGTTTAATCTAGCAATGGAAATGCTATTTCAAACTTAAGGGTGACAGACAAACAGAAAAGACATTTAAAACTTAAGCTGACAGACCGATGAAAATGATATTTCAAATTTAAGCGTAACAAAAATGTAATGATAAGTACATAGTTTAAAAGTAACTAAAAAGTAGTGAATTCACACTGTTTTTTTCCTACAACAAATGTATTAAATTTTTATTGAAATAAAAAATTAAAAGATAGAAATTAATAAATGGACTATTTATTTGAACAGTATTTTATATACTTTAATTTTTAATAATAAAAAGTGTTTTTTTTTCAAATTTATTAAGCTACGAATGATTCAAGGGGAATAATTAACAAAGTAACGAAAACAGAGTTATCGTTCTTATCAGTGACCAAAGAAAGGCTTGTTTCTCACTCAGACTGCCACTTTTTTTGAGGAGACTGAGTTTCCACATAAAAAAAACGACTTTGTGCCCAACTTTGCTCTCGTGGGGAGTAAGTAAACAGGAGATCATTAGTCGTTTGTCGTTTTGTTATCCATATATTATACACATTTAATGCTTTTCATCTTTTTATAATTAGTAGGTACGTGCAAAATCAATGGCCGATTCCCAAAATGTAAAAACATTTTGTCCCCCCCCCCCCCAAATCACCAAAATTCAGGAAATCAACCAATTTTAATGAAATGTTCAGTATTTATTAATCAACGATCACGGAATATAATGAAACCATTATTTTTCTTTAAGTCTTAATGAAAATGTATTATTTGTTGAAAACAAAATATACTCTTACTAAAGTTATATTTTTATGTATTAATAAAAAAAATGCAGGAATTAAAATTTTTTTTTAACAAAAATAAAGCATTGTAGATGTTAAAAATTAAACATTAAATTTTTTTTTTCATATATATTATGAAAAGGGCTAATAAATTCCGTGTTAATAAAATCACTATACCGCGAAGAAAAATTAATTTCTTAAATTAGCGATGTCATCATTAAATAAAGCATTGTTTAATCAATATTTTCACAAAAAATGATATAATGGAAAAAAATGTTTTATGTGATTTTAATGATTAGAGTTTCTGAGAAAATTAAAAATGCGATATAATTATATTTCTCTTTCGCACATGAACGTGTCACCAGCAGTGTAAGAAATTATTTTTATAATCGTGAAAATAAACAAAAAATTGAAAAAGAATAAGGATCAGGATCATTACCGAAAAAGAATTAAAAAAATTGGATAATTTCTACTAACGATTAACTTGGATTGGTATGGTGGCCCTGTTCTGGAATAAACAAGTGGGATAAGCCTTCCAACCACAATTCACTTTTACACCGTTCTCAAAATGTTATTTTTAGAGATTCAACAATTTCGTAAATTTCACAATTCATCATAAATTATTTGGAAAGTTTGTATTTGTTTTGTCATTTTTTCATTAATAACTATTTAAAAAGTTAAAAACAATTATTTATTAATAAATAAAGAGAATTCAAAAATCACATTTTCTTTCAAAATTGAATTCTATTTGTACCCCACTCCTCTAGCTTTCGTGACGTCACCAGTTCGGCCGTTTCGGGTTCGGTCGGTCACCCGATACTGCTCGGGAAAAGTTGCCGATGTTTACCGATGTTGAAACGTCTGGTCCAGCAACTACTCACTCCCACTTTGTGTTTGTTTAGATCAGTGAGCAATCAACCGGGTTGGGTTAGCAACTTTGTCTCGCTGTGAAGAGAAGGGTCATTTCATGCAGAACAGTTGAATGAAAAGAATTAAGTCAGTAACGACTTTGTCTATTTGGTTTTCTTAGAAGAAGATTTATTAAAAAAATATAATTAAAAATAATGTACACTAGTTTGTTTACAAAGCCAGGCTATTCGATAATATCAAAGTTTAACTCTGTGTTAGTCGGATCAGCGGGCGCTAATAATTCTGGGCGTTTGGATCGTTGTCAGTGAAAATCTGTTCTAAGTTCGAGACGAGAAAATAACATATACACGAACTGTTATGATGGGTTATGTTGGGAAAATACAGAGCAAGTTCTTTCGTCCGATTCTCTCGTAACTGACGGCCTTACCGACTGGCAGCGTCAGCGGCCGGACGGCCTCTCACTAGCTCACCCTCTCTCCGACTGTGACTCTCACTCTCACTGTTCTTTGTTTGGCTTTTTATCGGGACATACCCCGCCTCTACCCGAGGGGAGGCGTTCACTGTGGTCTCCGATTTTATTATGAGAAATAAATTTTATTGCGTTTATCCAGAGCTTCTAAAAGTAATTTCGACACAGCCGAGAGATATCAGGACTCCCCCGCAGGGTAATTAACCAGCGGCCATCTTAGACGACCCACTTAAGACCAATTGACCCGATTCGAAATTTAACACTTGACCGTCATTTCTAACTCCCGTTGAGTTCAGCTGTCACTCTCATATCGACTTTGAGGAGTTAATTCTTTTTTCTTTATCTTTTGATAAAATAATATAATTCGGTTTTCTTTTTCCCATCACCAACTGCGCGTTACGTTAAGAGATTTTAAACGTTTCTTTCTGTCTATTCATACTAGCGCAGTAATTGTACTATCGACCTTCGTAGGCTCACAGTCAACTCATACCGGCACCGCCCGACACTGTCACATATTTATTAATAAATAATTGTTTTAACTTTTTTCAATGAATAAATTGTAAGTGTAGTCATTGACTTTAATTTACTTTTTCATACTTAAAATAAAAAATACACTTTTAGCTTTATTTTAAAAAGAATTAATGTAATCTATCGTTACGACACGTTAAGAATAAATCAAGTAACTAAAGTTTTTAATCATTATGTGAAAAAATTGATAAAATTGACGCAGTTCGTAACGTAAAAATAATTTTTAACAAAATTTAAAAAAAGTTTTATTTCAAATTCTAAGGAAAAACATTGGTAAACAGACGTCATCAATAATTTCAGAGTATTACTGAATTAAAAACTAATACCAAGTTAAATATGAATCCCTGTAGTTAAAAATAAATAAAATCTTAATTGCGTACATTCACAAATATTTTAATTAAATAAGCATTTCCTATTTTATTACAACAAAATAAGGGTACTTAAATTAATTAAATTTCTTTATAACCTTAAAAAGAATTGATGTCTATGTCATGCCACTCATGCTTTCCACTGTCTAAAGAAAGACGGAAAACGTTATTGAAAGACTGAAATGACGAACAGGTAAAACGAATGTGAAAGAATATCAAATGATTAATGTAGGGTTTATTATTTAAATCTACAAAATCATTACCCCCCCCTACCCGTGGTGGACGTGATGGTTCTGAAGCCGGATTGAGCAGTGGAAATGACACCAATTTTCCTCATCCCCTCCATCGTCGTTGGCTGGTGTGTAGCTTTAAAATTAAAGAAATGTCGAAATCTAGGTCACTAGCGAAGATCGAACTCACGATCTTGGGGAAACAAAGCGATTGCTTATTGCACCGAAATAAGCAAATTGATCTTAATTAGATAAAGGTGAGCCAACGAATTAGATGTATTTTCATTGGTTAAAAGAATTAAGTGAGATAGGATCTACTTCTTTCTCACCGACGAAAGATGTGACACATGGTCGGAAGGTGGGGGTTGATAAGCTAGCGCCGAAGAAGCAGAGCCCCCTGGCCGACAAAAATGCCTGAACATCCCCGTCGGCATTCCCCTGGTAGGGACGCCTCAAGCGATTAGGAATAAACTAACCCCTTTTCAAAGAGAGAAATTAAAGTCTGGGAGAGTGGCCCTCTAGAGCTGAACAGGATTTGAAACCGTCGAAAATCAAATATAATATAAACTCATGTTTTGGATGGAAGGAAGAAAAGGGAATCAACTATTCTTGGCATTTGACCCCCTTTTCTTCCTCTCATCCAAAACATGAGTTTATATCATATTTGATTTTCGCATCTCCAGTCGCATATTTTTGCTAGGCTGGGAGGATGATATCATGTATCATGGTGAACGAACTACATACACTGACCCCTCAAAGGAGGGGGTAATGACCGAGAGAATGATATCATAATGAACAAACACTACCCCCACTAGGAGAAGTTAATGTCTGGATGTATGATATCATGGTCACAGAAGAAATAGTACCCCCCCCTCTAAAAGAGGAGAAGATTATCCTGGGAGGATAGTATAGTTAGGAACTAACATATGTTATACTGCCTCCAAAAGAGGAGGTCATGCATGAAAGGAATGTATCATGCCGAATGAAAATATACTTCACTACATACCAAAATTTTTAATAGGAATGAGTTCTTATTGTTAAGATATATTGATTTGGTTTGTTTGTTTTATGGCATATCAACCCTTTTAAGGTGATACAATACCAACACATTGAAACTCTTGTAAATGACCGGATGTATACGACGATTAAATGAACACAAGTTGACATTTGACCATAGCTGGGTGAAACATTTTGGGATTATACGTTTCCAAAAATGTATTGTGCATAATTCAATGAACATTGATCTGATAGAATTTGGCCAAGGTCTACACAATTCCATAGTCTATGTCTACAGTTTGTGGCTATTCCACTTCTACGATTTCATAAATTGTTTACATTTTAAACTTTAAGATTTCTAGTTTCTCGCCCAGATTTGGATGGCAATAAGCCTCTTCGATGTCCCAGTGCTCTCCGCACTCTTCCAGTGGAGGTCTGGTTAGTGCTATCCTCTCTCGGTCTTTCCATGCTCCTTGACCCTTCACGACTGTTTTGTGTGGTATCAGCCGGGGCTGGTACCATCACCATTTTTTTTGGCGGGGGGAGGGGTAGTTTATGAAATTTCTTGCAGTTTCTGTTCTTTGGGTTCTTGTGGTGCTCTTTATGTGATTTTGTTTTCTTCCTATTGCACCTTACATGCATAGCTTATGTGGAAAGGTTTCTGCATTCAAGAATTTTCTTTAAGATTTCAGCTGTTTTTATCATTGCCGTCCGTTGTATGGCCTCAGTCTTTCCTTTGATTCCAATTTCTCCCAGTCTTTTTTCCAGGTTCTTCGGAACTATTTCTAGTGCTCTTAAGATTATTTGTATTATATTTACTTTCTTCATACTCCATATCCCTTTCAATTATCTGGCGAGTTCAGTGTATTTGCTTCGGTTTTCTGTCTCCCTAGTCTTCACCCTGCGGTTGACTGGGACGGCAAAATTTACAATTTGACAGGATTTTTTTCCTTGTTGACTATTATGATCTCCTTGCTTGTGTGAGTTTACTTCCATACTACAGAGGATTTTGTGTTTTTCGTTTTCGAGTACTGTCTCTGGTTTATGTTTGTATCATTTGTCCAAGTGTTTGAAATACATTTGTTTGCATAGCTCCCAGTGTACTGTTTTCCATACGCAGTCATGCCTATTTTTGTATTATTTTTGGGCATTCACTTATTATGTGATTTACCGTTTCGTCTCTTTGTCTGCACAATCTGCATTCACTGTTTTCATGGGTTTTATCTATTTTAGCTTTAATATAGTTCACCCTAATCTCATTGTTTTGTGCAGCCGTCAGTAGGGATTCTGTTTCTCTGTTCAGGTGTTCTTTTCTCAGCCATGTCCAACTATTTTCGTGCGTCTCTTTTCTTGTCATTCTTATGAAACGTCCATGTAGTTGTTTATCTTCCCACTTTTCTGTTCTTGTCTGTTTGTTTCTGTGCTTCCTGAGTTGTTTGTTGGGACGGTGTCTCTTGCTGCGGTGATCAGCCTTTCTGTGTTCTAGTTTATGTATTTCTCCAGTATTTCCCCCCCCCCCACCACCACCACCACCACCACCATCATCATCATCATCATCATCATCATCATCATCATCATCATCATCATCATCATCATCATCATCATCATCATCATCATCAAAATATGCTCCCTTCAGTTGAATAGTATATAGGAGGAAGCAATGCTTGGGAGGATGGTATCATGACGAACAAAGATGTACTACCCTAACCTCTAAAGGAGGAGGTAATTCCTGGGAGGATGGTCTGATGACAAGAAGAACATATACAACATTACCCTAAAAGGAAGAAGTAATGCTTTGGAAAATGGCATAATGACAACAGAACAGATACTACATTACCCCGCACCCACCAAAAAAGGAAGAAGAAATGCCTTGGAGGAGAGCATCATGACAGCAGAAGAGATACTGCAGTACCACATCTAAAAAGGAGAAGGTAATGCATAGGAGGATTGTATCATGACGAACAAACATATAATAATACACTGTCCGCCAAATAAGTAGGTAACTCCGAGGAGGATTGTCTTATGACAAAAGAACATATACTGCCCTACCCTCTTTGAATTTAGCATTAGAAGATAGTACATTAGTCTGAAATTATTAGTTCCGACTTGTAAGGAAGCAACAACCATATACAACCATATAAAATCATCATCATCATCATCATCATCATCATCATCATCATCATCATCATCATCATCATCATCATCATCATCATCATCATCATCATCATCAGTAGTGTGGTATGAAGATCAAAGTAAATGTATGCGCGTAATCTTAAATATAAAGTAAAGTGAGATTTATTCTATTTGCTTGACCGATATAGCTTCATAAACAAAAGCTACTCACAGAAAATTGTTTTCGTCAATCTTTTCGCATTACATCATACGTTCGCTAATTTCAGATGTATCGCTACGCAGACACAAACACACAATTTATAACAATGTAATTATTCCGATTATCTCTCTCTCTCTATATAAAACTCAATATTTGTGTGTAAGTGATACCTAAGTGTGGTCTCTATAGAAAGAAAGGTTAGTGAATCTACATAAAATCTAAAAGTGTATTCTTATGTAAAATTTACCGTGAAAGACAATAGAAGTGTTCCAGAATCTCTTATTTGACCCCTAAGGGGAATATGAGCTCAGAATTTCAAATATATCCTATTATCATTAAATCAAAATTCTATGTATAAAATTCTCTTTGGAAGACAATGGAAGCAATCCCAAATCTCTAAGTGCTCTCTAAACCCAAGGGAGCTATGGGAGCCGATCTCCTTTAAAACTTCAAATATATCATATTTTGATTGAACTATAACATAAGTATAAAATTCCCCGGGGAAGACTGTAAGTGGTCCCGAATCTCTACATTACCATCTATGTGCCAAATATCTACGTGCCCCTACCTCTAAGTGACCCATGGGGACAGAACCACTTTAAAACTTCAAATACGTATATCGGATTTTTCTTATGAGTATTATTTTAAAAGCCGACTTAACATATGTCTGAATTGTTTAGTTGTGAAACTATTAAACTGAAAACATCGAGTGTGTGGTTTCGATTCTACTCCCGATTTAAAAAAATGAAATTAAAGAATCATTTTCTCCTTTAAAATTTTTTTTTTATAAAACTGGCAGGGTTACTCGGCGTTACTTGGGTTAGAGTGTAGGAAAGCATCATATACAACATCATATTAAGGAGAGTTTACTTTAACAGCAACCTTGATGTTGTCAGCTAGATATCTTATCCATTGTGCTATTCAAATATATGTGAATACTCTTAAACTAACGCGTAAAAAAGTGTCATTAGCTCTTTTAAGGAGCAGCTACAGACGTATAACTACTTCCATTATGTTCACATGCTAATTGTACATATGAATACACTTATATTTAAGGTACATTCCCTAGTATATCTTCGTTTCTAGAGACATACATGCACACATATAGTGACGTGTTTTTCTCACTCCTTCTCTTTCTCTGTCTGTCTGTCTGTCTGTCTGTCTGTCTGTCTCTCTCTCTCTCTCTCTCTCTCTCTCTCTCTCTCTATATATATATATATATATATATATATATGTCCAGCCGCCGGATAAAGTTCCTTTCATTAAGTTGAACGCTCTTATGACGTCAAGCCGCCGGATAAAGTGTTAAAATTATCACTGTTTATTCGCTATTCAGCGGTGGCCCGGTGGTTCTAGATGTCGGGATTTGAGTTGTAAAATACTCGGAATCCGGGGTTTCGAATCGCATGACCAGTAGTGAATAGTTATATCTCTATGCTGATGAGTCCCGCTTATAAATGACGAAACGTATACGTACATAGATAACAAACAAACAAACCTTATATATATATATATATATATATATATATATATATATATATATATATATATATATATATATATATATATATATATATATATATATTAATTCGCCACATCTACAAAGCAGTGCGTCACCTTCAAACAAAAAGATGTTAAGTAAAGGTCAGTCGAATCTTTTTTTGAGAGAAGCTCAGCCATTGGTGATGAAAACATTAACCCATGGGAGGGAATAACAACGAATCTGATTCGTTAGCTAGCTAGACTAAACACCACGTGGATATATAAAAGCAATCAGTAAAACGAATTTCATGCACTTAGCCTGACAATGACGCACGGGGGTAAAACGCGGACGCTCCTGTGTAGCTTTATTGCCATAAATATATTTTTATAACTTACTACCTAGCTCTACTCACGTATTGAGCACTGTTGAAGTAAATACTGAAAATAGATACATTATATATACTTCTCAATAAGGAGGTCTGCCGACGAAATATTCACAACGGGTGTAACTAAAATAACTTGTAGTGACTTTTGTTAGTGGGTTATATTGTTATATTTTGTTTTCAATATATGCATCGATATGGATTTCTAATATATATATATATATATATATATATATATATATATATATATATATATATATATATATATATATAGAGAGAGAGAGAGAGAGAGAGAGAGAGAGAGAACGATAGATAGATTTAGATAATAAAAACAACCTAATACTTTCCCTCCGAAGCAGAAACTTACTAAAACCCCCCACTGTTTTACTGTATTACTTAATAGATCACGTTCCCCTTTTTAATGTACCTGCTTTTAAAATGACGTGGTGCTTCGGTTCCGTGTGCGCAGACAGAACGAGACAACGCTTTTCGTTTTTGCTTTCTATGAAAACTTCGGCCGACATCTAATGCTAAGTGCGTTCGTTCATGGCTTATACGTCTAAAATACAAAACCAATAACAAACGTACGTCTGCCGTCAGCCGCACTATTTAAATATGTCGCGCGCTTTTGAATAAATAACGTAAACGCGAGATTAGTTTTTTGTTTACTGCACTTTTGCATCAACACTAGGTTAAATAATTTGCTTTTTATTTAATTTCATAAGCGGCCTTTTTTGTTTACTGCACTTTTGCATCAACACTAGGTTAAATAATTTGCTTTTTATTTAATTTCATAAGCGGCCTTTTTGTTTACTGCACTTTTACATCAACACTAGGTTAAATAATTTGCTTTTTATTTAATTTCATAAGCGGCCTTTGAAGTCAATCATTCACTTACTAATTAATAGTCGCTTCGCTTTATAAGTCTCTACTTTTTATAGGTTTGGTACATATTATTCATATTATCATTTTTTTAGACAACAGTCGCAATGTTATTGTTTCTTCAAACGTAGACGAGTTCGCATATAAAGCTTAATTTAGAACGGACGTGATATGACACAGTGAGTAATTATAGAATAATTAATATAAAGAGCCAACATCTTTGAATTGGCGCATGGAATATCACCAAATATTGTTCTCCTATGAATTTGATTTGAACTATACGCTTAATTGCGAGTGTCAGTCGGAAACCCTTAGCTGATGTATGTTTCGAAATGCCTCAAAAGTGAGCCACCTGCATTTAATTGAATTTACCGTTGTCGGCTTCTGCCATGGAGACTTTCAAAGATTAAATCCACTGGTTCGCTTGCTCTGATTTGTAAGGTTGTGAAGGAGTTGGGAGTATTTTTTAATAACAAATTTAGTACGGGCTGGCTTCAACAACGAAAGGACGCGTTGAAAAGTACGGCTTTCGTTTACAGCCTGGGGGTAATGAAGCTACAGCGTTAGCTGATGATATAATAAAAGTGTATAATTTTTAAAGACAAAAATGACAGTTTTATATACCCCTGTTTTTTTTTTAGCTTTCAGGCTCACCCGATTTGTCAGACATAGCCAAATTAACGATCCGGTCGTTGAATTAAAACAACACTTTCCCTGACAAAAGCAGAGAAGTAATGCCGACCAGACATTTACCCAAAGTTCAGACCAGCGGATCTTTAGACACAGTGTTGGCGCAGCACTATTGGCCGATCAAACGGCACCGGACTTGAAATCGGGCGATCGTGGAACGATAGTCTCACATTTAGTGCTAAGTCACCCAGAACACCACATTGAGTGACTAGAACGATAGTATCACAACTGATGACTTACGACCTAGGATTAGACCAAGTAATATATCGACCACACAATAGTATCACAATTGGTGACTTAAGATCTAGGATTAGACCGAGTAATATATCGATCACACAATAGTATCACAATTGGTAACTCAAGATCTAGGATTAGACCAAGTAATATATCGATCACACAATCGTGTCACAATTGGTGACTTAAGATCTAGGATTAGACCGAGTAATATATCGACCACACAATAGTATCACAATTGGTGACTTAAGATCTAGGATTAGACTGAGTAATATATCGACCACACAATAGTATCACAATATGTGACTTAAGATCTAGGATTAGACCGAGTAATATATCGATCACACAATAGTATCACAATTGGTGACTCAAGATCTAGGATTAGACCAAGTAATATATCGACCACACAATAGTATCACAATTGGTGACTTAAGATCTAGGATTAGACTGAGTAATATATCGATCACACAATAGTGTCACAATTGGTGACTTAAGATCTAGGATTAGACCGAGTAATATATCGATCACACAATAGTATCACAATTGGTGACTTAAGATCTAGGATTAGACTGAGTAATATATCGATCACACAATCGTGTCACAATTGGTGACTTAAGATCTAGGATTAGACCGAGTAATATATCGACCACACAATAGTATCACAATTGGTGACTTAAGATCTAGGATTAGACCGAGTAATATATCGACCACACAATAGTATCACAATTGGTGACTTAAGATCTAGGATTAGACTGAGTAATATATCGACCACACAATAGTATCACAATATGTGACTTAAGATCTAGGATTAGACCGAGTAATATATCGATCACACAATAGTATCACAATTGGTGACTCAAGATCTAGGATTAGACCAAGTAATATATCGACCACACAATAGTATCACAATTGGTGACTTAAGATCTAGGATTAGACTGAGTAATATATCGATCACACAATCGTGTCACAATTGGTGACTTAAGATCTAGGATTAGACCGAGTAATATATCGACCACACAATAGTATCACAATTGGTGACTTAAGATCTAGGATTAGACTGAGTAATATATCGACCACACAATAGTATCACAATATGTGACTTAAGATCTAGGATTAGACCGAGTAATATATCGATCACACAATAGTATCACAATTGGTGACTCAAGATCTAGGATTAGACCAAGTAATATATCGACCACACAATAGTATCACAATTGGTGACTTAAGATCTAGGATTAGACTGAGTAATATATCGATCACACAATAGTGTCACAATTGGTGACTTAAGATCTAGGATTAGACCGAGTAATATATCGATCACACAATAGTATCACAATTGGTGACTTAAGATCTAGGATTAGACTGAGTAATATATCGATCACACAATCGTGTCACAATTGGTGACTTAAGATCTAGGATTAGACCGAGTAATATATCGACCACACAATAGTATCACAATTGGTGACTTAAGATCTAGGATTAGACCGAGTAATATATCGACCACACAATAGTATAACAATTGGTGACTTAAGATCTAGGATTAGACTGAGTAATATATCGACCACACAATAGTATCACAATATGTGACTTAAGATCTAGGATTAGACCGAGTAATATATCGATCACACAATAGTATCACAATTGGTGACTCAAGATCTAGGATTAGACCAAGTAATATATCGACCACACAATAGTATCACAATTGGTGACTTAAGATCTAGGATTAGACTGAGTAATATATCGATCACACAATAGTGTCACAATTGGTGACTTAAGATCTAGGATTAGACCGAGTAATATATCGATCACACAATCGTGTCACAATTGGTGACTTAAGATCTAGGATTAGACCGAGTAATATATCGACTACACAATAGTATCACAATTGGTGACTTAAGATCTAGGATTAGACTGAGTAATATATCGACCACACAATAGTATCACAATATGTGACTTAAGATCTAGGATTAGACCGAGTAATATATCGATCACACAATAGTATCACAATTGGTGACTCAAGATCTAGGATTAGACCAAGTAATATATCGACCACACAATAGTATCACAATTGGTGACTTAAGATCTAGGATTAGACTGAGTAATATATCGATCACACAATAGTGTCACAATTGGTGACTTAAGATCTAGGATTAGACCGAGTAATATATCGACCACACAATAGTATCACAATTGGTGACTTAAGATCTAGGATTAGACCAAGTAATATATCGATCACACAATCGTGTCACAATTGGTGACTTAAGATCTAGGATTAGACCGAGTAATATATCGACCACACAATAGTATCACAATTGGTGACTTAAGATCTAGGATTAGACTGAGTAATATATCGATCACACAATAGTGTCACAATTGGTGACTTAAGATCTAGGATTAGACCGAGTAATATATCGACCACACAATAGTATCACAATTGGTGACTTAAGATCTAGGATTAGACCGAGTAATATATCGACCACACAATAGTATCACAATTGGTGACTTAAGATCTAGGATTAGACTGAGTAATATATCGACCACACAATAGTATCACAATATGTGACTTAAGATCTAGGATTAGACCGAGTAATATATCGATCACACAATAGTATCACAATTGGTGACTCAAGATCTAGGATTAGACCAAGTAATATATCGACCACACAATAGTATCACAATTGGTGACTTAAGATCTAGGATTAGACTGAGTAATATATCGATCACACAATCGTGTCACAATTGGTGACTTAAGATCTAGGATTAGACCGAGTAATATATCGACCACACAATAGTATCACAATATGTGACTTAAGATCTAGGATTAGACCGAGTAATATATCGATCACACAATAGTATCACAATTGGTGACTCAAGATCTAGGATTAGACCAAGTAATATATCGACCACACAATAGTATCACAATTGGTGACTTAAGATCTAGGATTAGACTGAGTAATATATCGATCACACAATAGTGTCACAATTGGTGACTTAAGATCTAGGATTAGACCGAGTAATATATCGATCACACAATAGTATCACAATTGGTGACTTAAGATCTAGGATTAGACTGAGTAATATATCGATCACACAATCGTGTCACAATTGGTGACTTAAGATCTAGGATTAGACCGAGTAATATATCGACCACACAATAGTATCACAATTGGTGACTTAAGATCTAGGATTAGACCGAGTAATATATCGACCACACAATAGTATCACAATTGGTGACTTAAGATCTAGGATTAGACTGAGTAATATATCGACCACACAATAGTATCACAATATGTGACTTAAGATCTAGGATTAGACCGAGTAATATATCGATCACACAATAGTATCACAATTGGTGACTCAAGATCTAGGATTAGACCAAGTAATATATCGACCACACAATAGTATCACAATTGGTGACTTAAGATCTAGGATTAGACTGAGTAATATATCGATCACACAATAGTGTCACAATTGGTGACTTAAGATCTAGGATTAGACCGAGTAATATATCGATCACACAATCGTGTCACAATTGGTGACTTAAGATCTAGGATTAGACCGAGTAATATATCGACCACACAATAGTATCACAATTGGTGACTTAAGATCTAGGATTAGACTGAGTAATATATCGACCACACAATAGTATCACAATATGTGACTTAAGATCTAGGATTAGACCGAGTAATATATCGATCACACAATAGTATCACAATTGGTGACTCAAGATCTAGGATTAGACCAAGTAATATATCGACCACACAATAGTATCACAATTGGTGACTTAAGATCTAGGATTAGACTGAGTAATATATCGATCACACAATAGTGTCACAATTGGTGACTTAAGATCTAGGATTAGACCGAGTAATATATCGATCACACAATAGTATCACAATTGGTGACTTAAGATCTAGGATTAGACTGAGTAATATATCGATCACACAATCGTGTCACAATTGGTGACTTAAGATCTAGGATTAGACCGAGTAATATATCGACCACACAATAGTATCACAATTGGTGACTTAAGATCTAGGATTAGACCGAGTAATATATCGACCACACAATAGTATCACAATTGGTGACTTAAGATCTAGGATTAGACCGAGTAATATATCGACCACACAATAGTATCACAATTGGTGACTTAAGATCTAGGATTAGACAGAGTAATATATCGACCACACAATAGTATCACAATTTGTGACTTAAGATCTAGGATTAGACCGAGTAATATATCGACCACACAATAGTATCACAATTTGTGACTTAAGATCTAGGATTAGACTGAGTAATATATCGATCACACAATAGTGTCACAATTGATGATTTAATAACCTAGGATTAGTTTACATTTCTATTCTAATTTCGTTTGGAGGCAGCCGACTTATTTTTACAAAAAATCTCAATATACATTTACTTATTATTCTACGATGCGATATTGCGTTTGCGTGATAAACAATTCATTATATTAAAACGCACATGCATTTTCTTAACTTCGTGATTTCCAGTTGGCATAAACGCGATCTTTTTAGCACGAAATACTGCTGATGTTGCTGCTGCTGCGCTTGTTGTTGTTGTTGTTGCTGTTGCTAAGCGGCTTTCTAAGCGATTTAGACTTCTGCATAGAGCTCGCGAGAATCGTGCTTCAGGATTATTTGGTCTGCATGAAGTTCGTCCACCGATGCAATTGAAAACAAATTCTTGCACTAACATCTTCCTAAGTCCAAACCTACCTCACCGCGTTAGGGGCGGTTGCAACGTGGTCATGTCAGAGCTGTGCCGTCTGGAACTCCAGTTCCTGGTAGGGTCATCCATGGAGGACAGGTTTGGCACCAAGCGTTATTAGAGCATTAACAGGGCTCTGATGAAAATCCAGGAGGAATCGGCATCAGATCCGTCGTTCTTTTGTTGTTTCAGCCTCTGCGTGTGGAAAGTAAAGTCGGAACTACAAATCAATGGAGTGAAAGTTACAACGGTGCTTCTGCCCCATTCCTTTGTGTGCTCTGGGCCAAACCTTCCACGACTTCGCATGCAATCGCTGAACCTTGCTTCTTTCGGTGTCTGGTGTAAAAACCTGCAATTATCCAGGTTAACGAATATCTGCGACTAACGAAGAGAACTTTCTGCAGACCAGACTAGTGCTGAGACGATTGATTGGTATCGGAATCGAGAATTGAAAAATCTGAACTTTTTGGGGAATCGGTATTGGAATCGAAAAATTTGTTTCCCTATTTTCCGATGCCAAAAACGATTCTTTTAATTATTTTTTGTTTGTTTTTGTTTAAAACAAAATTTTCCATTGCTGGTACTAATGATAAAGTGGTAAATATTAATTGATTTTAAACAACCAGCAAAACTAAAATCTATAGATCAACCCCCACAAGTGTATTTTTACGTTTGCGAAAATATATGCACATTATTACATGGGGTTTTACGGTAATCAGAAAATTAAAAACAACAACAAAAAACAACAACTTAATAGCTAAATATTTAAAAGAATCGCAATCGGTAATTGTATCGGAATCGGGAATTTAGAACAGAATCGGTAATTGCATCGAAATCAAGAAAATATTGGAATCGTCCCATCACTAGAGCAGACAATTCTGAAACACTTCTATGAGAAGTCCAACTCGCTGAAGAACAGCAGCAGCACCACCACTACCAATTTATAAAAAAGCCCTGTAACAAGATTAAATACAACTTTTCCCGTGTGTAATTTTACGAGGAATCCACTGATGAAATTATTATTCAATCCGAGTGCTTAATGTTGTGAAAAGTTGCGATAAAATCTACTAAAATAAGAAATGGATTCAAACAATCCGTTAACTTCTTTTGCCTCTTTAAAATAAGACATTTTTATACATGTTTTGGTTTTCTAATATATAAGGACTCTTTTCATTTCCGGACGACGTCGGGTGCCCCTTCTAGTTAACAATAATGTTATCTACTCTACATAAACACATCTACATTAATAAGTATATACCAAGGCTATCCCTATAACAGGCCGAGACATCTTACATTTGGGGTCTTTTGTTGGAGGCAAGATTAGCAGTTAGTCAACATATATCTTTTTAACTGCCACAACTTCACTTTCATTGCCCCGAGAAAATTTCATTTTGAAAGAGGATTCTAACCCATCAAATTTATTTCAAATGATGTTCTATATGATATCAAATTTATTTCAACTGATGTTCTATATCATATCATTTGGAGTATAAGGTAAACAGAATTATAACAGTAGTTCATACTGTTTGAATTTCTTTAGCTCATTTTACTAGTTAGTTTTATATATTTCGTAAAAGTTTCATTTGATAATGTTTTTAAGGTTTACTTTTCATAGTCAGCCGTCTTAACAGTGTTCAACAAATCACGTAGATAGGAATTTGCATTTTACCCTACCCTAGGTAACGTAGTTTCAAAATATACCCTAGGTAATTACCTACAGTACATGGATAAGTATATTTCAGTTAGATCAAAGAAGATACATTATCGTGGGGTCTGCGTTCGCGCTTTACATTCACGAAAAGTCGACCTGAAGCAAAAACTGCATTTTTACTCATGTTACTTATGGAGATTTAGTATCTGACTGTCTGGAACCGCAACTATACTATTTCAGAATATTGTACTATGTTTCAATGCTCAATTCATGCGCAGTAGTATAGTATCAGTTCTGTTGTCATGAGACTATCCTCCGAGGCATTACCTTCTCCTTTCTTTGTGGTAGAAGTAGGTAGTGTAGTCTGTTCTTTATCATGAGACTATTCCACAAACATTACATCATCCTTTGGGGGCAGTGTAGTATATGTTCGTTCGATATCGATCGGTACATCTTTAGGCCCCACAAAAATTGAATACGTAAAGAATAAGAATAAATAAGGTATTATGGGTTTATGGGATGGATGAGCGCAAAAGGATATGAAGTTTTCTTATTACTATATTATATAAACATAACTTATTGATAAGGAGGTATGACGACGAAATATCCACAACGTACACCCGTTGTGGATATTTCGTCGTCAGACCTCCTTATCTGAAATAACTTGTAGTGACTTTTGTTACTGGGTTTCATTTTGTTTTCAGTATATGCATCGATATGGATTTCTAATATCTATCTATCTATCTATCTATCTATCTATCTATCTATCTATCTATCTATCTATCTCTCTCTCTCTCTCTCTCTCTCTCTCTCTATATATATATATATATATATATATATATATATATATATATATATATATATATATATATATATATAGTTATACCAACCCGGCATTTCAGAGAAATTGGTAGATAAAGGATTGAAGTTAATTGTATAAGTGATGGAATTATACTGTTGAAGTTGATGGTTAGTGAAATAAATTTCACAGCAATTTCTGTTCATGCACTGCAATGTTGTTTGAGTGAAGAAGTGAAAGATGAGCTTTAAGACAGGCTTATTACAGTAGTTCGTAAGGTTGATTGGAAATAAGTACTTGTTGTGGCAGGAAATTTGAATGGTTATGTTGGAAAGGCTTCTGGTGGTTTTGAGAGTGTGCATGGAGAAAATGGATATGATGATAGGAATGTTATTTCTATAATCTTTGTGATAATAAAAATGGTGAAGATTAGTATGGCATAACAATCTTGAAGACAATACGGAAAAGATCTAACTTTAATCTTACTATTTTGGGGTATCGTCTTCAAGATGTTCTTGTTACACTGTTGAGAAACTCGCATCACACATGACTGGAGCACCTAGACAGCATTTAATATTTATTGAAGAGGCAATTTCGAAAGATCAAATTACCGAGAATATCTAATGCCAGGAGCGAATGAAAAAGAATCGAAGTTAATAAAAAGAAAACCAAACAAACGTTCAATTTTAGTTTATCGGTATCAGATTTAAGATGGCGGCCGGAGGCGTACAAATCAATTATTTTCTTGAAAAAGAAAGTTAATTTATACGGTTTCTTATTAATTGCTTCAAGTACAAGCAATTAGGGGATTTCTCACTTTCGTACTCAGTTTCTAAATACGAGTTCATATCGGGTCGCTTCGATAATTTTTAAATTTGCTTCATCAACAACGTTCCCTATCCACTTCAGAGTCTAAAATTGGAACATCGCAAGAGAAAACCTATCTGCTTTGCCAACAAGTATAGTCGTGTTGAGAGGGCCTTTGAGCACTAGACCTCCATTTTTTTCACTATCCAAAATTGTCTTGGTTTAGCAGCCGTATCGAGTTGCTATCTTTCAAGTTGATTAACCCTTAGCCACCGTTTTCTTTCATATATTTGTGCATAGGTATTGGTGGTATTCGTGATTGTGCAATGGTATTTAAATTTGAGTGTGCAAAAGTAAGGTTATAATGGTAAATTTCCATGTAAAGTTTAGAATTAGAGTGGAATTTTCAATTAGAAGTCGAGTGAGAGCTACGTATCACAGTAGTTACGCCACAGAAGGAAGGCGCTAGTGTGACGTGGCGAATGGGCAGTTCATATATTTGACTTTTCACTGAATCTATAGAGAAAGCAGTTGGGGTTTTGGATAACTGCTCCCATGAGAGATGTTTTTTTTAAATATGTGTATACATGTATACTGTGAAGAACAAATAAAAGTATAACGAGAATGTTCAAACGCAAGTGAATTTGTGCTGTTCGTTTTTTAATAACGTTTACGAGAGCAGTTAATAAAAAGAAGACATCAAAAACGATAGAGAAAATGAAGGGAATCAATTACTGCTGCATGTCATCTACCAACGAAACTCAAACTGTCTACATGATGAGCTGCCGCCATCCGGATAATCTGCAGAGATGAAAGAAGTGGTCACTATAGTGCTACAATGGACTGGAGGAAGGGTAAGGCGTTTGTTATTGGTTGCATACAGAGGGAGTTGGCGCAAACAGCCAATAGATCGGACTAGGCCTCTTCGATCACCCCGTCTAGTCCAAGTAAGGGCAAAAGTGAAGTCTTGTAGCTAATGACCTTTTAGTTCTATATTCATTAGCTTCTCAGCTACCAGGATTCCTTCCTCAACCATGACGGGTCGCCACAAATAGCCAACAGGTGGCTCGTTGAAGGGAAGAGGTCTTATCTCTCTGCATACGTCCAGTCGGCGTATTCTACATCCCCAGCCGGCAGGACGAAGTTCGAAAAAGGAAACCCATTTGTAAAATTCTTAGAACTTTGAAGAGAATATATAACCGCAATAAATTGGAGAAGGATGGTAATACTGTTGTCAGAAACTAAATGATTTAAAAACAGATAACTTTAGGGTGCAAGAGTTATTTCCCTTTAAATAAAAATATTTAAAAAATATCATTAGGTGGCATGAATCCACGTAAAAGTTCGTATGCAATTTTTGTTCGTACTGAAAAATAATTTTCATTTTGTCTTTTTTAATTTTTAGTGCGGAACTGTGATTTACTCGTAAACTTTTGTAAAGTAAAAACTGCATAAACTACTTATTACAATAATACTAGCAATAATCTGCTCCCCCCTGTCGACATTTTTCTGCTAGTATATATGACGAACGAATATATACAGCACTATCCCTAAAGAAGGAGGTAATGCCTGGGAGGATGGTATCATAACGAAAAAACATATGCTACATATGCGACACTATCCCCCAAAAGAGGAGGTAATTCCTGCGAGTATGGTGTCATGACAACGAAACAGATACTACACTATCGCCCAAAGGAGAAAGTAATGCCTTGGGGGATGGTCTCATGGCAACAGAATATATATGCACTACCCTTAAAAGGAGGAGGTAATGTCTGGGAGGATGGATAGATACTACACTACCCCACCTGAACTGAGCATTGACATATAGTACATCGTTCTGAAATAGTATAGTAAACTGAATTGAGCATTACAAGATATCAATAGTATAGTTGTGGCTTCAGATATAGGTTTAGCTTCATCCACACAGATACCAAATTTCAATTAATAATAGATAAATTAATAATTACAAATCAAGAACTTCTATTTTGTTTATTTAATTGTGCTGTTCGTTTTTAATAACGTTTACGAGAGCTGTTAGTAAAAAGAAGACGAAGAAGACGTCTACACCGATAAAGAAGAGGAAGGGAATGAATTACTGCTGCATGTCGTCTACTAACGAGATTCAAACTGTCTACGTGATGAGCTGCCGTCATCCGGATAATCTACAGGGATGAAAGAAGTGATCACCATAGTGTTACAATGAGCTGGGGGAAGTGTAAGTCGTTTATTATGGATTGGATATGAAGGGAGTTGTCGAAAACAGTTTTAGATAAATATTGGTAATTATTATTTGAATTATTCGGACTTATAAGGACTTTCGAAATGAATCCTTCATGAAGAGTTAATTTCGAAATTCTATATAGGTTTCCGAATTAGAAAAGATGCACCTGAAGAAGGTCGGAGGTTGCATCGGGCGAAACGTTGTTAAGATAACAATCAAGATTAGAATAGTAGTCCGAATAATTCAACTTTAATAGAACATTGAAAAAGTTCGTAAATCAGCTTACGTTTTTTTTACATTCATAGTAACATGCAGTTGTGCGATTTCAATTTAATCGTTAATATAAGTAAATTAGTAAAATTAACTGTCAATTACTTGAATTTTGTTAAAAGTAGTACTCACAAAAATAATTAAAATATAACCAAACATGCAATTTGTTACAGATGATAGCCATCCACTAAATGTCTGTAATAAATACTTACATTGTTTTATTAAACTTGATAACATTTTAAGATCTACATAAACCCAAACGAATATAGAATCATTTTATGTACATTTTAAGCACTGTCTTAGTGGAAAATATTTTAAAATGTAATCATTTAGGAAAATAAAAATGATTATGTTTAAAATTTTTTAATATTAGAGTGGGTAGGTTGGCTAGTAGAACGTCAGCTAGTACATATTAGCGATTAGGCAGGATTTGCTGTAGACGAAAGTTCAGAAGCGATCACGAGTTTGATCCTGACTGTAGAAACTAGTCGTGTAAGCGAAGGTATCTGACACGGCAGGAGGATATGACGTCAGATGAGCGTGCGTGTGAGAACGATATATATATATATATATATATATATATATATATATATATATATATATATATAGATAGATAGATAGAGAGAGAGAGAGAGAGAGAATTGTAGAGAAACCCAAACGAACATACAATCATTTTATGTATACTATTTTAAGCAGTAGAAAATATTTTAAGCAGTAGAAAATATAATTATTTTTCAATTTAATCATTATTATTTTAGCAAACGTAATATTTGACAATTCAAGAAGAGAAATGAATAGCAATTGTTACAGTTTTAATTCTCCATAGGTTTATAAAATTTGACAGAATAAATTAAAATGGACATGTTGCGTAACAGGTAAAACGTTGGTTAACAATCAGTTCTTAGTGATAGTATTCTCGGGGTTGAAGATTCAATCCTTACTACACGCGATAATAACTAAGAATAACAATTAACACTTCTATCTGGTTATAAACTATTTAAAGGGTGATATGATTTTAATGGCTCAGAATGATCAGAATTAATCTCACTTATTATCTCCCTTGATTTATACTGAGCAACGAAAGAATACACTCTCCTATTTCTGAAAATAAGAAATATCTAATTTTCACCTACGTGAAGAATATAGAAATCGGATTAATTCTCTTTCTGACCCAAATGCCGAAAAGATTGGACTCAGTCTGAGTCACTGCCATCTTGGCATGCCTACCACGAGCCCAGGGCACAGGCGTCTTCAGAATCGCAGTCGTAAGCTCTCAGAACATCATCCACAAAATGTAAGTCACATTTATACATGTATACATTGTTCATGCATCTCTCTCTATTCTCTGTTCTTTATCGATTATTGCGCAAGGACCCGCGGCGTAACAGATATAAATGCTAAGTAATAATAAGTTCAAAGTGACAGTCTTCTGGAGGTTGAAGGTTCAATCCTCAGTGCGGGCGATACTAAGAATACAATTACGAATTACTTAAGAGTTCTACCTAGTCATGGCTGACGGAACGAGCGCAAGATATTCACATGGATTAAATAAAGGGTTCCGTTCGAAATTCCATACAGATTTCCGAGTTCGACAGAAAGATTCCCGAATTCAACAAGATGCACCTGCAGAAAATCAGAGGTTACATCGGCCGAAACGTTGTGAGAATAACATCCAAGATGAGAACAGCAGTTCAAATAATTCAAATAATGCAAATTAGTTTTAGCTGATGTTAGAAATGATAGAAATGAGTCTTCAAAACATAGTAAGCAACGAGACAGCACTTCTATTTTGCAGACTATCAGATAAATGTTGCCATTCCATTGTAAAAATGGAAAACATGCCGATTTCGATCTCGTATTGTTGTTTGTTAAGATTCGGTTTTTAATTGAAAAATCATTGGAATTGTGCAAACAGATTTAAGCGTACGAAGAGACGTGTTTGTATATTCGCATGGACGAGCAACAATGGACATTCACTTTTGGAATATTGGATTAGTTTTGGAGTTTCGAGCGGAGTATACTGAAATCGATTCACTTAAGATGAAAGTTATTTTGAGCTGTTAACATTTGATATATTTTAATTAAAAGTTAAAACCGATAAGAAGCGTCGGCATTATTAATAACGCCGACGTTTCTTAATGTCAATAGTTTAAGGATGTAGATTCTATACACTTATTAATCATCTCACTTTTTTTAGATGAGGATAGATAATATGTATTATTTGGATTGTTCAGACTATTGCTCTCATCTTGGATGTTATTCCCACAATATTTCGACCGATATAACCTCCGACCTTCTTCAGGTGTATTTTGACAATGTTTCTTATTGGTGAATAGTGGAAAGAATGCTTTTTTTTTCGCACGCACTATCGTCGTTAGAATTCAAAATGTGTGATGTGTTTAAGAAATGGAAAGAGCGCTGAGTCTTTCCCATTCAATTAATCCAGGAAGTACCGAGCACTCCCTTGAATAACCTTCGGGACCCGTGATCTGCTCACATAAGAGATTGTTTTTGATTGGGCAAACCGGAATTACGTGTTTGATCTAATCAGCACCCAGCTTAGTAGTCAAGCAGAAATTTTTGCTTAATACTTTTAAACACCTTTGCTTAATACTTAAACACTTTTGCTTAATACTTTTAAACACTTTTGCTTAATACTTAAACACTTTTGCTTAATACTTTTAAACACTTTTGCTTAATACTTAAACACTTTTGCTTAATACTTTAAAACACTTTTGCTTAATACTTAAACACTTTTGCTTAATACTTAAACACTTTTGCTTAATACTTTTAAACACTTTTTCTTAATACTTAAACACTCAATTTCTTCTTTTAGTAGATTTTATCGCAACTTCCCAAAACCTAGCGCACTTATTGAATAGAAATGTCATCATTGAGTTCCTTATAAAATCGTGCTTAATCTTGTTAAAGGGCTTTGTTATGAATTATATTAATTATAAATACATGCAATTAGACACATGGAAGCATTACTTTTATTTGGTTATTTCTTGTTTAAACCAATTTTGCTAAATTCACCCCTGAGAGAAATTAGAGTTTTACATTTTTATCCCCTTCCTTTCGCTAAGATCTGTATCCTGCCTTGCTTGCTTGTCACTATCCAGCAATCACTCACAACAAGGCCGGATGCGACACGTGGAAAAGTCTCAATGTGAGGCAAGCCATGAACACCACAAGAAGCCCAAAGCTGGTCTGGAACAACCTACAAAATCTCACCCGAATTGGACCCCCTGTTTGCGAGTAAAATCAAATCAAAACGGTGACGTTACTGTTTATGACGTAAGCGAACGTTGGTTTCAAAAGACACTCACCCTCATTTGATTTACCCAGACCCATCCATCATTAATATCAGTATCATCATTCGATTTCTGGTGTACCTGGTGCGGCATTCACGCTGGGCGAGTTGCGCCGATTTCCTCATAAGTTTCTACGGAATATTAAATCCACAAGCGGTCTCCAGTCACCTGCATTTTCCGGCGAAGAGACATTTTTTGCTGACGCTAGGTTTTGCAGTTTTTTGCAGGGCAGTGTCGCCGTCCTTCCACATACAGATTCTGATAACCCCATCTGGCACTAACTAGGTTCAAAATCGCTTAACTTCGGTGATCTAACGACAACCGATGGGTCAACGTGATTATGACGTATATAACATACATTGGATTCCTCGTAAAATGTTGCCATAGAATAGTTGTGTTCGACTTTATTTTGATTTGAATCGCCGAACAGAGAAATAGACAGACACCACAGTTTGTTTGTCTGTCTGTCCGTCGGTCGATGTAATTGATGATACTTCGGTACTTCTGTATGTAAAAACACACGTGAAATATGGCAGTTATATATAAAGTAACAGGAAAACTGTAGGAAATACTTACTCATTATTGAAAAATATTAGCATACACCGAAATTTAAAATAATAGAGTAGAATTTTAATAAAAAATAAAATAAGATTAGCAATTTTAAAAGGGAAGACAATCAGTGAGTCAGTTACAAATAAATGCTAAAAATGGAAAACTCCGAATTCTAGTTGAATTTCTTAAATAAAAATAAAAAAAACTCGATGATTTTTCATACAGTTTTTATGTTATTTTATTTATAACGGCCATATTTAACGTGTGCGTTTACATAAGAAGTACCGATACTTATACAGAATTTAAACCGAACTGCTTTTTTTAAACTCTAACTTAACCGTAACCTAAGTTTCAGGTTTTGTTCGGAAAAAGTCACTTGAATTCGGTTCAAATTCTGTAGAAGTATCCAATTTAATTAGTAAGTCAGGTGTAAATAAGTGTATTTTGCAAAGACGCACATGTCATTATTTATTTCATCTTTGTTTAAAAATAGAATAACATTTAGTTTTGAGAACAATTTTATTGGTAACCCTATAATTCAATACTAGCGCGATCCGTGTACCGGCGTTGCTCGGTAAAATTGAAGAACCAAATAAACTCCCGCTCCCACTCAGAACCCATATAAGTATTTAAATCATTTTTTATAAACTATTTATAAGTATTGATTATTGTGTTCTTTAATTCTTAAACTAATACATTTCATAACTAAAAAAGGCATTCTCGCAGCAAAGTACATACGTGGAGGCGTGGAGTGTTTTAACATTTTTTATTTTTTAGAAGTTTTTTTAATAATAGTGTCTATACACAAACACTGTAAGGAAGGTACTATTTTATAGGATGAAATGTATTTGTAAATAAAATAAGTTTTGTAAGTATTTATGTTAAGAAGATCAGAGTTTAATTAGAAGTGTAAGTGAAGATTTCTGTGCCAAAAAATCGGCTCTGGATTTAAATAATAATTAAAATCTAAATTAAATCACAGAATCGGCTTAGGTTTGGCCGCCTTTACAAGAAACGCGTACCAAACAAAATCAAAGCGAAAATCTATAACGCATATGTCTTTCCTGCAGTCTTATACGAACTTGAATGTGTCAACTTGACTGTAAAATTATGTCAGAAAATAGAAACTTTTCAAAGCCACATCATGCACTTCTATTACTGATCATAAACCATTTTATCACATCAATATCGCAGAGTTGTGAGAACTCACTGGCATCCCATCAATGTCCTCTGTCATCAAATGTAAAGTCTTGATATTATTTGGTCACATTAAGCATTCCAGATTAGCGATTTTACAAGGGGAGACAATCAGTGAGTCAGTAACATTAGCTTAGACGAATAAGTGCTACAAATGGTGGACTCCGAATCCTAGTTGAATTTCTTAAATAAAAATAAAAAAGCTATGCAAAATATGCGTTGAATGGATAATACCAGGAAGCCGATCGAAAGATAGAAAAAAGAAAAGATGGATAGACAATGTTTGTGAATGGACGAACATATGAACATGAACCAAACGAACACCTTGGCCCATGATCGTAGGAATTGGAGGACACTCAGCCATGTTAGTGCGTATTCTGCAGCTAGCTGAGAAAACGTTTAGTAATAAAATAAAATTTGGATTTGAATAATAAGTAAAATCTAAATTAAATTAAAATTGAAATGAAAAATAAATAGAAATTAAATTTATAAATGAAAATAAACATTTAATCGCCCGTATTATTTCATAAGAACGAACATTCTCGCATCAACGTACGTAAGGCGATTTTCTGTTTTTATTTTGCTTGGAGGAGATTGCTACAGAATAGTGCCTATATACAGGGTGGGCAAAAATAAGGGTCCTATTTTTAAAAATTCATAACTTTTTTATTTATTGATTTTTTTTTTTTAGAATAAGTAAAGGACTCCGTCCGAAGCAAGCATGAGCCGTATTAGCCCTAAGGAACGTACATTTAGAAAACATTATTTTTGCTTAAAAAACTCAAAACAGTGTAAAAAACAATACTTTAGTTTTTGTAAGTTTTAAGAAGTGTTTTTCGGCTAAAATTTGTTTTGTTTATTTCAAAAAATCTCGGAAGGGTCAGTCTACACACACATAAAGTTTGGTGAGTTTAACTTTTATTTTGTGGAAGTTATTCAAATTCAAGTTATTCAAATTTAAAGATAGGACCCTTATTTTGGCCCACCCTGTACATAAATATTTGAAGGAAAATACTAATTAATAGGATTAAATGTATTTGTAAATGAAGTAATTTTTGTACGTAGTAATTTTAAGAAGATAAATGTAAACTCGGGCGACCCAGCTGCTATAACAACGACCCTGTTTGATATGCAACTTTCTCGCCCGACGTGGAGACTACGCTCGACCCAGTTTCTATGGAAACGGAGTGATGGTGTTAGATATAAAAATAAGTAATTGTTTGATAATAAAAATGAAGTAATATCTAAGTCATGTAAAGATATGTCCATGTATATTTAATGAAATGGCGGACTTGTTCTCGAATAAACCGAATGCATATTGGTTGATTTTGTAATTAAGTAAGTGTTGTAAATATGCTGAGAAAGAAAATACGTTATATAGACGACTCGTGATCCGGTCACAAGTTGTGATTCGAAGGGTCAAAGGTTGTCTGTTTGGTTAGTGAGTGTATATACATACTGCACAAATTACCTATTCAAGATTGAGATAGTCGTTTAAACAACCCCAAAGTCGGTACTACAAGTCCCGCAAGATAATTAATCTTGTCTGCTATTACGGATTCTCAGTCTCTCTGTCTTCTTTTTTCAATTTGCCTCTCATGTTTTTATTAAAATATATTTGTAGTGGAATGGAGCAGGAGCGAAATGGAGTATCACAAATGAACAATATGTCTCGCATCACCGGTTGATAGTCTGTATCTATCTTTTTCACCCCTCAACTTCATTCTAAGAACTATGACAGTCTCCCTGTCCATTCACCACAGAAACGGACATTGATGAGTGATATGCACATAGTTCGTCAGTTCCATTTCATAGGGTCAATTTCAGCTGACTATCTGCATTTCTTTTCTATGACAAAAGAAAAAGATCGTTTCAAAATGAGAATGTATACACTCTGTGAAAAATTATGCTTCGCCATAATATACTATGGCGAAGCATAATTTTTCACAGAGTGTATACACTAGTATATTTAATAATATATATAACGAATACTGACCAACCGGGTAATGGATTTATTCTAGTTATAAATGAAATGTTTCTTTTCAATGAACGCCATAATTTGTGACTTCTGCACGCAAATGAATAGACCATCACGAATGAATTCATAACTTACCTAATGCAGAACTAATGCATAACTAATGCAATTCTTACACCAATTCTTTGGTTAGTAAAAATATCAATGAATAAAAATGAGAATTCTATATTTCACAAGTTATAAAAAAATAAAAATATATACACATTTATCTTTTATTAATTTAATTTTAATATTAATCTAATATATAAAGTTATCGTGTCGAATTTTCAAAGTAAAAACCTAAATAGCCTTGGTGTTTTTGTAGAATTTAAACCGAACCAAACCGACTTTTTGCTGAACTAAACCTAAAACTTAGGATTAGTTTAGGGTTAGTCTAAGGTTAGGTTCGGGTTATTTTACAGTTATGCAAGGGTTAGGTTAATGTTATGGTAAAAACAGTTCGGTTAAAATTATGTAAAATTAACAGAGCCTTTAAGCTTACAAATAAAACTTTTCTTATGATAAGCCAGTTTTCATTTGTTATTGTTGTGTCATGTTATTGCCAATATAATATCGTACTTTGCTACAATGTATACACCAATTACTTAGTTCAGTCAAGATAACTGATAATGAAAAACATTTAAAACTAATTACCGAACAGTAAACAGCAGCAAGGGGAATAACTCATATTTAAATTGAAGAACATAATAAGAGTTGTCTCCGTTACAACTCAAATGTTATTTGTTATTACATTTCTTTGTTTCTTTATAAGTTTAAAAAATGTGCAAAAAATAAAAAGTAAAGCCTAAAATGACTTCACAGCATTCGAAAAGGTATAGCTAGTATTCCATTATAATTGATATTAAATAGAGAATTAAACTTCAACTTTATATTAATTATATATAACTGTACCATGGGAACAGAGTAGGGAGGTGCAACTTGATTTGAGTGGACAAACTTTCCCTTACTCATCTAATATTATTAAACATAAAAGGGAAGTAATCATGTCATGAGTATTTTTTATTGACTTCTGAAAAATAAATATCTTAAACACGTTGTATTAAATAAAAAGAAATGAATTTTCCACATTAATTACACATTATTACTTGTCCTTTACTAGTAAACATAAAGTGCCAAATCACAATTAAAAAAGTCATGTTTCCTAAAATAATTTTATTACGAAATTAAAGTCTCAAAAGTTGATTTCCGTTTTTATGTAAAAAGTCAGTCATTTATTTTATTTCTGGGCAACGCCAAAAAGGTACAGCAAGTAATATATATATATATATATATATATATATATATATATATATATATATATATATATATATATATATATATATATATATATATATATTCGGGGAGGCGGGATCACGCGTGAGTGGTGTCTGCTTTCTATCTTTTTCATGAACTTTATGCACGATTTATTATCTTTATATCTGGCTTTCATTGTGGTTTCTGAAGATCAGCATGTAGCATATTGCACGTTGTGAAACAATTGTAAAACCATTTTCAATTCTGCCATTTTGGTTATGGGAATTTAGATAATGATTATATATATATATATATATATATATATATATATATATATATATATATATATATATATATATATATATATATCCACGGGCACATATGTCTCCATCTACATTATATATCAACATGGCTCGATCTAGATCAACCTTCAGTCACTGGGGTTCTAGTTTGAATTCTCGCTAGATCAAGCCACGATTTTGTGTATCCACATAAAATATTATAAGGAGATATAATCTTTTATGTATTAATTTTCAGTATTTACTTCAACAGTGATCAATACGTTAGTAGAGCTAGATTGTAAGTTATGAAAATATATTTATGGCAATTAAGTTACACAGAGGCTTCCATGTTTCATCCCCCTAGGGAATCGTCAGGCTAAAATGCATGGAGTTTGTGTTGCCGGGTGTTTTTATATATACACGTGGTTTTAGTCTAGCTAGTTAAACAATCAGATTCTTTGTTATTCTCTTAGACAATCGTTGGATCTCTCACAAAGAAAGGTTCGGTTAATTGTACTTCCTATTTCCTATTCTACTGTACTGTTTACTATAGGGTGGCCCATCCTTTTTTCTTTGTTGTGTCGAAATAATGGGTAAACTTATTTTAACACGTTCTTGCTTGTATTTATATTTAAGGTTTAATTTAATTTTTAAAATTTGTTTATTTATTTATTTATTATCTATTCTTAACCTAAGATAAATTTTATTCTGTGTAAGCAGTTGTTTGCTATTTCACTTCTACAGTTTAATAAGTTTTAGGGGTCTTTTAATTTTAGGACTTCAAATTTCTTATTCAGGCATAATCTACACGGGTCGTCTAGATTTCTACATGCACTCGCCTGTCGTATTATTTTCTATTCGATTATTGGTGAGCGTCCACTTTCTTTGAGCTCCCAATAATGGTTTGCTAGTGCTGTTTTAATTCGGCGTTCTTTGTTTTTAAATGTGCTTATATCTGGTTTTAAAATCTATGGAGATCATACCCACGTAGTACTTCTTGTTATTCGTTTTTCTTTGGCAAATATTGTGGCTTGGTAAACAATACTTTTAGTTAGGCATTTATTTTGTATTGGACAAAGTGTACGAGTTATGCAGTTACAACTTTTCTCTTCATTACTAACATTTTCATTTCTATTTGGGTGATCGCTATTAGGGTTTTGGTTATTACTATTTGTAGTGGTTATATTTTTGTTTTTCTTAGTTGTGATTGGACTTTGAGTTTACGTATATTGGATTAGCGTTATCTTTTAAATATGACTCGTAAGTATTTTCATTTTAGTTTAAAGTGACATCTAAAAAGTGAGTTATTTTTATGTTGGCCAGTACTTCTACTCCTAGGCCTTATTTCTTCATTTCCATATTTATAATTTTCTTGAAGTTTTCTCCCTTTGAGCTTGTTGGAATCTCTTATTACACCACATCCATCATCTCTATATAGGTCGATATATGTATTATCAAATATATTTGTGAGTGTATATAAAATAAATAACCCCACAAGATCTGCACCCATTGCCACATCAAAGAAGTTTGTCCTTTTTGTTTGAATTCATTGGTCATTATTATTGATTAAAACTGATCTCCTACATTTTTTAATGATGTGGATTTAATCCTTGGATATATCAGTATAAATCTCGGTAAACTTATTATTATATCTATGTAGTTACGTTCGCTTGTATCTAGTTTTTTTTTTAGTTTTTCGTAATGTTTCCTGGGAGTAATTTGTTATACTCTTGTTTATTTATTTCATAAAAGTCCTAGTTTTCTCCGCTTTTACGAAGATTTTGTTAGAGTTGTTTATGTTTATAACAATATTGTGTAATTGTTTTTGGAAATTATTATGTTGTTGTTTGTGAAATTCTAAATCTTTAAGTACATTTAAGAACTCATTTTTAAAGCTAATCATGAGATCTATTGGTTTTGCGTTTTTAGGCTTTTGAATCTGTAGGATTCTTTCGTATTTAGGGGTTTATGTTTATTATAAAGGAAGAAGTGTGCTCGCCATCGCATTCGGCGTATTAGGTCGTCCGTTTTTTAAATTAATTTAATAATGTATCCATGCTTGCTAGGTGTTGGGATATTCTTAAGTGATGTTTCTAAATTAACTTTTTTCATATTATTTTTCAGTGGTGAAATAAATTCTTATAAAAGTGCTCAACTACTTGAGGAGCTAAATATTATTATTTCATGTAGTATCCACATAAAATGTTATAAGAAGATATAATTTATTACGTATCAATTTTCAGTATTTACTTCAACAGTGCTTCGTAGTAAATTATGAAAATATATTTATGCCAATTATATATGTATTAACACCAGAAACAGCGACATTCTCTAACTCTTATAAGCGTGACAAAAGTAGTCTCCTCTCTTCCTTTCTATGCATGTAATTCTCTGACTCTTTGTCAATCTGACTTTCTGTCGGTTTCTGCAAAAAAACGTCTGCGTTCTCTTATATCTATATTTCTCTTAAGTCTAATTAAAAACCCATCACAATTGTGTCATTTCATCATTGCTTGCTATTTTGAATAAAACTATGAAATTTTTATGCGTTATTTAAATCTATGAATCTAAAAGCTTATTCTATGAGTTTTGTCGAAAGATTAGCTTAATTAAAAACGTCGATAATGTTTAGTTTTTTTATCAAATAAATTATTTATATAATGTGTAAACCATATTTAGAATTACTCTTTCCATAATTGTAGCATATTGCACGTTGTGCAACAATTGTTAAAACCATTGTCAATTCTGACATTTTGGTCTTTGGAATTTAGATAATGATTATATATATATATTAATTTTACATAAAATTAATCCATGGACACGTGTTTCTGGCTATCAGCATGACTAACTTACACAGAGATCGAACCCTCGATGTTGATGTCTATAGTTCAGCGTTCTACCACTGGACCAAGACGCTCTGTGTAGAAATATGTACGAGTTTTATCACCCAAGTATTTAATGTATTTCTATGTAATTATTTTTATAGGTGATTTTCACTTCCTAAGTGATTAAGATGCAGAAAAATGCATTATTAGTCGTCCTAAACTTCAAAGGCCGTATTTTTCGTTAATATATATATATATATATATATATATATATATATATATATATATATATATATATATATATATATATATATACGGCCTTTGAAGTTTAAGACGACTAATAATGCAGTTTTCTGCATCTTAATAACTTAGGAAGTGAAACAATTGAAATAATAGTAAGCTCAATAACAACGAGCCATGCTGATGACGGCTGTGGGCCAGAAACACGTGTCCATGGATTACTTTTATGTACGTATAAAATTAATATATATATATTAATGAAAAATACGGCCTTTGAAGTTTAGGACGACTAATAATGCAGTTTTCTGCATCTTAATCACTTAGGAAGTGAAACAATTGAACTAATAGTAAGCTGAAAATCACCTATAAAAATAATTACATAGAAATACAATATATATATATATATAGTAATACAAAAATTGTCTGTTCAGAATAAAATATTGAATGGCTGACTTTCATATATATATACACACAAACATACACACACACATACAAATATATATACATTGTTGTTGTTGTTTTTTGTTGTTGTTGTTTTTTGTTGTTGTTGTTGTTGTTTTCTCATAACGCTCGCGGACGTCTTCGGGGAGTCAGGCAGATACTGTATCTGTCCTAACTTTTTGTGTGGGCATGATAGAACCTGGTAGTGCCCATATCCTCTCCAGGCTACATACAGCACCTGGTGTTCCCAAATCGTCACCCATTTAGTACTGGCTAGGCTCAACGTTACTTAATTTCGGTGATCGAACGGGAACCGGTGTGTTAACGTAATTATGTCGTATATATAATTATTATTAATAAATAAATAAATATTTTTTAGTTTTTTTGTATATATATATATATATATATATATATATATATATATATATATATATATATATATATATACAAAAAATATAAAAATATTTATTTATATATATACATATATATATATATAAATATATATATATATATACATATAGTGAATGCTTTTATTCAAACATGTACAAGGTCTGCTACACTGGCATGTCGATGTTATCGATCTACAGCTCTCAAGAGCTGAGGTCTCATCAGGCAGAGAATTTTCTGCCTGATGAGACCTCAGCTCTTGAGAGCTGTAGATCGATAACAGCGACATGCCAGTGTAGCAGACCTTGTACATGTTGTAATAAAAGCATTCACAATACAGCTCTATATTTTTATTGAGCACTCTTTTATAAGCCCGGTTTGATTTCCTTTGGATTTCTACCCTGTGTATTTTTACCCTACCTGGATTACTATATATATATATATATATATATATATATATATATATATATATATATAGGATCAAATATAAACCAAAGTATAAACTTTTAGTAGATGGAACCTATTGTGAAGAGGATTAGCTCAATATACGAGATAGAGCAATTGTAGAGGTAGAAGAAAAAAGAGTGATAAATATGTAATCGAAACAAACTGTTTCAAACAATCTATCCTTATCCCTTATACTGTTCCCCTCTCCTAAATTTCAATATATCTGAGTAGGATAGACCTGATCTTTAATTTAACTAACTCTTTTCCCATTAATTTATTTCCCCCTCTTTTCTCCTTGGTCATTTAATGTCCCTTCTAATTATTCATATATCCCTTAATTTGGTTTTAAAATAAATTTTAATTTTTTTTTAAAATTAACTATTCCCTAGCTCCTATTAAATTTTAAACTTTAATTTTTAATTAAAAATTTTTTTTAAATTTTAATCATTCACTCTCTCTCATACCTCTATTTATTTTACCATGCTTTTAACTAATTCTATTTTAACCCTTTTTAACCCCCCAGAAACCCTTACCGGTAACTATAATTTAATTCGTTTTAGCTGCTTCACTTGTCACCTCTGAAATGTTAGAAGCTCACTCTTTTGAATTCTATTTTTAGAATACAATCTCTACACTCCTATCCCGCTTCAGAATAATCCTACCCTCCAAAACATATATCCTACCGCCCGCCCACACCCTCAACCACCCTGTCACTTTAACTTCATCCCCATACCAGCCTTCCTCCTGTTCCTTTGCCTTCTTTTTTTATTTCCTCCCAACTCTCAAAGCGGCTATTTAAACAATCCCGTACCTCATAAACCCTCCCCCTAACCCCAAATCTTTAAAAATTTTGTCCTTTTGTTTCATTTGGATTTAAACCTGGAACGAGATATCATCTGCCTTATTTGGTCCTGGAAGTATATATATATAAAAAAGGCCAATTTCTCCCTTTTCAATCCCTTTTAAGTGCGTCTGGACTTACCTATATTTTGAGCACTTTCTCCACACTGCTCCCACGCAAAGAGTTTTCTTCACATTCTACAATTCATTTGACTTCTTTTCAACGGAAATTTACCACCCGGACAATCTGCATATATTTTTCACGGAATTTTTCTTTTCATTCACTGCGTTTTTTTTAACAAAAATTCCTTTAATAATAATTTTCATATTTTTCAAATATTTGAACTTTGTTTTTTTCGAAAGCCAACTTATCCATCTGTATTTCTCCTCTGATGATAAGATTTCGATCTTTGAAAAGCCTTGGCTTAAGGAAAGAATAATAAACACTAGTTTATTACTGAATACACCTTGCATTGAACAATTGAAATTTGAAATAAATTTGGACAATTGTCGCATATTTATCACTCTTTTTTCTTCTACCCCCTCTCTCTCTCTCTCTCTCTCTCTCTCTCTCTCTCTCTCTCTCTCTCTCTCTCTCTCTATATATATATATATATATATATATATATATATATAGTTACTTGTTGCAGTGTGGCCTCGCTTTCACGCCAGAAAGAAACGGCGTCCTCAAATGCGCATTCCCACAAAGAAAAGAACTTTGTCACACTTTTGAGCTTCCGTACTTACAGAAACGACAACAGTGTTAAAATGTTCAAAATTATCTCACAAATATGGCCTACAGAATTTTAAATATTTTCTGGCATATTCAATCAGAAAATAATTTATTTTAATAAAAAATATTACGGCGCCAACTGAACGGAAAATAATAAAACAAAATTGTATCGATTAAATAAATTATAGTAAAATTTAATAAAAATATGATAAAATCTCGTAAACAGAACAATCAATGTGTGGATTATGTTCTCTTGTGAAGGCGACATCTCTGTAGAGGAGGAGGTAGCACGGATGGCGACAGACAATCGTCGGTTATCTAGTGTACCACGACTTCCGCTAACAAGTAAAAAAAAATAGAAATAGGCGTGATGAACGTGACAATACGAAAGTAAGACGAACTCGGGTGTAGAAAAAGATGAGAGTTTTTTTATTTCATAGAAATGAAATATGTCTCTCAGGAACAGCTGCTGGGGTAGATGATCATGTTGCTGTTTTTTTTTTACCTGGACATTCACCACACCGGGTTTCACTTCACGGATCCTTTTACGCAGGTGTTACGCCATAAAATGACGCAGTTGAAATATATGCAACCCAGGCAGTCAGCAGCAACTACACATGCCGTGTACACACTTTGAGACTGCAGATTGTTTTTGTCCGAAATGATGCGAGCAAGAGACCACTCAAACAGACGTAACAAGGCCAGTTCGAAAGTACTGAAATACGCAGAGCAACACATCCCCATTAGCCGAGGTAATCGAACGGATATCATCTCCATCGATCGGACCAAGCCGGCTTTTCTCGAAAACACACAATTGAAGACACAAATCTCTTCAACAGCACCGAAAGCACGACCATTCCCAACAACAAGAGAGACTCAACTTACGTCAACAATACCAGATTCACTGCCAGAAACACCAACAACTATAATAAAGCTGGCCAATTTTTTCTTCAGAAGTTCAAAACATATATCTAATTTTAATTGATATGATTAATTATCCAGGGAGAAAGCCTTGTAGTATCCTCGTTGTTTTTACGCCTTACTTCTCCTGCCACACAACACGTTTACTTTTGTCAAGCCTATCATTATAAACACACAGACACTCTTTCGACCGACTAGCTTGTGTTTTTATATAGCAAACGGCCCCGTATTACATGTTTTGTTATCTAAACAATCAACATGCGATATTCTAAGGACGAGTTCGCTTGTTACATAATACTATCAGCTAACATAACATGTAAGTTAAATCGTGTTATTCTAAGCTAGGAATTAATTATTGCGATGTTGAGACCCAGTGAGATTAGAAGTGCTCAATGACCATATGGTAAATATGGTCACGTGAGGTTTTGTCGAAAGGCGAAAGTCGATTGTTCCGCCTAAATACTAGTCGAGAATACGTTCTCGACAATCAGTCTGATAGAGACTGGGTAATTTAGGTGGTCTTTTATCTGTCAGATTGTGGTATATGACTTGGATAGTCCTAGTAAGGCCACCCTCCCAGGCCGTACCTCTTCCGGAAAGAGTTAGTTAATCGCTAACTGAACGAGACCCCTTTACTGGAGAATGCCGACTGGGATGCCTAAGCTATTTTTAGAGGCCAGCCTGGCTGTTCCGCTGCAGAACTGGCTTTTTCTCCTACCACCTTCCGGCACCGTGCCCAATTATACTTCCTGGGAAGTATATAAATACTAGCACTTCTCGGGGTCAGGAGACCTTGTTTGACTGTGACCAGCTTTCTGTACTAAGCCAAGCATCAACCTATCCCTTTTTAGGGTAGTACAGACACTAACTACTAAGGTGCGTACCAACTGCTGTTTTTAGGTCAACTTTCCAACAACTACTACAACTCGTATCTTTGGCCTTCTAAGGACCACTTGCTGGTAACTGCTATAGTTTTCTCGAGACGATCTCCTGTCGCCACAGCTTCTGTCGACCAGAGCCTACATAGCTGATCATCCATTATATGGTACCCTATTTATGCAATAAATTCTACGCATTTCTCTTACATCGCCCGTCTGTGTTTGTCATTTTGTCTTTGCTATTGCTGTATTTATTTTGTGTTCCTTTTAATATTTGTAAGGCTGATCACCAGCATCGCCTCCTGCAACTGGTAAAACATAAAAATTGAACAATGCTTGTACTGTCTTAGGATCTATATAGTATCGTGAACACTTATGCAAACCTCGGACAGTCAGCTAAACTCCTTCCAACAATCTAAGCATGATGGTTTTATACACATATACGAATTGGCTTCAGACAGGCAAAAAACAAACAAAAACAAAACTGGGTTCTCTTAAATTGCTACACTGGTGGGCTATTATTCCCTCTACATAAAATTATAGAAACACGTGGTAACTGTTATGTTGTGAAGCAAATTGTAAGTTTGTTAGAAAAATTTGTATTTTGTGCTGTAGCAGTTAAATAACTAAGATCTACTTTTTTTATATTTACACGCAAATTTAAAGTCGAAACTAAAGACCTGGACGTAATTACATTTCTATTCTAATGCATGCTTAACGAACCACCTTGTATTGTTGTCTTATATTCCTATGTTTGTGTTCTGTTTAACAAAACTGTCAAATAAAATTGATTTTATTGTAGAGAAGATGTTGGTATTTTTATATGACCCTATTTTCTTCTTCGTGTCAAGCGAGCCGGGTCAGATGAATACAGACACCTCCAATCTCCGACATAACACCATCGCTCCAACCATTCTACAGTACCTATAAAGGTGTTATTCTAGACAACACGCGTGGTGAACAGAGGATACTTTTAGAATTTGTCTTTGGAATATCAGAAGATGAAGTTAAACCTAGATTTTCTATTTGGGAAATTGGACCACTAAATAACAAAAGTTGGTTGGACTCTGAATTAATTTATATCTCCGAGAATTCCATGAGAAAGTTTACCAACTCATCAGATTTATTATTTGAGTAGATTCAATTAGGTCATTTGTGATTGAGAGGAATAAGAAATGCGATAACCAGCGACTTGATATACTAAGTGTAGTCTGAGGAATGAAGTAACAGTCTAAATAAATCTATAGTGTTCCGAGAACGTCCAATACCTGGAAATATGATGTATTCAATGGAGAAAGAACTCAGATGAATTAGAAGTGAGAGAAGCTCTCCCAAAATGTTTCCATTAAGGAAATATACAAAACGGGACGAAATTCGTGAGATTGATTTATCGGATTATTTTATTAAGTCCTATTCATACGAAAATCAATAGCTACGATGACGAGATGTGTGCATGAATGTATGTGAGTATGTGTGTGTCTGCCTATGCGTTTTCTTCGTCTGTCCGTATATAACAAATGGAACTGAAAGACTGGGTATTTACTTCTTTCCCACCGCAGGAAGATGTGACACAAGGCCGGAAGGTGGGGAGAATCAAGAAGGGGCACTTTGGCCTATTAAAAATTGCCTGGGTAGCCCCGTCGGCACTCCCCGGTCGGAGCGCCTCAGACAGCAAACAATAAATCAACTCCACCCCAAAGAGGGGAGGCAAAGATGGACCTCCCAGCACTACCCAGAACCAATACTTCAGCCTAACATATAAAAAGCCATCGAAATGGACCAGTTTCTGCTGGACTGATTGTCGAGAACGGATCCTAGACCGGTATATTCTAGTCAAACATCTCCGAGCAACAGAAGCTGTTCCGCGCCTGCCTCATGGAACTGAAAGACTAGTTCGAGGAGTTGTGAGAGGAGAAGATTATGGGGGTCGGGTTGTATTAAACACAAGCGTCTTATAATCTGAAAGGTCTGAGTTCAATCCTTGTACAGGGCAGTGCATATTCATTTTCTCGTCAATCACAAACAGCAAAAAATAAATTTCACAAAACAATAACAGAAGAAACTGGTGACGTTAAAAATTCATTGCTTGAATGTAAATACATTTTATTATGATATAAAAATGTTGCCTACTTTTTCAATGTTTGCTTAATTAATTCGAAAAATGAAACATTTCTCTCTGCCATTTTGTGACGGAACGGGTACTTTAGTATACGCACGTACATCCCCCGTCATAAATAACAAACAAAAATATGCTTAGTTAGTGTTCGCACTAATATTCATATAAAATAATAGAATATGTCAGTAATATCATTTTTCATATGTAAATTATTATTATCATTTCTGATGACCCGACGAAAAAATTTTTAATTTTTTATTTAGAGTGGTGAGTTTCTTTCCGAATTCATTTCAGACGGTGGGGTTGTCTGACTTGCTATTTGTTTTTTTGCTTAACCTCGTCACTTGTAATAGTTTCATTCGGAGGCTAGAAAAGGGCATTTTTGTGTGACGGGACAGATTTATATTTGCTCATATACAAATAAATACAGGTTGCTCTTTGGGCTAGAGCATAATTGCAATGCCCTCTGTTCAGTCTAGAGAGACTATGGACACCCCTGCGCGTGTAATTGTGAAGCAAGGGTTGCGCAATTACTAACAACACTTCTCCCGAGTTGACACTGCTTGATTCCAATGGCAAGTAGTAGTTCAAGACGACTGGAAACAATGTCGAGATAAGCAGAGAGAACATACAGCACCTGGTATTCTCCAAATGGTCACCCATTCAGTACTGGACAGGCTCGACGTCGCTTAACTTCGGTGATCTAACGGGAACCGGGGTGTCAACGTGATTGTGTGGAGCATAATTAATTCATTATTTTTTTTACTTACTAGAAATTATAACCAGTTAATACGAGTAAAAAAACAGGTGGCGTCCCATAGAGTCCAGATGACAACAAACCTCTCCAGATTTCCACTACTATCGGAGTTATTTTAAAATATGTAACATTCTTCTCCGTCATTCTTAGACAAAAAACGTACCCTTGTAACAAGAGAAAAGCAAGCAGGAATGGATTTTTAAATTAAAATTTAAATTGATAAAAGAATTCTTTTTAGCATTTGAATAATAAAATAGAAATAAATGACAGACACAAGTTTGAAGCCGCTCACTTATTGTCGTGAAATGCCGACACTCTCTTAGCTTTATATACACAGTAAGCTCCCCAGGCCAAACCGGGGGAGCAAAAGGCGAAACGTTCGCTCTCCTCGATCGCAAGTCGAGCTTTATTGTTTTTCCCGATTCTCTCTCGATCGGCCACTGTTTTTCTGAAAATTGTTATTCTGAAAATTGTTATTTTGAAAATTGTTTTTCTGAAAATTGCTTTTCTGAAAATTGTTTTCTTCACACATTTCTCAATCCAAAATAACTCAAACAACCAACAAAAAATAATTATATTTCCATTTTCCTTTATTTTTTGACATTATCAAAACAATCACAGACGCATTCTAAACACAACGTCTATCCACACATATCTCTTGACCTACATGTTATTGCCATCTTAATTATTATAATTTCTATTCACTATCCTGCTTCTTCGATCACTCCCGGTGATCTTGTTACATCTGCAATAACGAGTATTTTTACATAATGCAGTTCAGATGTCACGTGGAACACAATAAGACTTGCTGACTTCACACGCTCAAAGCTTCGAAGGTTTAATTAACATCTGGTGTTTCTCATACAAATTTGCCTTGAAGCAAGACACACATCCGCGTGAAAGCCTTTTCTCAGAGCTGCCATACAGAAAATTTTAAAACTATCGCCTATTATATTACAGCTGAATTAATCAACGTTTGTTCATTTAGGGATCTTTTTCGTATATAATTCAATCACGCAAAATACAGGTTAAAAGATTGCTTAGTTTTGGGATTCAGTTATGTAAAAAAAGAGACATTTTTAACTGTTATAATTCGTCGTAATTTACAACTAATTCACCAAGTCACACATCTTTTACTAAGTTTTTGTCTGTCACCCCCTCTCTGTATGTTGTTTGCCTAAATAGTTCATTATAAACAAAAGGAAATATTACCACTGGTAGTAATACTACTTAACCCGTAGCTATGGATATATATAAACACACACACACCCACACACACATACACACACACATACACACACACACATATATATAAACATTCAATGAATTAAAACAGTACAATTGTTCCAAGCATAAGAACATCAAGTCCAGTATGGCGTACGATCGTTTCCAAAACATTTTGGAAATACTTTATTTTATTTTATGAATTAATAAAGCTAATCCAAAACGTCGCTTCATCAGCGCCTTTAGCAACACGTCTTACAGAAAGTCAGAGAAGAAATGAAAAAGCTCGTTGTAGAAAAACATCAATTGACAGAAAGAGCCACCGGTTGATATGTTAGCAGCATAGGAGGGGAAAGAACACAATGACACCCACAAACATAAACACTGGTACACACATACACACACACACACACACACACACACACACACACACACACACACACACACACACACACACACACACACACACACACACACACACACACATATATATATACATATATACATATACGTATATATATATGATCGTCTTTTTTACCGCTTAAGAAGTGGAAAATATATAGAAAACAGCTATGTTTCTATCGCCAGCAAAAACAATAACAAACGACCATGGATTCCTTTTATATGTAAGTAAAAATTCATTAATAAATATATATAAAATAAAATAATTACACGTCCTATTAAAAAGGGCGATTTGATGCAATATTCTTTACTACTGAGGAAGTGGAAAAATATTAAGCAAACAGCTATGTTTCTATCGCTAGTAAAACGAATAAGAAAAGACTACGTAACATTATGGTGATAAAAAATCGAACAAGGTATTTATGGTCTTGTGGTAAAAGGCCAGACTGCAAACAGTAATAGCGTAAGTTCGCTCGTTGCTCAGGTTAGCCATACTAATGACGGCTGGTAGCCAGAAACACGTGTCCATGGATTCCTTTTATATGTATGTAAAAATTCATTAATATATATATATATATATATATATATATATATATATATATATATATATATATATATATATATATACAGGGTGTTTCAAAAGTCTTGGGAACATAACGATTTTTAATAACTCAAAAACTATTAGGAGTTGAAAAATGAAATTGGTACCGTTGGAAAGGTTAAAGTTTCAAGTTTTGTGGGGAATCTTCAAAGTTGCTCAATATGAGCACCATTCGTCACACGGCAGACATCTAGTCGATAGTCCATTTCCTGCCAAACGCGTTCCAGCATCTTGACGTCAATGGTTCCCACAACTGCCGTTACTCGAGCCTTTAGTTCGTCAATATCTCTTGGAAGGGGCGGCACATAGACTTGTTGCTTGACAAAGCCCCAAAGGAAAAAGTCACACGGGGTAAGATCTGGAGACCTAGGAGGCCAGGGCATGAGAACGTCATCACCTCGCCCAGATCTCCCAATCCATCTACCAGGCAGCCTTGTGTTAAGAAACTGCCTTACTCTAAGACTCCAGTGTGGTGGTGCACCATCTTGTTGAAAAATGAAGTCATCAGATTCTGCTTGTTCCAACTGAGCCATTAACCAGTCTTCCAGCATGTTGAGATAGGATTCACCAGTGATAGTTGCCTCTTCAAAGAAGAACGGTCCATAGACACCTTTCTTGGAAATTGCACAAAACACGTTCACTTTTGGTGAATCTCGCTCGTGCTCAAGTAGTTCATGAGGATTCTCAGTACCCCATATGCGAGTGTTATGCTTGTTAACTTTGCCATTCAGATGGAAGGTCGCCTCATCGCTAAAAACAAGCCGGTCATCAAAGCCGTTATCTTCCAACTTCTCTTGCATTGCAATGCAAAAGTCACGGCGAAGTGGCTTATCAGTGTCCTTCAACTTTTGGACCAACTTGAGCTTGTAAGGTACCATTTGCAGTCGTTTCCTTAAGACACGCCAGACAGTTGCTGGAGCAAGCTGAAGTTCCCTGCTGGCTCTTCTCACTGATTTACGGGGGCTCCGCTGAAAGGCTGTCCGAACTTGCTCAACTGCATCTTCTGAAGTTGAAGGGCGACCTGTTCGCTTACTTGGGCACAAACACCCATCTTTCACAAATTTAGCATGCCATCTGACAATGGACTTCCTTTCAGGGGCTTCTTTTTTAAATTTCCTGCGAAATGCACGCTGAACACATGTCTACGATTCAGTCTTTGCAAATTGGAGGACGCAAAATGCCTTGTCTTGTTTAGAGAACGCCATTACTGCACCTGGAAAGATAACACGAAAATCATTAGTATGACCAAAAACTTGATTAAGCAAGCTTTAAAATGGCACCAGTTTCATTTTTCTACCTGGAATAGTTCATGAGATATACGCATTTGTAATGTTCCCAAGACTTTTGAAACACCCTGTATATATATATATATGATTATAATTATGGAATTATACTCCAACACAATGAAAAATTAAAAAAGGAAAACCGAATTTTTTTTTCAAAACGAGACAGACGTTAAAATTCAAAACATGTCGTGTGTTTATAAAGTGGAATGGATATTTTTTCTTTTTTTTCTTTTTAAATATTGATTTTATGTACAAAGTTCTGTTACGAATGTGGTTTAAAATAGCTAGCTTTGATCTTAATTTAGGTTTTGTCCGGTTCGTATTAGTTAGCTTATTAAAGAAGATAAATTGTAGAAGCCGTTACGTTGTTTAATTGTGTTAGAGTTTATAATGACTGCTGATTCAAGAGGTCTTCGGCGAGATTTAGTTAAAATGAATTTAAGCCAGGCTCATTAAATTCATTTTAAATAAATCTTGTCGAAAACTTCTTGAATCAGCACTTATTAACTCTGACACAAACAACGTAACGACTTCTACAATTTATCTCCTTTAATCAGCAAACTCATACTAACCGAACGAAGCTTAAATTTAGATCCAGGCTTGCTATTTTACACCACCTTCTCAAATTTTCACATCGAATTACATCTGTGATTTATTCTAGTTCGCTCATGCATCGTGAAGACGAAGTTAGCTCAAAATGTGATGGTCTTTGAGTTTGTTTCCACCGATGGTCACGTCATGCTGTTCCAATTCTTCGAAAAGGACTCAGACTCAATTCAGATGGCTATACAGAGTTTGTGTCGTTTGTTATGAAGCGCTGGGTGAAGAGGGTGGCTGCGGGAGGGACATACGTGTAGCAACATAATGTATCTCCGTGTTTGAGAACTTCCACGATTTCACGTCATAAAATCTGCCCCCCAACTCGTTTGATTGCAACCTAATGGACTATTATGTGCAGGGTGCAGTTGAGAAATACACCAAGCGTACTGCCGCAACACCCTCGAAAGACACCCTGAAAACCACGTATTCCAAATTCACGTCCTATCTGGAATGTATGGTAGCGGGTCCGGGTTGCTTCTTTGAATGAGCTGTATTTGGTAAAAGATATGCATTTTGAAATTTGAGTATACATCAATTATTGGCCAAGATATAACGTTTTTCTTTACTTTACAAAGGTGTAAAATTTGTCTTGAATACCCTGTATAACAGTAATATTTTTACCATAACCTGCTAGAAGTTATACTAAATGAGAATATGTAAGGTTTATGAAAGTATCTTTGGTAGTTTCTGAAGTTTAGCTGGACAGACAGAAACATACATTTTTTCTTTATATAATAGATGAATCCCTCTATTTGCAGAGACGGTGTAAAAACAGGTATACGTGACACACAATAGGATGTGTATTATTTCTGGTTTTCTTTATACACAATCTGATCAGTAGTAGCAACAACAACAACAACATCAGCAACAACAACAACAGCAACAGAAACAACAACAGCAGCAGAACACGATATCTGTAAAATATTCTATTTTTATTGGTTGAAATACTTAATATTGATTGGTCAATTCTATCAAAATACTCAATCTCGATTAGTTACTCAAACTGGACTTCAACCATTAGAAAGTGTTGATCTGGGAGCCGAGCACATGTTAGGTATTTGCTATATAAGCGAGAACCCAATCACGATTAGTGTGGCCTTGTCCTCGAGTTCAGCAACCAGATATTGTAGTGCAACTTCCTCGGGTTGCAGCTGGGGTTTTCGCTCACGACGCTTCTACATAGAAACGTAGTCTAAACAATTATCTTCTTGCTGGCTTGATTTTTTTTCAACTCGTAGAATAATAATTCTCAATCTTCTCAGTAGATTCTTCTAAGTGTATACTAGCGCCTTTAATCACTCTAAATCTTTCGTAGGTTCCCGGCACTTTGTTATACCAGCATTTAGAGACTCAACTTGCCACACAAACTCATGTCGGTCACAACACGATTAAACAGACTTCTTGCATGCAAACTAACTATAGACTTGTCCATTAGACAATAGGTTCTCATCAGACAACACAATGCACAGTCATGGACTACTAAACATAGCGACAGCTTATACACACAGTCTCACGAACTTACTCACTCACATGTCCACACACATACAGAAAAAAGCAACATTTTCTTGATCTAAACAACTTCCACTCTAATTAACTCTTTACTTTTGGTTCTTCTAAAAGGTTTTAAATGAAATAAATATATTTATGTATGGATAGACTTTGTCCTTCGTTTGATATTGTCTTATCCACTACATAATTACGCCATGGTATTTTATTAAGGAAAGCGGATATGGGGGAAAAATCTCTATCTATATAAAGTTAGGTATGTGTATATGTTTATATATTTGTATGTACATGATTCACTTTTAAACTAATTAACGGACAATTATCACTTTTGTAAAACACCTGTTAAGCGTATAGGGTCGTAATGTAGGCTATATTTAGTTTAATTAAGTCTTATGCAAAGGGGAAAATAGGGGGTGAAAGTCATTAGAAAAAATTCAGATACCTCCGATTTTTGTTAAATTTTTACAATAATTATTAGACATCAATTAATAAATATTCTCCAAATTTTAGTTTCTTTCGAATATTTTAAAAGGTCCTTAGAAGGCATAATATGGAACCATTTGAAAATTCAAATATTTCAGATTTGCATTAAATTTAATCCATAGTCATTAAACACCAATTAACCAAGATTCGCTGAATTTAAATTTCTTTTTAAGACCCCTTAAGCTTAAGCCTAAAATCTTTAGACATTTTCTAGAATGAAAACCATGTAATGGATTTTGATCAAAATTGAAATAAGGATTCTAAATACATCGTTTAGTCTGATTATATCTTGATGTTAATCTTCGTAAAATGACATAAAAGTGGTGGCAAACTGTTCTGTTGGAGGAATTAATTTTACCTGTCTTGGGACGAGTATTCTTCTAGTATGAATATCTAAATTAACTTTGGGTTTTGGTGAAATAAATGTTCATATTTTAATAAAGAAATGTTGTTATTTAAAAAAAATTAAATCCCACATAATTGAAATAACGGTAGGAATAAAGCAAAATCAATTCTGATGAGTTAAAAGATTACATAATTAACATATTTTATAGCCGTGAATAAACAAAAGAAACGTACTATTCTCAGTGGAAAACGCCGCCGCCGCCGATGAAATCATTTTAGAACTGTTTTTGCACTAATAAAATTATGTACATTAATTTCCTTGATAAACCGACTAAACAGTTTATAATATATCGCCTTGGGCACATCATTCACTCGATTGAAATGTATTCATACTGATTGAATGAAATAGTTCAATCAATGATATAGTATAAATTAGAAATATATACAAATACTATGCTGGCATAACGAAACTTATATTCAAATTCTACCAGTTTTGTTATTTAGTTCAATCAATGATATAGTATAAATTAGAAATATATATAAATGCTATGCTGGCATAACGAAACTTATATTCAAATTCTACCAGTTTTGTTATTTAGTTCAATCAATGATATAGTATAAATTAGAAATATATATGAATGCTATGCTGGCATAACGAAACTTATATTCAAATTCTACCAGTTTTGTTATTTAGTTCAATCAATGATATAGTATAAATTAGAAATATATATAAATGCTATGCTTGCATAACGAAACTTATATTCAAATTCTACCAGTTTTGTTATTTAGTTCAATCAATGATATAGTATGAATTAGAAATATATATAAATGCTATGCTGGCATAACGAAACTTATATTCAAATTCTACCAGTTTTGTTATTTAGTTCAATCAATGATATAGTATAAATTAGAAATATATATAAATGCTATGCTGGCATAACGAAACTTATATTCAAATTCTACCAGTTTTGTTATTTAGTTCAATCAATGATATAGTATAAATTAGAAATATATATAAATGCTATGCTGGCATAATGAAACTTATATTCAAATTCTACCAGTTTTGTTATTTAGTTCAATCAATGATATAGTATAAATTAGAAATATATATGAATGCTATGCTGGCATAACGAAACTTATATTCAAATTCTACCAGTTTTGTTATTTAGTTCAATCAATGATATAGTATAAATTAGAAATATATATGAATGCTATGCTGGCATAACGAAACTTATATTCAAATTCTACCAGTTTTGGTTTGAAAATTATCTGTTATTGGGTAGAAGACTACTCGTAACCTGTTGGGTCTGTAGTTGTTATAATTGGTTTTACTAAGTATAGCCAACTATTGTCTATACCATAAAGTGGGGGATTGCAGGAACGTTTTTCAAAAATCCAGCTAAAATAAACTACTGACTCGATCTTAATAAAATCTTCGGTATATGAAGTAATGAAAAAAGGACTTTTATTTAAATAAATCTTTACTGTAAATTTAAAAGGAAATTAAGTTTTTGTTTTGTTTTTGTTTCGCGCATTGCCCCCCTAGTGTCCTCTCCATAATTAAAACATACTTTTTTCTCGTAAATAATAAAATCTATAGGATTTATTTCATTTTAATCCCGTATTAAAGATAAAATATTTTCGTTTGTGGCTTTCTTTTGTTAATTGTGATCTTATTTTTTTGGGGGGGAATGTGATATTAAAAAGTTTAAGTTATTTATATTTATTCTGTATTTTTTTAGACTTGTTTTATAATTAATAATGATAAATTCATGTAAACTAGTGTAATGTTTATATTAATTCAATTTAATTTATAATAGATAAGTATGCCCAATTTTAAAGTATGGAAAATGTCCCTTCCAACGTCTGTCACTGTTCACTACATTGCATATGACTGCCTCCACAGTTTCTTATATAGTAATAAGGGGCAGATAACTTATGGTACTTACTGTACCATGGGTAGATAACTCATAGTACTTCCTGTACCATGGGCAGATAACTCCCATTTACTATCACAATACGGAATAGATAACTCCATTACCTATACGCCAATAAACTTTTAATGGTGTTTATTGGGCATACCTATCTATTACTAATATAGATTTAATATCTGTCTCCCTGAATCCGAAACTATAGTATTACTTCTATTACTAATAAAGAATTGACATCTGTCTTTCTGAAGCCGAAACTATAGTATTACTATCTTTCAATGCTCAATTCAGGGGTGGTAGTATAGTATCTGTTCTGTTGTCATGATACTATCTTCTCGGGAGTTACTCCCTCCTTTGCGGGTAGTGTAGTATATGTTCTGTTGTCAAAAGATCATCCTTTCAGGCATTTTCATCCTCTGGTTTTACTGGGTAGTGTAGTATCTGTTCCGTGGCCATGCTACCATCCTCCCAAGAATTACCATCTCTTTTTTCTGGGGGATAGTGTAGTATCTGTTTTGTTGTAATGATACCATTATCCTAGGAGGGTTAGTGTAGTATCTGTTTTGTGGTCATCATACCATTCTTCCAGGCATTTATTCTTCCTTTTGATAGAGGAGTGTAGTATTATTTTGACTTCATTCACTGTGCACGGATACAAACATGAAAAATAAAAAGCAAACAAGGTCCAAAGATTTTTATAATTATAGATTTACTACATTTATTTTTACTATTTTGCACAGGTAAATACACCTGAAATATTGCTCGCCAAGTGAATGTTGACAATACATTATTGCGTCTATTCACGCAATCTGTCTTCAATATATTTGGTTGGCAACTATGTTCCCGTCGTTTCTTTGTCAAATTTTAAATCTATTGTGTTTTCAAATTTTGGAATCTATTTTATTCGAGAATTCTATTTTAGAATGAGTTTGGAATCTATTTTGTAATCTATTTTGTGTTTTTTCGAGTTAATATAAGTTAATTTCTGTTTATTTTCAGATCATTAAAATGGAATGTCAAGTTAAGAAAAATGAACATTTTCGACACCTTTTTGCTTTTTATTGCTTTCTTTTTGCCTTTTTTTCTTCTTTTTTGTTGCTTTTTTTTCTTTTTTTGCCTATTTTGCTTTTATTTTGTTTGCTTTTTGATTTCTACCAACGAGGTATTGAAAATCTTGTTGAACGTTGAGAAGAAGTTGTAAACAACAAGGGAGAATACATTATTGATTAAGTAGTTGTTATTTGTTTAAAGTAAACCTTTTAAATTTAAATTGAATAGAAAACGGTGGGAACTTAGTTGGCAACCCAATAGATAACGATTTCAATGTCATTTGAGCAATAAGAAAACTTGTGAACTCTTTGCTCTACTGTCTATAATTTCACTTTTGGTTTTGTAAGGGAATGAAATCAACATGAGATAAGGTCGTTAGTGAAACCGTTCAATAGTAAGGGTACGTCCGCTAGTACATATTTAATCATTTACATTTGCATCGGAAAACGTTAGCGCGTAAACAAGAAATAGAGGTCAGACGGGGGTCAGGCAGCCGGCTTTTGGGAGCATTGTTTCCTGTGAGAACACGAACTAGAGGAAATGACGTCACACGAGATAGTATAGGGCGTAGAGCGGGGACTCTCTCGTTGAAACTTGAAGTAAAGAGATGTGATAAGAAATGACTTAAGAATCGATTATAAACGAACAGGCGAGGCCCAAGAAATCCGTTGCACCGATATCTCTCCCCCCGCTAACAGAGAAGAAGCCAATGTCAACAATTTAATAAAATGAACCTGTTCCAAATCCGGGATCTAGTTTTTTTCTTTGTGTTGTTGTGCCAACTTTGATACCAGAGCGACAATGTACCCCTATGGAGAGGTAGCCCTATGAGACGACGAAATACGATCTTGGATGAAGTGTCCTCAGTTTCGGAGGATCGCTGTGGTTGAGCGTTGAAGACACGAAGTATTGTTTATTTTTATTACAAACGAGTCGCCGGTTATCAAGGCCCAAAGGTCACTCGAGGACAATGGTTATTGGGTTTAACATGTAGACGGTGAAACACCGAGGGGATTTGTAACGATGGTTGTAACTGGTCAGAAATTGATTATTTAAGAGTACGGCTCAATAAAAATTTGTTTACATTAGACTTGAAAGCAGCAATGTTATACTCAGCCGGGAAGCAGCCCCGTGGAACTGTGTTCTACAGACGGACAGTTCTAGGAAAGAAACTTTGCTCATGGAAGATCCACTTAGTTCTAGGTACACATAGGGAGAAAGAGAATTTATTGACAGTGGTTTTAGGTAGACGAGTTTTTGTTGAGATGATTTGTTGATTTGTTTCTGACGGCAAACATTTATTTTATTTGATCGTGACATCTGACATATGTAGTGGAGGTAATGCAACAGAACTTCTGATCGTATTGCGTGTGCATCAGTTCATAATTCTCATAGAAAAATGATTTCGTAAATGTTCCCCATTACTTACGTGCCAACGACGGCAGAGTTAGACACAAGGTCGGGTTTTAATGTGGTAAAAATCCAGCTCTGTTTTTATTTTTTCATGGAAGTCGCCCCAGACAAGGCATATACCCACTTATGGATATAATCATAATAATAAAAAGGGAGAACATAGAATCATTTTAAGACAAACCAAGCTTGAAAGAGACCCCACCACCAGCGTTCAATCTCCTGGGGTCCGAATAGTCTTGCCAAAAAGTAAACCCTTCAAGAGCCCAATAGAGAAGGAATGGGATACAAGGCTGACTGACAAAGTCTACCCCTAAATTGGTTCAGGGGCTGATCATAAACTAGTGTTTTTATCGTGACACAATCACCAAAATGTAAGTTTGAAAATTAAAACAGAAATTCTTGAACAAGCAACAGGAGCAATATACCGTTTTCTTATGTTGTTCAATAGTAATGAAAGGTAGCCCCCCCCCCCCAAAACAAGGGCACTATGGATTGGGACAAAAATAAAAATGGCTCCAGTCAAGAAGGATTTCTCCTTTACCAATCGATGACAGAATTGATACCACACTCTGATCCCATCCCGAAGGCCTTAATAGAGAAATTCTTTTGCACGAAAATAAACTTAAACGTTTTTGAATCTTCACTTCTTTTTTTAAGAAAGTTCACCTTATCAAGTATGTATGATGAGCTATGAAAAGAATTTATGAAATAGAAATTATCTACTAAAGAATGTTGAAGACGTGGTTCAATGACACCACAATTTTTATTTTTACTGAAGAATTCAATTTGAACTTAATTTCGTTTTGATCTCAACTTTCTTATCAGTGAAATTAGGTATTTTGCAATTTGTTATGTAGATAAGCCTCTAACGTAAGGTAGACAAAACATTAAACTACTTATGCATTTGTTTTCTGTTTATTTTATAAAAAAACTTATATTAAAGAATTTATTTTGTTCGGCATTGTTAAAGTTGGAGATGTTTTGTGAGTACACATGCTTACCTAAAATATATCGGGTAACAATCATGCAAAGTATTGATAACCAGGAATGTAAATATAGCTAAATCATAACCAACGTTGTAGAAATAGGAAGGTATATGGTCTGATTCCGACTCTTACGATTAATATATTCCGACTCCTTTTTCAAGGGTTTACAAAATTCCGACACTGACTAGAATTCCAAAATATCTGACTCCAATTCCTTATTTTTAAGCTTCCAATATTCAGACTATCTGTTGATTCTTCAGAGATGGAAAGTGTCTGATTTCGATCTCGACTCTGCCTCCTAGCATTCTTACGAGTCCGACTCCGATTATTTCTAAAGCCTCCGATTCCGACTCCGCAACCCAAGAAATTAAAGAGAGAGAGAGAGAGAGAGAGAGAGAGAGAGAGAGAGGGGAGAGAGGGAGGGAGAGAGATATGAAACTGTAGTAGCAGTAGAGGTCTATCATAACGCCAAGGAATTAGAGAGAGAGAGAAAGAGAGAGAGAGAGAGAAAGAGAGAGAGAGAGAGAGAGAGAGGGAGAGAGAGACGAAACTGTAGTCGCAGTAGAAGAAATACAAAAGAAGACCGTTGTTTCTGGTGTATCATTCGGTTATTTTGACGTTAATAATAAATTAATACATTTTTGTTGTTGCTAAGAATGGTTCCTGCTTATTGACAATTGTCTTCTATGTCTTGATTTTGGGGAAAAGTTTGCATATTTGCAATTTGAATTGAGATTTTTGACTGGTCATGATTTCATAGTTGGTTTGAGCTTTCAATTTCCCAACTGTCATTGTTTTCATTCTGTATATTCGCCAGTTGTCATACCAGCCTTGGTTCGCCTTGTCATCATTCTGGCAACCTAGGGACTGACTTGAACAATCAGACCCTTTGTCGGAATGAGATATGGCTCAGGTCGGTTATAAAAGGTGCACCTTCCAGGCATTACCCCCTTCTTGAGGAGGGTGTATATTGCGGATCTTCTAAGAATGCCAATAGATTCGTTCTCGTCCATTTTTATACCCGACCAGAGTACCCCTTTGGGGTAGCTGGTGTTCCTTGCCTTCCGGCCTTTTGAAACATCTTGCTGCAGTGGGAAGCAAATAAATGCGAGCTGATTTCTTTGTTTTACTTACGTGTCCAGAAATTCTGGGCATCCGTATATGAACATGCCATTAACGCTTTCTGATATGGTTTTATTTTGATGCTAACCAAATAAATGACTAGGAAGATCATTCATTTGAAACATTTGAATACAATAGCATTTCTTTTTTTTTTTTGCTAAAGAAAACTGGGTCTAGCGGTTTGGTTTCAAGGTGATTGAAATAGACAAATGTTCGTCAAAGTCGGAATTGCATATAGTCTACTAATCTGTGTATTGGTTCAGCGCGATATTTTCTTGGAGACGTCTTGAAGTTGCAAGTACCATTTGCATGTCTCCGTGTCCAACGTGCTTCTCCTCTAGCGTTTCTTTTTAAAGCTTTCTCCTTAATTTTCGTCCAGTATCTTCTTGCGGCTAACATCTTAACCAAGGCTAACCTATATATTTTCTATACTACGCACTAACTCTGTTTCCAATTTTACTTAGATTTGATATTTTATGGATAAACTACAAAAGAAAAGAGTTGGTGAAAAACATTGGGTTTAGCAGTTTGATATCAAGGTGATTGAAATAGATAAATTTTCGTTAAAACCTGAAATTCAATTTATTGTATTTATCTGTGTAATTGTTCATGCCAGCTCTTTATTGAGAGACATCTTATGATTACAGGTATCATCCGTTTCTCTCCGTGCCCAACTTGGACCCCTCTCTGTGGCTTCTTTCTAAATATATCGCCTTAATCTTGGATCTGTGTGTTACCTTTTGTGGCTAACATCTTAATCAAAAGTAGATAACATCTATATTTTCTATATACTTTAAACGTTTTACAGGTAAACCACGGGATGTGTGTGATGTTTAAATTCAAGTGTTTACCCTTAAATTTTACATTTATGGTAACATCTATGTGGGTTTCTGTATCATAAAAACTTTAACTGAATTTAAAAATAAATGCTTCTTTGAATATGTTAGTATTATATTGGATTTACTTTAAATATGTTGGTGTAAATTCAGGTTCTTAAAATAATTATAGATAGGAAACAGATGCGAGTAATTCTTTTGTATGAATTAAAAATTTGTCGTAAACTAAAACAGGTACTTCGGCATTAAATAACTTGAAAAAGGTTGATATGCCGTAAAACAAAACAAACAAACAAACAAAACAGATAGTTCGCTACATAAAAAGAGTATTCGACCGCGGTCCCGTCAGCGAACTTACACGGCAGCTTAGGTTTAATCAATTTCGCCTCTTCCCTTCCCTTTACGGCTCAGCCATGTTTTTAACAAAAATGAATGTTTGATCTTGCAACAACTCAGCGTGTATGCCAGATATAAACACAATTTCCTCTCTTTGCGTACATCGTCATTTCGATCGACCAATCAGGTCTCATTAAAGCGTCATTATCAGCAGTAGCGGTCGACGAGGCTGTATAAAAAGGGTGCGTTTTTTTTTAGTTCCTTACCCTCGCCACTGACGACACATGGACTTCGCCGGCAGCCTTTGCCACTAGAAGCCATGCTGAACGAAACAGCGGTCCACTACTACGACGAAAGTTAACAAAAGCAGCGGCAGCTCCAACCCTTATTTCTGTAATCCTGGTCAACAATGACAGCGATGATAGAGACGATAACAGCTGAAGGAGCTTCCATTTCGCCCGCAGAAACATTCATTCATCATCACCATCGTCATCTACAGCAGTGATCGTGTCACAAAAATTGCAACATTTTGTTTTTTGGTGGTTTTATGTTAGGCTGGGTCTAGTCTACAAGGTACTAAAAGTTGGGTAAGATCTTAGTATGGGAAAGTGTCAAAGTTCGAATATCACTTTTTTGAATACCAGTCATTTTTCATTTACACGCAAAGCACTAACTCGGTCAGTTTTCATGATAAATCAATAAATCTTGGATTTTTACTTGTTTTCAGGGTCAATCTTTCACATGAAAAGGGTTACCAGTGATGCTAAATAAACCATTATACCATATCTAAGAGTACCCGACCCCTAAACCCCTCATTACATCCACATTGGTACTCGTACTCCTAAACCCCTTATTGCACTTACCCATGTTCACAAACAGGCATATGGGTGATTATTTTTATATGGGTACCAGTGGTGAATTATTACTTTCTTCAATTAATCGGGCCCCTTACATCCGCATATAAATGAAATTGTTTTATAGGGTATAGGATTCCTGAAAAACAACTGAAACGGCATATGGAAATCACTACCTCAAAGAAAAGCTGATAAGTCGATATAGAAACTCTTTATTTGTGATCAAAGGCCGTTGTAGTGTCACAAACATTGTTACATTTAGGGAAAAAACCTGTGACATTCTTCGTGAATACTACAATTCATAGATGATAAAGAAGAACAAAAACGAGCAACTCTCAAAACCTCAGTGAAACTCAACACTTTCTTTCACTTCAACCAGACTTCTCCCAGCTGGCAAGGCATAATGCACCTGATGCATAGGGAGTGCAAATATATATGACGTTGCTGAATGGCAGTAGACTAAAGGAAATTATTGAGACAGTATATGGTGAAAATGCTGCCGTACACATGATGAGCAGAAAGGAAGGGCAACAAGCATTTCGTGGCCACCTGCTGGTGGATCAATGTCTCACACGTCAGATTGTTGCCAAAATCTTGGAGGATAAACCTGGTTTCCTGGACCAAATAGAGGAACTTGAGCGGCTGTACATGCTGATGGAGACTGGTGAATGTGACTTGAAGTCATTGTTGGAATCAGATTCCATCGGTAGGATTTTCAACAGTTTAACTCTGATAAGAGATGAACTGGTAAGGACCTCCAAAACCAGCAATCTATGGATAAACTATCAGCACATGCTAGAAATTGCTAGGGCACTTGCTGCAGCTGATCGAATAGAGTCTTGGGAACTGCGTGTTAGTGCCGTCTTTGCTTGCCTGCCAATATTCGCAGCCACTGGTCATCCAAATTATCTGAAGTTGGCACGTCTATAATTTCAGAAGATGTATATTTTGAAAGATGACAACTCTACAGTACATCAAAAGTTCCTGTTTGGATTTCACGTAATCAGACGCAGTGTTGGCTCCGATCTTGTCATCGAGAAAACACTAATGCGCTCACTCAAAAGCCATGGTGGGCTCACACGGGGCAGTGAGATGTCCGAGCACCAGAGAACAGTTTGGGCCATGTCGTCTACTATGTCATCCACTTATAACCTTGCCATGCAATAACTTACCGCACAAAGTTACACAACAAGCGAACAACATAAGGGGTTGTCTGCCCCTCGGATGAGAACAGATGAGACAGACCTCGGGAAAGTTGCAGAGCAACTAGGCAGCTTTAAGCCGTTTTCAGGCGATGAATCGTTATGCAATATTATCACAGGGATTACTGCTAACGAGGATGTCAATGTTCAGGACCTTTTCGAAATTGGAAAATACATTGTACAGAAGATGGATGGACAATCAGTTTTTTCCTACTGTCACAAACGGAGTTTGAAAGCAAATACTTTATCATCGAGCAAGAATGTCAGTTTCTGCGGATCGTAGCATTGACCCAGTACTTTTATTCCAGAGTTTTCTCGTGGTCTCACAGATGGGTTATCTAAGGCTGTATGATCTCATGTCCTATGAACTCTGTCTCTACCCGATTTCTTTGTTTGAAGGAAAGTACATCTTACGTCAAGCAGACAAACCACAGCTGGCAGCAGCTCTCAGAAATGATGTTGAAACAAAATTGAACAGTGCTGTGACATAAACCGTTCCAGTCACAGAGCACAATGTACTAGACGGAGGATTTCTTCTTCACCGTTTTAAATGGAAGGAGGGGAATACCTACAGCTCGATTGCAAATAATTATACCTCATTTACTGTTGAGCATTATGGGAGAGCAACTGTCGTGTTTTAATGGTTATGAAGTTTGACCAAGTATAAAGGACTGTACTCATCAGCAACGAAGTCGAAATCTGAACGCAAGAAAGATGAACATTACCGAGGTAACAACATTTTCTGGGAAAAAGGAAGACTTCTTGTCAAATGTGGCAAACAAGCTGATCCAGACGATCATGGAACGAATGCGGCAGAAAGGCTCTGACGTTATTCAAGCGGAAGGCGATGCCGATGTTGAGATTGCAAAGGCAGACATCAATATGTCAACGACCCTCATTGGAGAAGACACGAACCTTTCTCTTGCTGTTCTGTGCATATGTTTCTAAATGTATTTTATTTTTTCTATGACGAGGCGAAATCCTACATCTACAATATCAAGGTTCTCAAGCAGGTGCTTGGCGAAGCAGTTTATAATGATCTGTTGTTCCTGCATGCCTTTACCGGATGCGATTCGGTGTCCAAAGTATTCGGAATAGGAAAGACGTTGGCGTACCAACGAATCGTTAAGAGAGAAAAGACAATGACAGACTGTTCAAAAGAATTTTTCTACCAAAGCAAAGCCGGGATTTTGTGGAAACTAATGGCTGTAAGGCAATGGTAGCTTTGTTCAATGCGGATAGAGAAAAACTCCCTGGCATCTATTAGATACAATATGCTCTGCAAGAAAATTGCGAGAGTTAAGACGTTCGCCACGTCAGAACGACTCCCACCGACGCCCTCTGCCTGTGAATTTGGATGGGATGTAGTGATGAAATAGTACAATGTGAGTGGGTGTGGAAGGTGGAAGGGAGCCAACTTGTTCCAGTGATGAAGGACAAAAGCCCCACTCCAGATGCACTGATTCAGATAATTCATTGCAACGGTTAAGAAGGTGTACCTGCAGGAGGCATGGACTAGAATGTACAAGTGCATGTGGACATTGCCAAAACGGAAATGATGACAATATAAAAAATGAACCAGTGGAAGATGATGATGAGGTGTTAAAACTTTGGAAAAGGACTGTGACGTAAGTGAATCAAGGTGTATACAACAAGGGTAATGGATGTAGGGGTAGCCATTGATATTGTATAAGTGTTTATTTGGCATCACTGGTAACTCTTTCATGTGAAAGATTGACCTTGAAAACTTGTGAAAAAATCCAAGATGTATTGATTTATCATGAAAACTGACCGAGTCAGTGCTTCACATGTAAACTGACCTGTAAACCAAAAAAAGTCGTATTCGAAATTTGACACTTTCCTATACTCGGATCTTGCCCAACTTTTAATATGTTGTAGACTAGACCCAACCTAGCACAAAACCACCAAAAAACAAAATGTCTATAAAGCAGTTTTTCTTTTCAATCCTGACTCTAAAGATTGGCATCATTAGAGGCTAAAAACAATTTTCTCAGCGTCAGCGGCGACCGAATGCGTAGCAGTAGCAGCCACAAATCAAAAACACTCAGTAAAAGACCAGACGACATTTCAGCGAAAATAAAATTATCACCACCCTATAATAACGGCGCATCCTTTCCTGATGATTTCCTGAATCCTGAACTGTTTCTGAAAATATGTAGTATATTTCTTTGAAATAAGACGGTATTGAACCGATTGAGGGCAAGATGGGAGAATGGTGGTTCACATGGGTTGGACATGTCTTGAGGGCCAACAACGACACCATTGCGAAACTTGCCTTTGCATTAGAAGTCACCGGGAAGTGAATGAGAGGAAGGTAATTGATGAGATGGGCAGATACCCTGCACAAAAATCTCTATAAAATCGGCCTTCACTCGGACCAAGCTGTGATCGTGCCAAGTGGAGACAAAAATCCAGCATTACGAAGAACTCCGGATTAACGTATAACAAAAAAGAAGAAGATACTAACTTTATATTTTATTTCACACTTGAGTTCGTCTTCCTTTTGTTGGTGTCACGCATTCATCACACATCTCGTTCATTTAGTCATTCATGCCCATCCGAAAGAGGGCTATAAGTAATTATTTGATAATAAATATATTTTGATTATTATCCACATACGTATACATTCCATCTTAATTGATATATATATATATATATATATATATATATATATATATATATATATATATATATATATATATATATATATATAAGTCGCTCCAGACAAAGCATGAAGCCACTTGATGTAAGGAGCTAAAAAATACTACTTCAAGGTATATATATATATATATATATATATATATATATATATATATATATATATATATATATATATATATATATATATATGTGTGTGTGTGTGTGTGTGTGTGTGTGTGTGAGAGAGAGAGAGATTTTGTTCTAGTTTTATTCGTGTAACATTATGACTAACCTTTGTTTTATTTAACTGAAGCAAAACTAATAAAACTGACCGTTTGTTGCATTTGATACCTTTTATTTGACCGTTTTCCGTTGTAATCAGTGCAATCATCGTTTCGTAGAATTCAGGACATTTAAAAGCATTCGGAGGAAGGAAATAGCAAATCCTATTCCCTTTGACGTATGCATTAATGTCTTGGAGTGAATCCAAATACCTGTTTTCTTTGAGTTCCATTGCAAGACGTTCTAGCTAATCATATCGCAAATATATCAGTCAACAGGAATGGACACCGGCAGTAAGATGTTTACATTCTGTTTACCATTGCGAAAAGAGAGCTTAACCCTCTCATTTAAAAGCAGATTTACATTCGCGTCGCAAACATGTTTTGTTTTTGAAATCTCACAATTGAATATTAACATTATTAGTTTTATATAAAGGTTATTTATAGAAGGCAATACAATTCAGAGGTGTAACGGATAAATACGAACTGAAGCAAATTAAGACATATAACGGTGGAATGAGTCTTGTAGTTTCCATCTTTTTATTAATATGATATTTTTTTTTCCTTTTTTGATATTATAATAAAAAAAGAAAAAATGTAATTATAAAAAGGTGGAAATTACAAAAACTAATTCCACCATTATATATCTTGATTTGTTTCAGTTCGTGTTGATCCGTTACACCTCTGCATTGTACAGTCTATTATACATTACCTATATATACACACAGACAATGCTTCAAGCAAACTACATTAACCTAATGTTAATAGTTGTTAAAAAAAATCTTTTGACATTGATAATTTGTATTATTTGTATTATTCGGATTACTGTTCTTATCTTGGATGTTATTCTCACAAACGTAAAATCCAACCGTCTTCAGGTGAATCTTGTCGGACTCGGGAATCTATACGGAATTTCGAACCAAACCCTTTATGTAATCCACCCGGTCATGGCTGACAGAACGCGAACACTCTTCTCCCGTTGATTAAATAAAGGATTCGGTTCTAAATTCTGTACAGACTCCCGAGTTTGACACAAAGATTCCCGAGTTCGACCAGATGCACCTGAAGAAGGTCGGAGGTTACGTTGTGAAAATAGCATCCAAGATGAGAACAATAGTCTGAATCATCAAAATAATACAAATTAACATTAATGGGTTTTGTTTTAAGTTTAGTAGAAAAAAACGACATTTTAGTGAAGAGGACACGAAACGCGAGGATTAACATTTGACATGTTTTCATTTTTATTAAGTTGTTATAGATTCGCATCATTGCCGTGTGTGTTTATTTCTGTTTAAATATGAGTTCAAATGTGTTTGCGTATGCTTTATCTTTGTGGTTGTGTATTTGTTGTTGTGTAAGTGTAAAGGTATGTGTAACTAAGTTTACCCTCTTTTCACCATCAACGCTTGGATCCTTCTTCTGCCCCAGTCGAAATGAATGTATCTTTTCTTTGAGGAAGCCTCTTGCTTTGATAAGCTACTCGAACTGATTTTCACTCCAGATCTAAAATAGAAAACATATCCAATCTGTTGCTAAAGTTGCTGAAAAAAATGGTTGGATCATTCTACCGCTCCAGAAAGCACCTTACTCCTGATGCGGTCCTCTGCCAGTATAATAGTCAGACAGTCCTAATATGGAGTACTGCTGTCACATCTGGGGAGGCCCCGTCCAAAACACTTTCTTGCCTTGAAAGAGTACAAAATCGCCTTCACAATTTAGTGAGAGACGATCTCTCCTCTTCCCTACAGCTTTTTCTCAGCTCTATCGTTATTTTCATGTTAGGTGTCTAACTGAGCTTCAATGACTACCCCCTTGTAAAAATATACCGCAAAGTCCCGTCTATTTACAACCACTGCCAAGAATCTTTTTTTCTTCCTAAGTGTGCCTAGATTCAAGCGAAATTTCCATTAACAAAGCTACTTCGCAAGGACTTCCCGTCTGTGGAACACATTATCACGGCACTGCTTCCCTACAAATTACAACATGATCATCCTCAAATTCAATGTCATCAAATACTTATCATAAACTGCCACCATTAGTACTCAACTTTAATCAATTTCATTAATCATTTTCAATCGTATCATAACATTCTTTTTCTTTCAACTGGCAATCATTTCATCTCATTAACCCTTACCATCGAGTTTCTTTTGACCATTATAATTGTTGTTTAATTAGTAAAAAACAGAAAAAAACCCAACAACATTGCAACGGAAACCGTTTCGGTTCGTGATGAAGTTGATTATTTCACACCTGTCATCTGCGTTGCGTGTTTGCAACCCTGTAACCGAACTTTGGTGAATTAGCTTATTACTTTTATGTCAATCGATCGGCTCTAAAATATTTTTTTGTGAAATAGTGTAGAAAACAATATTACTTGTAATATTGCTTTGTGATCTGTTTATGTTGTCGTTGTTGTAGACAACTGTTTCCTATCTGGCCTCTATATCACGTGCCTGAAACCCTGGAACTCCACTTTAGTAAACGAGCTCATTGCTTTTATGTAAACCTATCGACTCCCAGAATTATTCTGCGAAATAACGCAGAAGCAATATTAATTGTAACCGTGTCATGTGACCTGTTCATGCGGACGTAGTTGTAGACCATTTTTCTGTATTTCCCACTTCAACTTGTAAGTAAGTATAGATTTTACAATGAGAAAAGAAAGTGAAAGAAAGAAAATATTTAGAAAGAGTGAAGCAACAACCAGACAAAGAATGGAAAAGAAGCTTTCTCAAGCCTACCATAATATCGCCAAACAATTTTAGTAATTGCATTCGAATCGTTTTGTTTATGCTTCTATAAATTAAACCTTTTGGGTTCGTTTGAATGTTTTAAAAAAATTGCGCATATTAACTTTCCAATGACACATGCAGGAAAACTACAGGAAAAATCGTAAGATCTTGTAAGTATTTGTGGATAGAAATTAACGTTTCTTATTTTATTATTGATATTCATTAGCTATAGCTAAAATCGACACCTGGACGTGGTAATGGGGCTTTTGTTCTTCGTCGACCCCGATAGTAATGCTGTCGAAGGCGCAAGCCACTGTTAGGACCACCCAAATCGGTAAGGTCTCAAGCAAGGAGCCAGAAGAAGATCGATCCAATCCCAAATTCCCAATGGTATTTCCGGGCGGAAGAGCCCAACGTAGTCAACGGTCGAATCAGCGGACGAGGGCTGCTTCCGTCGGTTAGGATCTCTTTGCAACTGGCTATAGAACATGGATTTATGAAGGAAGGTTTTTATTCCGTTTTCTGCTATTCAAGTACCCTTTTACTTATACAGACAATGTTAAAAACAAAAGACAAAATATAAAAAATACAAAAAAAATTATGTTTTCTAAATTTAGTTTTTAACTTTTATTCACCCCAAACAAGCAACATTGCCACTGAGACGTTAGAGGCTACTGTGAATAGGGGTCAGATTTATTTAGGGACTCCTAAGTGAGGAGTTCGACAGCAAGATGTTTGTTCACATTACATTTAAATTTCTGCATTATAGTACAGTAAGGGTAAACAGGAAATAAGATCATAATTCCTACATATGTATTTACTTAAGGGTATGTATGAGGTTGTCACGGACAGCTGCACCTGTCACCTGCAGGTGGTCCGTTCCACTGGCCACGTGTTGCTCAAGTCTCACCAGTGCCTCCTAGTAGCCAGCTGCTTGAGCACAGCGGCGGGAACAACCGGGTAACGTTTTCGGCTGACCAGCAAAATCTGTTGGGGGAAGTCGGTTGACGGATGCCTTCCGGGAAAAGGAACGCCCCCCCCTTCTTTGATGTTCAAAGACTGGAAGACGACGGTCTCTCATCTATTATGTTCCTCCGGTGGCAAATATTATTGACGCTCACGTGTGCAAAACGATCATTAAAAATATATATTACTCAATATAAGTAAAAATACCTCTTAATGAAATGTTTGCATCTAACTCATATTAAAAGTTTTATAGGGCGGATGCGAATTTGCGTGGGCGCACACGGTAAAGTTTATAGAAAAACATAACGTACCCATGTTACTCACCGAGTAGCCGAGAATATATATACCGAAATTCATAATTATCCATTCATTAGTTTAAGAGATTACCATGTACACACATTGTGTGTGTGTAGTTTTTCAACATTCTTTCATTTAAGCAGACATTGTTAAACATAACGGAATTCATCTATTTTTTTATTTTTTCAATTTTTGTAATGATTTTTTATGTGTAAAACAAATGTATGTTCTATATGTATCACTAACGTTTTCGATTCTTCATCAAATTATCTTCAAATGACAAAAACAAATTAACAATCTTACAGCTAAGAAAGGAGACACAAACATAAACACGGCAATAGCAAAGAAGGAAAAACAAACTTGTGTGTGAAGCAAAATATAAAGATGGCATTTATTTCAAAGAAATAAATATGTAACCGTTAAGCGTTAACCGTTCATAATTCAGTGAGTCGACGAAAAGATAATGGATCGTTACCGTAATATGTTGGTGATGATGGTTATCCTGGCTGAAATGCCCTTTATCTTTTTACTGAGAGATGTTGCTGTAAAAGTTTGGTTGTTTAGAGAAAAAACTCCTGCTGCTGATGATTATGCACGGATCGGTTGATAGCTGTAAAAAATGGCACCTTGATGTATAGCAAGGATTCATGGAGCAGGTGCGGTCGGCAAAGACGGGAGAGACGGCTCTCGTAAAACGTCAAGGTCAGGAGGCAAGGTCCCTGAATGAGCGATTCGGTGAAGCGACGCACCCTTTGTATACTGTATCACTAGTTGATGCTGACAATACGCTTTAATGAGATCTTATTGGTCGGATCGGGTTACGATATGCGCAAAAAGAAAGAAACTGTGTTGGTTTCTGTCACACGGACTAAGGTGTTCCAGAATGAAACATGCAGTGTTGTTAGGAGTGCCGAGTCGTAAAAACCCGACACGACAAGATTTCAATGCAGATAAAATTTAATATGTTGACTAAAAAAAATTTAATATGTTGACTAAAAAAAATTTAATATGTTGACTAAAAAAAAATTTAATATGTTGACTAAAAAAAATTTAATATATTGACTAAAAAAAAATTTAATATGTTGACTAAAAAAAATTTAATATGTTGACTAAAAAAAATTAAATATGTTGACTAAAAAAATTTAATATGTTGACTAAAATAAAAAATTGAATATGTTGACTAAAAAAAATGAATATGTTGACTAAAATAAAAAAAAAGATTGTATGTTTTATTTACTTATAAGTCACATCTTATTAAGGCTAAAAGTCACTCGAGGATAAGGTTTAATGAGATGGAGAGATTGCCAGTTGAATGATGATGAATATCATGAGAGATAAAAAAAGAATGAATAGAATTAACAAAATTTGATTACTTATGAGAACGGTTTATGACAAGTATTTGTTGACATTGGCTTTGAAGATGACAATGCCGCAGCCCCCAAGGAAGCAATCTTGTAACAACGTGTTCTATAGATGTGAAGTTCTTGGAAATAAACTCTGTTCATGGAAATTACGTTTGATGTTAGGTACACAGAGGAAGAAAGAAAAGTTATTTGCAGTTGTGGTAGAGACGGGTTCTAGCTGTGAACGTTTTACAAGGTGGAACCAGAGATTGAAGATCAGTGAAGCAACTTCGACTGAAATAAAGATAGGGTAGAGAAAGACTAACGATGTCTATTCTGTGTATCTATTACTAATGGAGATTTAGTACCTGTCTGTCAAGAGTAGAACTTCCATGGATGTACTATTGTACTATCTTTCAATGCATAATTCATGGTTGTAGTGTCGTATATGTTTTGTTTCCATGGGACCATCCTTCCAGGTATTACCTCCTCTTTTGGGGAGTAGTGTAGTATCTGTTTCGTTGTCATGAGATCATCTTTACAGGCATTACCCCCTTTTTGGAGGGGGTAGTGCAGTATCTATTTTCATGAGACCATCCTCTCGGACATTACTTCCTCTTTTGGGGAGTAGTATAGTATCTGTTTCGTTGTCATGAGACCATCCTTACAGGCATAACCCCATCTTTTTTATTGGGGGGGGGGAGTGTAGTATCTCTTTTGTTTTCATGAGACAATCCTCTCAGGCATTATCTCCTCTTTTGGGGAGTAGTGTAGTATTTGTTCCATTCTAACGAAACCATCCTTCCAGGAATTACCTCCTGTTTTGGGAAGTAGTGTAGTATTCGTTCTGTTGTCATGAGACTATCCTCCCAGGAATTACCCTAGGGGGCTAGTACAGTATATGTTCTGTGGTTAACTTCTAAGATCCCTTTGACGCAATTAGGATGTTGAATGATGATTAATGTAAGAAATGTAATGGCGACTTTTATTGCAGCTAACGAAACAGTCGCCAGTAACCAGTATAAAATCATATACACATGCATTGACAACGCAAGGGAAAGGAAGGTTTTAATTTGATTAAATTTGAAAAACAAACGATTAAAATAATTAAAAAAGTAATTGATTACATGGGCTCATTTTGATTGCACCCTATGCCAGGTAACATATTGATACGGCACGACCATGTTGACACACCGGTTCTCGTTAAGCGACGTTAAGCTTGGTCAGTACCAGATGGGTGACCATTTAGGAATACCCGGCGCTTTGTGTGTGGGGGGGGGGGGCGGCAAAAACTAACGTTGTTAAAATCATCTCGCCTCAATGGGATTCATATGCGACTGGAGATCGTTTATGAAGTTAATATTCCCTAGAAACTTTCTTCTCCCGGAATAACCCGGCTCAACATGCTCAACCGACACAGAGTGTGTGTCACGTCAGAACAGGACAGGGTATTTTCAAAACGTTGAAAAACAATATTGCTTCAATAATGGCGTCAAGAGGTGTTATAGCAGCGCTTGTGAATGGAGAAAAACGTATATTAAATCAAATCAAATGTATTGGCAAAAAATAGCAAAGTGCAACAAGCCATGTAAAAGGACAGTTCGAAGATGTGTGCGTCTATATTCCGTATGAATCGTCACTACCTCCTCTTGCAAGCTGTTTCACGGACAGAGAATGCCTTTCTTCTAATGAGACGAAAGCGTCCATGGTTCATCTATGGCGCAAAGGAAAATCGCGGCATGTTGTTCCAGTGCTCGAGGTGCCATACTTATTTTGGGAGTTCCACACGTGGCCTGGTGCGTTTATAATAAAACGGCCTTGATTAATTAAAGGATTTTAATTCGTATCTTATTAGGATAAATATTGCTATTCGCGTCACAAATTATTTTAAAGTAAGTACTATTAAGAACTTATATTTTGTGTTTGCTTAGCGATTTGTGACCTACTTGCGTTACGCACATGATATAAAATATGGAATTATTATCAAGCGACCACGTGGGAATAAAAAATTAAAAGCGCAAACAAACAAAGGGAAAATAGAAAACATTATTATTATTATATTGAAACGAACGAAAGAAAGAAAAAAGACAAAAGACAATAGTAGCATTTACTAAAAAGAACATTTAGCGTAATAACATTTATATTAACAAAAACAATTCATTTTTGGATAATCAAACTTGAGTTCGTTACATGAGTGTTTGTATGAATGCGTGTGTATGTGCGAGTGTGGAAAAGTTTCGTTTGTTTCTTGGCGGCCATTGTAATGCGTGTGTGTGTTTTGGACGAAAGTTCTTTGTTCATGGTAGGAATTAAAGGATTGTACCTACTTTTTGACTTGCGCCCGGCCCCCTCCTCGATCGAGGGGAGGGTGACAACGACTATCTTCTGTGTGTGTTTTATGGAACGCGGACGAGATAAGAGAGAACGAGAAACAGTCTGCTGCTACTTTTATAAGGGGTTAAATCTCGCGTGGTCAAGCTGGCGTGTCGTGTTTTGATTGGCCTAAGTTTTCGGCCAGTGTACCTAACGATATCTCCCCATCTCTCTTAATTAGAGATAAAGAAAGTGTATCAATTAAAGCCGAAAAAGAAAATGAGTTTAAATAAACGCCTTTTGCTTTTTTTTTTAAATATCCGTTCGACACCTTTGTAGGTCCTGCTAGACATCTTTTGATGGATCACGTGAAGACCACGACTTGCGCTTACTCTGTAAACCGGACCTACTACATTAACTGTTCTACATCTACTAACCCAAGAGATCTCATCCGTTATTTCAACGTGGCTATACCATCGAAGTTTCCTATTCTGCACACCTCTCCCTATACTATCCAGATTTAATCTTCCTCTGAGGGCATCAGAACTAAGCCTGCCTTTAAGATTCACATTACACATCCATCGTATAATTCTCATATCATTTCTCTCCGTGCAACGCATGTCCCCAACTCTCACTAGCCAGGTTTCCCTTCCATTCATGATCACACTGCGTACACATGCTTGATAGACGCTTCCCTTGGTCGATAGTCGTAACGCTCTGTTGGTTAGTAATGGCAGAAATTCCCTAGATTTACCGCATGAACTCCGAACCCTTGCAATCACCACGTGCTCAAGATAATCATATACCTAACATACATTTCAAATAATTAGTCTTAAACCGAATAAGTGAACGTATTTCACCTTTTATAATTCTGTAAGTTAATTTGCAAAGTGTTTATAAGGAACTTCTCGAAAGTTCCTTATAAACAAATTCAATTATCATTTCAAGCTATTTAGCCAGAAAAAGACTTAATTACAAGAGTCTTAACATCTAAAAAAAAACAAAAAACGAAACGAAGCGGCATTCACCGTGAGCAGGTTAAGCCGGATTCCACAAAATGAGAAAGTTTCGAGGGAATGTCAAATTCATAATAGGTCAACAGTCGCATGTATATCCCGATCAGAAATGACGACGTTAGGTTTTGCAGATCTTACAAGAAGGTGTCGCTGTCTTCCCACATACAAAAGGTGTTGCTGTCCACCCACATACAAGAAGGTGTTGCTGTCCTCCCACATACAAGAAGGTGTTGTTGTCCTCCCACATACAAGAAGGTGTTGCTGTCCTCCCACATACAAGGTGTTGCTGTCCTCCCACATACATGAAGGTGTCGCTGTCCTCCCACATACAATGTGTTGATGTCCTCCCACATACAAGAAGATGTCGCTGTCCTCCCACATACAAGAAGGTGTTGCTGTCCTCCCACATACAAGATGGTGTTGCTGTCCTCCCACATACAAGAATGTATCGCTGTCCTCCAACATACAAGAAGGTGCCGCTGTCCTCCCACATACAAGGTGTTGCTGTCCTCCCACATACAAGAAGGTGTCGCTGTCCTCCCACATACAAAAAGGTGTCGCCGTCCTCCCACATACAAGAAGGTGTTGCTGTTCTCCTACATACAAGAAGGTGTCGCTGTCCTCCCACATACAAGAAAGTGTTGCTGTCCTCCCACATACAAGAAGGTGTCGCTATCATCCTACATACAAGAAGGTGTTACTGTCCTCCCACATACAAGAAGGTGTTGTTGTCCTCCCACATACAAGAAGATGTCGCTGTCCTCCCACATACAAGAAGGTGTTGCTGTCCTCCCACATACAAGATGGTGTTGCTGTCCTCCCACATACAAGAAGGTGTCGCTGTCCTCCCACATACAAGAAGGTGTCGCTGTCCTCCCACATAAAAGGAGGTGTCGCTGTCCTCCCACATACAAGAAGGTGTCGCTGTCCTCCCACATACAAGAAGGTGTTGCTGTCTTCCCACATACAAGAAAGTGTTGCTGTCCTCCCACATACAAGGTGTCGCTGTCCTCCGACACACAAGAAGGTGTTGCTTTCCTCCGACATACAAGAAGGTGTTGCTGTCTTCCCACATAAAAGAAGGTGTTGCTGTTTTCCCACATACAAATAGGTGTTGCTGTCCTTCCACATACAAGAAGGTGTCGCTGTCCTCCCACATACAAGAAAGTGTCGCCGTCCTCCCACATACAAAAAAGTTGTTGCTGTCCTCCTACATACAAGAAGGTATCGCTGTCCTCCCACATACAAGAAAGTGTTGCTGTCCTCCCACATACAAGAAGGTGTTGTTGTCCCCCTACATACAAGAATGTGTCGCTGTCCTCCCACATACAAGAAAGTGTTGCTGTCCTCCCACATACAAGAAGGTGTCGCTATCATCCTACATACAAGAAGGTGTTGCTGTCCTCCTACATACAAGGTGTTGTTGTCCTCCCACATACAAGAAGATGTCCTTGTCCTCCCACATACAAGAAGGTGTTGCTGTCCTCCCACATACAAGAAGGTGTTGCTGTCCTCCTACATACAAGAAGGTGTCGCTGTCCTCCCACATACAAGAAAGTGTTGCTGTCCTCCCACATACAAGAAGGTGTCGCTATCATCCTACATACAAGAAGGTGTTACTGTCCTCCCACATACAAGAATGTGTTGTTGTCCTCCCACATATAAGAAGATGTCGCTGTCCTCCCACATACAAGAAGGTGTTGCTGTCCTCCCACATACAAGAAGGTGTTGCTGTCCTCCCACATACAAGAAGGTGTCGCTGTCCTCCCACATACAAGAAGGTGTTGCTGTCCTCCCACATACAAGAAGGTGTCGCTGTCCTCCCACATACAAGAAGGTGTCGCTGTCCTCCCACATACAAAAAGGTGTCGCTGTCCTCCCACATACAAGAAGGTGTTGTTGTCCTCCCACATACAAGAAGATGTCGCTGTCCTCCCACATACAAGAAGGTGTCGCTGTCCTCCCACATACAAGAAGGTGTTGCTGTCCTCCCACATACAAGAAGGTGTCGCTGTACTCCCACATACAAGAAGATGTCGCTGTCCTCCCACATACAAGAAGGTGTTGCTGTCCTCCCACATACAAGAAGGTGTCGCTGTCCTCCCACATACAAGAAAGTGTTGCTGTCCTCCCACATACAAGAAGGTGTCGCTGTCCTCCCACATACAAGAAGGTGTCGCTGTCCTCCCACATACAAGAAGGTGTCGCTGTCCTCCCACATACAAGAAGGTGTCGCTGTCCTCCCACATACAAGAAGGTGTCGATGTCATCCCACATACAAGAAGGTGTCGCTGTCCTCCCACATACAAGAAGGTGTCGCTGTCCTCCCACATACAAGAAAGTGTTGCTGTCCTCCCACATACAAGAAGGTGTCGCTGTCCTCCCACATACAAGAAGGTGTCGCTGTCCTCCCACATACAAGAAGGTGTCGCTGTCCTCCCACATACAAGAAGGTGTTGCTGTCCTCCCACATACAAGAAGATGTCGCTGTCCTCCCACATACAAGATGGTGTTGCTGTCCTCCCACATACAAGAAGGTGTCGATGTCATCCCACATACAAGAAGGTGTTGCTGTCCTCCCACATACAAGAAGGTGTCGATGTCCTCCCACATACAAGAAGGTGTTGCTGTCCTCCCACATACAAGAAGGTGTCGCTGTCCTCCCACATACAAGAAGGCGTTGCTGTCCTCCCACATACAAGAAGGTGTCGCTATCCTCCCACATAAAAGAAGGTGTCGCTGTCCTCGCACATAAAAGAAGGTGTCGATGTCATCCCGCATACAAGAAGGTGTTGCTGTCCTCCCACATAAAAGAAGGTGTCGATGTCCTCCCACATACAAGAAGGTGTCGATGTCCTCCCACATACAAGAAGGTGTCGCTGTCCTCCCACATACAAGAAGGTGTCGCTGTCCTCCCACATACAAGAAGGTGTTGCTGTCCTCCCACATAAAAGAAGGTGTCGATGTCATCCCACATACAGCGCTTGGTATTCTTAAATGGTCACCCATCTTGTACTGACCAGACTCACCGTCGTTTTACTTTGGTGATCTAACGAGAACCGGTGGGTCACGTTTTTACATCGAGTGCATCATTATTCTTTTTTATAGTAATTATACACCACTTATTGAGGTCCAAAGACTACTCGAGGATAAGTGTCAATAAGATTGTTTATTGGATGATGAACAATAGTATGAGAGGATTGAAAACGATGGGAGGAAAGGGTAGGATTTAATTATTTAAGAGGACAACTCGACAAGTATTTGTTGACATTGGACTTGAAAACAACCATGTTGTAGTAAGCTCTGAAGCAGCCCCGTGATATTGCATTCCACAGATGGAAAGTGCTTGGAAAGAAACTCTTTTTATGAAAGTTCCGTTTAATTTTAGGCACACAAAGGAAGAAAGTAGTTTTATGAAGTGGTTGTAGATGGACTAGTTCTTGCTGTGAATGTTTTACAGAGGAGAACAAGATATTGGAGCTCAGTGGATAACCTACCTTAAAATAACGATAGAGTAGAGAGTCTAGTAATAACACCTCTCCTGTAGGGACTGTAGAGAATAGAAGAGATAATTTCCCACTAAATTGCGAAGTCGACATTTTTGTTGGCGCTCACATATGATTTGGTTAAAAGTGTTTGACATGAGCCATTCAGTATCTACAAATTATTTAAACGTTCATATGAACTGCATAAAAAGAAACAAAAAGTGAAAATAATGAAAGCAACTGTTAACAAAATATAAATAATTCTGCTAATCCGCTAATATACTATTCCGCCAATCGCGATATTAAAAGAGAATTGTTTTAATAGCCAATCAAAACGACCCCGAAGAAATTTAAGAACAGGTTAAGGGAGTGTCCTGTATTTAGGGTGAAAATGTAGAGTAACTAACAGAAAATAGAACGATCGATAAAAACTATGCTACGAAGAAATAGTTATCATATCTTAATGTTTAAAGTCGTGATTAGGATATAACTTGAGTAATCAGTAAATGTAATCCCCCATCTTACCCCTACTCTAATAATCTTAATACGGCAAGTGCATGTATATATCTATATTACAGTGTATTCGATTTAGAGCCTTATACCTCACTATCTACATTCAACATTAAAGTAGTGTTCATATTAGACGCTAGCTGTTTCTTGTTCCCTAAAAGAATACCGCTTAGTTATCTTAATGGCCGACTATACCCTTATTTTAGTATAGGGAACAGTAAAGATAAGGTAGGTACAATAAACTGAACACCTAAGAGTAGACAGGGAACAAGAATATCGTAGATTATAAGATACTAAATATGGATGAGAATAAATAGGGACAACGACATAGGTTAAATTAATGCTATGTATGAGCAATGGACGGAATAGTAGATCAGAGGTTATAAGAATGGGGGACATCAGAGGTTGGTCTCTGTTAGAAGTGAAATAGGGTATAGTCGACAAGTGTATTTGTTTTGAAAATGTTTTGTAAGAAAAAAAAAACTTGCCTTTTCAAATATAACTGAACGTTGCTTACCTATATTGATGACTTAATTTTTGTTTTTGTTTCGTTTATTATCTTATCTGTCACCTTACCTTGCTTCAGCAAGTGTTCATTCCCACGATGGTTTGAATCTTGGGGAAGTATTCCTAACGTCTCACGATCTGTTGATCTGCGCTGCTCAGCATTTTTTCTATTGCACTTCTTACCCTGATGAATTCGGACACCTCTAAGTGAACCAAAATGCCTTCCCACAGTATCCGTATTTCGTTCGTGCCCATTGTCAGTATCTATTTCTGATCTAAGTTCTTTTTCCGTGTGATCCGTCCGTATTGATCCCTTATTCTCTATCTGTTCTCGGGATCTTGAGAGCCTTTTTAATTATTTTTTTAAATTTTGTTGCAACTGTTATCATGAAGCTGGAGAGAAAACCCATTGATTCTCGTCCCCCCCTGTCCCGCGTGTGAAACGTCCTTCCGCTTTGTCTTCCATCTTCTTGGGTTGTCCGCTTGTCATACATAATACATAACTTACTGAGTTATGTATATATATATATATATATATATATATATATATATATATATATATATATATATAAAATACATAACTTAATAAGTTATGTATTATTTATAATTAATTATTTGTCGCCCCCAAATATAGGCGGAGCTATCATTCGAGTAGTATTTACACAGCCGTCATCGTGGCTTCAGTGCAAGGTTCTTTTCAAAAGTTGAACGTTTTACGTCAGCTGCCTTTAAGTAGGATTAATCTTTCACTGATTTACCGAGGTTTTGGCAACGGCCGTGTGGGTAAAGACGTTGGAATTTGAGTTTTAAATATTACTCAGGATCCGGGGTTCGCGCCAGGCGACCGCTTTACATAATTCTTCTCTACACTGACGATTCCCGTAATGGTGAAACGTTACGTATGTAGATTAAAAAAAAAAAAAAAAAAAAAAAAAAAAAAAAAATATATATATATATATATATATATATATATATATATATATATATATATATAGGTTAGATATGTGTATATACATATTTGTATGTACAGGATTATCTCCTAACCAAATTAACCGATCATTATAAATTTTGAAACACAGCATAAGGGGGCAGAATGTGAGATATTTTTTACTTTAATTTATTTTAACTCAAAGGAGGGAAATAGGTGTAGAATCCATTCGATCATATTTAGAGACTTCCAAATCTTGTGAAATTTTTACAAAATTGAATTTAATTAATTTAACTTTAACAGTTAAACAATTGACTCCAGTTAGTAAATATACTCCAAATTTTACTTTCTTAGGAATATTTTAACGGTTTTAAGGTGGATAATATTGGCGGAACATTTCATTTCATTTCAAATATTCCAGATCTTCATTAAATTTGATTTATAATAATTAGACACCAATTTTAATTAACTTTTTCTTAAAACTCCTTAATCTTAAGTCTTAAATTTTAGACATTTTCTTTAATCAAAATCATGTAATGAATGTGGATCAAAATTTAAATAAGGATTCTAGACATAGTGTTCTTCCGATCCCATTGAAGACTCTAATTCCTGTTGTGAGGAATTATGGTCTTAGAGATTCCACAATCGGATCGTTTCTTTTTGGTGAAAGTTTTCTCAGTAATCGTCTAATTTTATTCACATGTCGACCTAATTTCTCAGCAATATAAAGAAAAGTTTATTTAGCACTTTCCTTGACGATGACATCGAATCTAAAAAAAAATAATAAAACGTATACCATGATAATAAAATCTTAATAATTGTGTTGCATTATTATGAAAACATCTGAGAATTTATTTTTCAAAATCGATTCAAAGAAAATCAGTAATCATACATTTTTCTCTACAAAGATATTAGCGTGAATCTGGATATATATATATATATATATATATATATATATATATATATATATATATATATATATATATATATATATGTATATATATATATATATATATATATATATACATATATAGTATATAGTTTAGTATAAAAACTAAAATTGGTAACAAATTTCTACAACTTATAAACAAACACTTCCCACCTGGTAACACACTCCATAAGCTATTTAATAAGAATACATTAAAACTAAGTTATAGCTGTACAGACAGCAAAGAAAGAATAATAAAAAAACATAACAATAAAATACTTAAAATGGAATGATACTAATAGTGATATTGAAGGTAATCCTACAACTAACAATTGTAACTGTCAAATCCAAGCGATAGTAAGTTCTATATAGGAAGCACGTCAAGAAGTTTTAAAGATAGGTATTACACACATAAATTATCCTTCAGAAATAAGAAATATAGTAACACTTCGCTGTCCCGACACTTCTGGAAATTTATAGACGAGAAAAAAACCCAATAATTAGATGGAGCATAATAAATCACTCTCATCACCCGGTTTCCTATGCCTGGGTGAGAAACTTGAAATTGTTAAATTTAAAGATAGAGAAAAATTACTCAACGTCAGAAACGAAACGAGTTTGAACTGCAAACAATTAAAGGAGCACACGCTAAGCAGACTTTAGATTACGAATAACTACGACCACTCTACTGTTACTTCATTGCTAGCATAACACACACCCAATTTTAATTTTTAATCTTATTTTTATTTTTATTTTATTTTATATTTTTTATTTTTAATTTTTTATTATTAATTTTTTATTTTATTTTTTATTATTTTGTATTATTTTTAATTTATTTTTAATTTTAATTTTAATTTTTTATTTTTTATTTTATTATTTTTATTATTTTTATTTTTTTTATTATTTTATTATTTTGTATTATCTTTAGATTATTTTTTATTTTTTATTTTTTATTTTTTATTTTTCATTTTTATTTTCATTTTCATTTTTATTTATATTTTTTATTTTATTTTATTTTTTATTTTTTCTTATTTTATTTTTAATTTTTTTATTTTTAATGTTTTACTTTTTTAATTTTTAATTTTTAATTTTTATTTGTTATTATTTTTCATTATGTTTTTATCATTTTTTATTTTTTATCATTTTTTATTTTTTATTTATTTATTTATTTATTATTTATTATTTTTTAGTCTTTTTATATTTTTTATTCTTTTTAATTTTATATTTATTATTTTTATTTATTATTGTTACTTTAATTTTATTTTTTATTGATTATTTTATTTTATTTTATTTTATTTTTAATTTACATGATTATTATCATTATTTAATTTAAAATTCTGATGCCTTTATAATTTTGAACCTACATCATCCAAAAACTACTACACACCAACCTATTATAAGGTTTTCAGCGCATACGCATAGTTACCGCGTATATATGTGTATATGAATATGTGTTTATGTATTTATAGAATTAACTAATGGAATCACATGCGCTATATTTTGTTGGTCTACTTATCCTTAGGGTATTTATCTTTAAATGTAAGTAATTTGAGCTGAGATAGATTGGATCAATAATAAATGGTTTTAATTACTGAATTATGGATGCTTGTGTACATGTGGTCATGTTTGGTGTACATGCATGCTAGTATTTGTGTAAACTCACATATGTGTGTGCAAAATATCTGTAGGCATATATACTGATTTTATGTAACTTTATGTATTTTTATGATATATGGGTAGGAAGGTGTACGCGTATCTGTGAGGGTGGATAGGTATATAATTGTATGGTTTATGTAGGTATGTATATATGTATGTGTATGTTTGTATACATGCGTGATCTGATCGAAATATATGTGTATGTATGGGTATTGATACCTTAATGATATCTTATTTGTCCAAGCATGTTTAAACTGATAAAGAATTTTAATTTTATTTTTATATTCATATTTTATTTGCATTCTATATTCATTCCTTGTGTACGTATAGGTAGGTAATAGGCATATTTATTCATTTGCCTATATGTCTGCTGTATATACGTTTATATATGTGTATGTATGTATGTGTATATGTATATATGCATTGTGCATGTATGTTATGTGTATCCAGCTATGGATATATTTGTGTTTAGTCTTTATATTTGGATAGTCGAGGTGATATATTCTATGTACGTGCTTGTATATGTTGATGTATGCTTATATATATATATATATATATATATATATATATATATATATATATATATATATATATATATATATATATATGTATGCATATGGGTGTGTGGGGTCTAGGCGTGTGTATACATGGGTATTGTATGTATATATATATGTATATATATGTGTGTATGTGTGTATGTATATCTATATTCGCGTTGTGGATGTATACATGTATGTATGTACATGGGTGTATGTACGTGTGTGTATACGTATATATATGTTATATTTATGTGTATGTGTGTTCGTGTATGTATATAGGTGTGGTGCTTAGGTATTTACTTGTATAGGCGGATGTTTTTCTTGTATTAAAATTAATTTATATATTGAAACTGTTTTATATACTAAAAGTATATTCATAGGCTGGTACGTGCTTTTAAATATATTTTTTGCTTGAAAGTGGATCTGTGTGTGTGTTCATGTTTAGATGTGTGTGTATATTGAAGTCTGTTTATTTATGTGTACTTATGTACCTATTAAATCTGTTTATATGTGTGTATTTTACTGATAGATAAGATAAATGAGTTTGTAGGATTTGGGAATCCAAATAGGGTTGAAAAGTAGCCAGGGCTAAGAGGGCAATAAAAAAACAGGGATGGTTAGGTCGTAAAAAAGGCTGAAGAACGGTCAACAAGTAAAATAGGTAATCCGATACCAATTCATAAGAAATAGAGAATAACCAATCCCAAACAAGGATTTATTCTGAAAAAATCTGCAAACCCATCTCATTACTCTGAATCCTTGGTCTGATGAGGTTGAATCTATGCGAAGAGTACAACCGAAACATGTATGCACATATGTAACCAATAATGTTTGTATAAATAAAAATTTATACTTATAAACAGCTCTACTTGTTGTTGAGAACTTTTTATAAACACTTGAGTTTCAACGGATTTACATCTACAGAAACTAATACAATACATGTACTACATATATATATATATATATATATATATATATATATATATATATATATATATATATATATATATATATATATTTATAAGTTGATTTTTATGAAATAAATTGACTGCTAAGCAGTGCATTTTTGGGGGACTTTTATGAATAAAAATGAAAAAGGAAGTTAGTATGAATAAAAATGTAAAGATGAAAAGAAAAACGTTTTAAATTCAAATGATTGCGGTTGGTGCAAAAATATTTATCGTTTATATGTTAACGTTTAAAAGATGTTTTTATCGATTCTCATTGACTGAATATAAAATGGTAAAAAGAAAGAAATGCGCATGTCCTGGATGTATTACAATATGAACATATGAATATCTGCATGTCCTAACCCATTTTAATATTTTCCATTCGACTGTAGGTGACTGTCCGCTGTCTTTAAGTACCCAATAATGGTTCGATAATGAGGTACTATATCTGTGTGTTTTGTTATTGAATGTAATTTTGTGATTATAATATTTTTTTTTATCCACATGCAGTTTCCCCTATACACAATCTTTTGTTAATCGGGTTTTCATTATATAGTTTCATTGTATAGTTTCATTATATAGTTTCATTATTTGTTTCATTATATAGTTTAATTATATAGTTTCATTATATAGTTTCATTATATTATTTCATTATATAGTTTCATTATTTGTTTCATTATATAGTTTCATTATATAGTTTCATCATTTGTTTTTTTTATATAGTTTCATTATATAGTTTACGTGTATAGTTTCATTATTTGTTTCATTATATAGTTTTATTATATAGTTTCATTATATAGTTTCATTATTTGTTTCCTTATATAGTTTCATTATACAGTTTCATTATTTGTTTCATTATATAGTTTCATTATATAGTTTCATTATTTGTTTCATTATATAGTTTCATTATATAGTTTCATTATATAGTTTCATTATATAGTTTCATTATATAGTTTCATTATTTGTTTCATTATATAGTTTCATTATATAGTTTCATTATATAGTTTTATTATATTGTTTCATTATATAGTTTCATTATATAGTTTCATTATTGTTGTGGCCCTGTTTAAAGGGACCGAAATGATGACACGAACACGGTATAAAGTAGAAAACAAGTGTATTAAGAAAAGAGAGTACAGAGGGAAGAAATATGGCCTGGTAAGTAGAGTTCGATCTATCTTACTGGATTTCGGCGAGAGTTAATTGCCGTTGGCATTTATTGAGCAAAGAGGAAGAGTCCATGTTGTACATAGGTAAGTCACCATAACACCCTCTTCCCAAGTATTACCTCAGCAGGAGAATTAATAGCGTTTCCCTTTCGGGTCTATTACTATCAGATCCGTTAGTTTTCGCTTTCTTTTTGATTGTCTTGGTTCCGGAGCTGCCTGGGGATCTCAATGTCAAAGGTGTCATATATGGTGTCTATAATCTCTTCTTCTTCCTGGGGAGCGCTGTCGGTGTCGTCCGATAGTCGTTTTCTTAATTGATTTAAATGTCTCTTATTAGAGAACTTAGGGCCTTGAATTATGTATACCATATTTCCAATCCGCTTCTCAATTGTCCCCAGTTCCCAGAAAGATTTATTATTTTTAAACATATAAAAAAATATTTTTTCGCCTGGGACGTAACGTTTTCTTGGTACTGCATTTGTTCGTTCCGGTTTTGTCTGTTTTGGCAGCAGTTTGTCAAAGACGGATCTTATCTTGCGGGCAAACATTACCTCAGCAGGGAATAATGAAGATGGTGTATTTGTGTTTGGCGGGATCCTGTACACCTGAAGGAACTGTTGTAGGGCTTTTTCTGTAGGAGTGCCTCTAGCCTTCTTCAGGGCTCTTTTCAGTGTATCGAAAAAACGCTCTGCTTGGCCATTTGATCTCGGGTGGTATGCTGGGGTCGTAATATGTTATATTTGGAACGTATCACAGAACTCCTTGAATTCAGCGGACGTGAACTGTGTTCCGTTGTCGCTGACTAAACAATCCACAACCCCGAAACGAGCGAACAATTCGTGGAGGAAGTTTATGGTTACTTCCGTAGTTGGACTTTTGCATCGACACACTTCGGGCCATTTTGTGAAACTATCTACTACAATTAAATAGTTGAAACCGTCTAATGGTCCTGCGAAGTCTATATAGATCCTGGACCATGGTCGGTCCGTTTTTGGCCAAGGACTGTATTTGATCGGAGGTGCCTTTGCTGCCAATGCACAGCCTTTGCATGTCTTCACGATTTTTTCGATATCCTAGTCCATGTTAGGCCAGTACACTTCTCATCAAGCTCTTCATTCTTGTAGTCCCTGGGTGGCCAATATGGAAATCCTTCAGAATTCTCCTTTGAAGAGTTTTGGGAATGACGACTCTCTCACTATACAAGAGTACCTCATCGCATAGGGAGAAAATGTCTGAAGTTTTTTGGTCCTTTTCAATTAATTTAGTCACCGAGGGCTTCCATTTTTATTTCGTGCAGTGACACAGGGAGTTCCCTTACTGTGTTTCGTAATGTCGAGTTAATTTCTCCTTCTGTTCAAAGGGAGGCAATCACAGTGTCTTCCAGGGGTTCAATACGTTTTGGAATGAGTCTTGATAATCCGCCAGCGTGACAGATTTTTTTCGAGGGGAGGTATTCCATCTTAAAATTATAATTTAAAAGGATTGTGTCCCCCCCTCACCCAAGTGCACACTTTTAAAAGCCGGAAAGGCTTTCTTAGTGTATTCTTTCCAGAAGACACCGTTTCCATCAGATTGTGAACTCATTCGATCAAGATAAAAAAGCCGAAGTGTATGACGTCGAATCTCGACGTTTGGCATACCTAGACCGCCTTCAGAAGGATGGAGATAACAAATCTCGCGACGGATCATAGGGACCTTGCCAAGCCACAAAATCTTAGAAAAGAGCCCGCTGCATCTCAATCAGTGTATCCGACGGGAGAGGAAGCACTGATAGTCGATATAGGATGATCGGGTAAATGTGAGAGCAACACACCTCCGCTCCCCCTTTAACGAAAAATTTCTACGGATCCACAGACCAGCTGCAGCCCGAATCGCTTTCAATACTTCCGACCAATTTTTCTCCAGCTGCAGATCAGGATCGAACCAGACGCCGAGTAGCTTGCAAGGCCCGTCTGTCCAGCTAAAGGGTCCCTGCAGGGGTACACCCCTCCAGGCACCAATGCGCAAGCCAACAGACTTGTCGTAGTTAATTTTGGTCCATGTTATCGTTTCATACATTATGATTTCTCTGTCAACGACACTAATCTCGGCACTGCTCGTTACAAGCACAGTCAAGTCGTCGGCAAAGGCGAAGTACTTTAACGTTGTGCAAGAACCTGGCAAAGTAATCCCATTTAGGACCGGATTCACCCTTAGCCTGTGAAGAAAGGGCTCCAACACAAGCACATAAAGCATCGGTGAAAGCGGACATCCCTGACGAAGAGATCTGGGTAATCTGAAGGGCTCAGACATCACACCATTCACCTCTACCCGCACACCGGGGTTCGCATACAAGAGGCGAATACAAGAGCGAAACTGCGGACCGAAACCGACCGCAGACAAAACAGCCTCCAAATAACGATGGTCCACCCTATCGAATGCTTTAGACTGATCTAAATTGATCAGCGCGGCTTCTGTGTCGACTTTATCTATGATCAGGCGTATCGAGTGCAAATTATCTTGAATGGTCCGACCCTTTACAGCACAAGTCTGTCCAGGGTTAATTAGACCAGCCAAAACAAGCTGCAGTCGATTGGCTAAGATCTTGGCCAAAATCTTTAACACAGCATTTAGCATCGTTAAGGGCCGGAAATTATTTAACCCATCCCCACCATTTTTGCTTTTGTGTAACAACTTCACTATACCCATGGTCAAGTACTCGGGAATAGTCCCATTCCTAAACCACGAGTTAAATAAAACTGTCAGCAAGGGAACAAAAATGTGCGACATCCTCAAATACACCTCGTAGGGCAAACCATCAATACCGGGAGACTTGTTAAGGCCAACCCGCCTTAAGGCTTCCTGAACTTCTTCCTCCGTTATGCAACCTTTGCACCTAGCTGCTTCGGTCGCCTCGAGACGAAAAAAGTCAGCTAAATAGGGGTCGAATTGTACTAATGACAGACCGGGTTCCCTGGTAAAAAGATCCTGAAAATGAGAACGAAACGCCTCCAGAATACCTTCGTTTGTTGTCACGAGACGCCCATCCATACTTGTTGCTTCTTGAGGAATTCTCTTTAAGGGGATGGAGGGGGAGTATTTTTTGGAGTGTTTGAGGGGTGACTAAAGTAGAAGGCTTGGGAGAGGAGACGGCTTTGCTTTTCTTAACTGGGAGTAGAGGGATTAATTTGTATTCCCTCTCTTTCAAGGGAGCGGTGATCGGAGGGGGCATAACTTTTGGAGGGGAACGTGGCTTTGTAATACTGGGAGTTGACTTTGTTTTAGGGGAGGGCTGAGGGCTTGGTTTTGGAGAGGGCGATTTGGCGGAAGACTGTGAACTTATATTTTAGGGGGATTTAGGGCTTTCCGGTACTTTTTTCTTGTCAAGCTCATTTTTCAACTCTCGCACCTCTATATATTTATCCTTGCCAGGATCTTTAGAAAGCATTTCCTGCTCTCGCATTTCGTCCAGTGATAGACGACCAGGTGTTTTTTTTCCAGGTACAATAATCCATTCGTTTTGCTCCCTGTCATCCAGTTTACTTAGATCAGGGAGCATCGTTGTCAGTAGATTTTGAAGGGGGTTAATTAATGGGCATCCACACTCTTGTCGTCATTGGAACCCCTAAGTGTTGGCCCACTTGTGTCTTAATTGTCGTGGGCTTTCTTTGAGGGCATTCAACGGTGAGGTGGCCAACTTCCTCACACGCCCAACAAACAGGCCTTCGTCTAGCCACAATTACCGGTAGTTTTTCTTCGCCTACTACCATATAATATGGGATACTTTCAAAAGTTTTGTTGTCAAGTAGTACTTCGAATGTTCATATCCCTGGATGCTTATCCCAGGTTACAGACGTGATATCTCCATATTTCAGAAAAAAGCCCCTAAATGTTCCCCGTCTACATGGAACGGAACGTTGAAGATTAACACAATTGTTCGCCGTTTGCCAATACATTCCATTCGAAGAATAAAGTCTTTTGTTATTATCTCCGTCTGGGATAGTTTTACACAAGTTTCTTCATTTGGAAACAAAGTGTTCCAAGTATTGTAACCTTTACATCTTTTTGTCAACGACAAACATGATAATACTTTCTTTAAAAATTTCCTCCAGTTTGGGAATGTCAACAAGTAAACCTGTATCAGTTACTAGATGCAAGCACTGTTTTGCTTTCTGAATAAATTCACTGACATTTATTACAACTTTAGGAGGCTTACTCCATTCTGAACATCCAGGAGTAGCCTCAGCCGACCCCTTTTGCTCCTCGGTAATTTCCATAACGTCTGCCGGCTTCGGGCTACAAGTAGCCGTCGCCATTATGGTTATTAAACTTAACCAAAAAAAATAAGTAAAAAAAAATCAACAGTGGTAAAAAAAGGAAAAAAAAAAACTTCACCACGAAAAAGTCAGTTCAATAACAACAACAATAACAATAACGACAGCGATAACAACAGCAACAAGTAATTCAACAATAGTAACAAATGGTAACAAGGCAACAATATACTTAACAAACGATCTTTGGAAGAGAATAACGCAAAAAACACAATCCGAGGATTTCATTATATAGTTTCATTATATAGTTTCATTACATAGTTTCATTATTTGTTTCATTATATAGTTTCATTATATAGTTTCATTATTTGTTTCATTATATAGTTTCATTATATAGTTTCATTACATAGTTTCATTATATAGTTGTAGATTATGATGTTTGGCAAACAGTAATGTTGTAAAGGGGAATGGACTTAAAGTTTGCATTTGCATTATTTCCCAATTATTAACTTTCTCATTTCTATTGGGGTTATTATTATTTCTACCTTAGTTATTACTATTGCTTACGATTCTCGTCTTCTTCTTCTTCTTCTTCTTCTTCTTCTTCTTCTTCTTCTTCTTCTTCTTCTTCTTCTTCTACTCATTATTATTATTGTTATTATTATTATTATTATTATTATTATTATTATTATTATTATTATTATTATTATTATTATTATTATTATTATATTTGTTACTTTTTCTTACAATTTTATTTCTTTTATCTCTTTACTACTGTCATTTAATATATCATGACGGGGTTTGATAATATAAATCAATCTCAAAACGTAAATATATGCAATTAGCCTGATGATTTCCCTCGGGAATGAAAACAAACGTTTATATGTAGATTACTTGCCTTAAACACATATATATATATATATATATATATATATATATATATATATATATATATATATATATATATATATATGTATAGAAATACATATATATATATATATATATATGGTATAGAAATTCTAACAACCCGGATTAAAAAGCACACACAACTTCTCCAAAGAAACCGAAAATGTGGTATATATATATATATATATATATATATATATATATATATATATATATATATATATATATATATATATATATATACCACATTTTCGGTTTCTTTAGAGAAGTTGTGTGTGCTATTTAATCCGGGTTGTTAGACTTTCTTATAGTTACGATGCATATGTTATGGTAAAAAGTTTTAATGGAAATAGATGGGAGGTTTTTTTTTTACAAAATGTTAACCAGTAAACAATATACATACATTTCCCATCTCCCATCCTTTTCACGCCCCCTTCCTGTCTTTTCATGCCTATTCTTCATTTTCTGTCTTTCCCTGAAGATCTCGTCATATGCATTTCATTACTGTGAATGTTAATCGAATAATTCTGTATGGAGATACCGACGTATGCATTTCGAAAGATTTATTACTGACAATCTTAATCGAATAATTTTGCATGAAGATCTCGACGTATGAATTTCATTACTGAGAATCGAATTTGAATCGAGAACTTTATTCTGTTCCTATAATCGATCAGGCCAAAGACGACGACGACAACACGCGCCTGTATATCAATATTATACACATACGATCACACATTAGCTTTAAAATGCATCGTTATACTAAAATATTCTAACTTTGATGAAAACAAGAATTATAGAAACATACATCATCACGCCATTTGCTGCACCATCTTTATGCACCCTTCTACCATTTATTTTAGACAAGACCAAATGCACATGGACCTTCATAATGATTTCTAAATATGGGGTATTGTCTCTTTAATCATCAGAAAACTGTAAAGTTTCTACAGTTGCGTTTCAAAATGGTGTAGTGTCTTGATTTGAGGCACATAGTTCAGTCACAGAGGGATACATTTGTAGATTAACATCCTCCGCTAAATCACGCCCTTAAATGAAATTCTACTTTTTTTTTTTTACATGTGAGCACCCTAAAAACTGGTTGCTCTGCGAATCATTTTACACTCACGATGTGTTTAAAAGATTAGCAAATATTTGTGCTTGACGCAACTTAGTCGGTGACTTGGGTAAATTATCGATTTTGTCCCTTACCTCAACACAGTAAACACATATTTATTGAAACGAAAGTGTATCACAATAATAAAAACGAAAAGTTATATTGTTCTTGTTGGAGAGAAAGATAAGTTTCGGAATTTGACAGGTGTTAAGTCTTGGTTTGGAAACATTGAAATTTACTTGTTTGTCTTCGAGGAGGCCGAATTTGAAAGAATTCTCCGTCTTTTGGATTTCTGTTGTGAGTTCACACACACACACACACACACACACACACACACACACACACACACACACGATCACACAACATTAGCTTTCAAATGCATCTTTGTACTTAAAAACATCAAATGTTACGTTCGTATGAAAGGGAGTCTTTGAAACATTTATTTAATTATGCGATAATCCCAGATTAAGAGAAATCGCGAACATTAAAGTTTAAGTGATAAAATCGAAATTCGATTACGTTGATTAAATGTCCAACGGATATTAATGCTCGTTTTAATCCGGGTCAAAGCCGGGGGATAATTTGATTGTGACGGTATGTGCATGATATTCACGATAATTAGAATTGATAAGGAAACAAATTTCGGTCAAATTGACAAAAACATCCCCCAAAGTGCAACGGCTTCGCTCATTAATGATTCAATACTTTGTAGGGATCCACATATTATTACGCTAGTTTCTATCATCACAGAATAAAGCTACATTTAAAATGTTAACTCCCAAATGATGCGGCCACTTTTTACGACTAGTTTTGTTTGTTTTTCATAGCGGTGACAAACCAAAGTTGTCCTCTTTTGAAATTAAACTGTTCTTCTTAGCCATTAATCTTATTTCTTTTTAATTTTTTTAATTAAAACATTCGATTTACTAGTTTATTGAGTGTTCAAGAAAAACTTTTAATACACTGGAAACTTTTAATACACTGGAAAAAATTCGAACTTGCCCGAGGCCAATAATAGTAATAATACAGTATTAAATCTGGTAAGTGGTATATGTTAATCGAGATATTCTCAATACCCTTGATAGAGCAGGTGTGTTTTAACGCTGCGTTTCCCGGGAGTAGGAACTTGAATGTGTTTGGTTATAGAGTTTATACTAGACAATATACACTGTGTTTTCCGGGAGCAGTAATAGCAATAATAGAGTATTAAATTTGGTAAGTGGTATATGTTAATCCGAAAGTACTCAATATCCTAGATAGAGCAGGTGTGTTTGAATGCCGCATTACACATCGATGTGTTTAGTTATAGTGTTATGTACTATACAAAAAATTCGGTGTTGGTTAGCAGCAATACTAGTAATTATACAGTATTACATTTGATAAGTGATATACGTTAATCAAAAATTGCTCAATACTCTAGATAGAGCAAGTGTGTTGCAACGCTGCATTTTCCGGAGGCAAGAATAACAATGACATTTTATAAGTGTAGACAAGAAACTCGATGTGACCAGGGATCAGTAATAGTAATAATACAGTATTAAATTTGGTAAGTAGCATATGTTAAGCCAAAAGTGCTCAATGCTAAATAGATCAGGTGTGTTTTAACGCCCATTTACAGTTGAAGTTATTGAACTTCAACGTGTTTCTTTAAAGTGTTGGATACTAGACGAGAAACTCGGCGTTGCTCAGGAGCAATAATAGCAATTATACAATATTATATTTGGTAAGTGGTATATGTTAATGCAAACAGACTCAATACCCTAGATAGAGCAGGTGTGTTTGAATGCAGCACTCTCTTCAATGCGTTTCGTTATAGTGTTGTATATTAGTCAAGAAATTAGGTGTTGTCTTGGAGCAATAATAGTAATAATATAGTATTCCATTTGATAAGTGGTATATGCTAATCCAAATGTACTCAATACCCTAGATAAAACAAGTATGTTTGAACGATGCGTTGCCCGGGAGCAATAACTCTAATGTATTTTGTTATAGTTTTGAATACTAGGCGACAAGTTCGGTGTTGTCCGGGAGCAATAATAGTAAGAAGACAATATTACATACGTTAAGTAGTATATGTTAATCTAAGAAGCTCAAAACTCCAGATAGAGCAGGTGTGTTTAAAATTCACATTGCCCGAGACCAAGAACTTCAATGTGTTTTGTTATGGTGTGTATACTAGACAAGAAACTCGGCGTTTCCCGGGAGCAATAATAGTAATAACACAGTATTACATTTGGTAAGTGGTATATGTTAATATACCACTTACCAGATACTATATTACGAGATACTATACAATAATACTATTACATCTGGCAAGTGGTATATGTTAATCCAAAAGTGATCAATACCCTAGATAGAACAGGTGTGTTTGAACGCTGCGTCGCTCGAGAGCAAGAACTTCAATGTCTGTTGTTATAGTGTTGTATACTAGACAAGAAACTCTGTGTTGCACAGGAGCAATGAAATCAATAATACACTATCACATGTTATAAGTTGTATATGTTAATCAAAGGCAAGTGTGTATAAACGCGACATTGCTTTTCAATTTCTTTCTTTATAGTGTTGTATACTAAACAAGAAACTCGGTTTGCTCAGGACTAACAAAATCATAATTTAGTATTAGATTTGGTCAGTGATATATGAATACATTAAAAAAAAATATGCATTTCATTATATTATTCAGGGCAGACTAAATATATATAAAACTTGGTGTTGCCTGGGATGAAATATAAATCAGTATTTGTTTCATTAGAGTTTTGAGGGAGAGGCAGGAAGAAAAGAAACTTGGCTTTGCCTGGGAATACATTCAAACAAATATGTTGTATTATCGTGTTTAGGGAAAGGCAAGGCACATTAGAAATCCAGTGTTACAGGGAATATATTAATATATTAAAGTGTTGACGTACAGACAGAGGAGACTTTGTGTTGCTCGGTAGCAACATCTTTAAACTGAAAGCTCAGTTTAATTCTTTACATCATCATCATCATCATCATCATCATCATCATCATCATCATCATCATCATCATCATCATCATCATCATCATCATCATCATCATCATTTTTTTTTTTCTTCTTTAAGTGAGAGGAATTGGAAGGGTGGTGAGGTAAGGGAGTTGGCGGAGACAGAGGCGAGAAAAGAGGGTAAAAGGGATAGCGACTAAAAGATAGAAACAGGGGTAGGCAGAGATAGAGATGGATAAATTTTTAAAGAATAATGTTACACTTTTTAACCTTGTCTATTTTGTTGTTACTGGCCCTGGGCAACGCAGCGTAGCCCTAGTAGTCCCTCTCTCTCTCTCCCTCTCTCTCTCTCTCTCTCTATATATATATATATATATATAATGCTTCAAGCAAACTACATCAGTTTTTTAGAATTTTAGTTGTTTTTATTTTAAACTGGGTTCACCTAAAACAAGGCAAGTTGCCACTGTAGACGTTAGGGGCTACTGAGAATTAGGGGGCAATTTTAGGGATCATCTTAAATTGGGCGCTCTGCAGCTAGATGTTTGTTCAATTTAGTTTTTAAATTTCTGCATGTCGGTACAGTCGGGGAAACAGGGAGCAGGGAGGGAGTTCCAAAGACTGGCAGCTCGGGGAAAGAAACTGTGTGAGTAGAAGGCTCTCCGGCATCAGGGGACCTCCACAGTGAATGGATGAGATTTAGCTGATTGTGGGATTGGTCTAGTGTATTTACGTCGAAAGGGTACTAGAGCAGCAAGTTCAATCCATTGAAATATCTGTAAAACAAGCACAAAGATGCAACATTGCAGTGATGAGACAGGGGCTGGAGCTTAGTGGATAGTGAGGGAGCTATCAAATTTTATGACTCGGTTTTAGACCTTGTCTTAGAGGGAGAGACTAGTGGATGGTGTACCAGCTCAGATGTGACAACAATACTTCATACATGGGCGGATGGTGGTTTTGTAGAGATATAGGATACTGTCAGGTGTAATAAGTTTTCTAGAACAGTAAAGGACCCTACTTTCTTTGCAGCAGCCTTGGCAATGTCTTCAATGTATTTGTTCTAATTCTTGTTACCTTTGAATGTTAGGCCGAGGAGTTTGAACGTTGGACTCTCAGGTAGGGTGTTATTTGTTATGGCAATCGGTGGTTGAAGAGGTTTCTTGTAGTTATTGAAAGAAAAGAAGCTTTGTCTTCGCAGAATTACATGTTATTATCCATTTATGACACCATTCCACTACAGACTGGAGATCACTTTCTAAGGATTCAGTCACTGCCTCGGATATGTACGCATCCGTTTTACCCACATGACGAGAGTAGAGCGTAGTGCCGTCAGCAAACATACCCATCTCATACACAATGTTACCAGGGAGGTCGTTTATGAAGATCAGAAACAATAAAAGTCAAAGGTTTGATCCTGGGGTTACACCTGCATTTATGTCATGTTGTTTAGATGAACGGCCATCGAGGACAACCTGGATCTTTCTGTTGGATAAGAAGGATCTAATTATATTAAATATTCGTCCAGTAATACCATATGAATTAATTTTTATGAGAAGACCTTTATGCCAGACCTTATCAAAGGCTTTGGATATATAAAGCGCTACCGCCCTAGCTTAACCTGCTTTGTCCAGTATATGGTATGTGCGTTCGGAGATGATCATTAGGATATCCGCAGTAGACGTTGCTTGCTTAAATTTATACTGATGGTAAGAAAGAAGTTTAGTATTAACGAGGTGACGGACTATTGCTAGATATTTTAAGGATTCAAAGATTTTAGCGAAGAGTTGTAGTAGGCTGATTGGGCGATGATTCTGAGATACCACAGAGGCAGTTTTCCAGCTGTCGAGGAAACAAGATTCAGTAAGGCATTTGTTGTAGAGGGCAGGGGCCAGTTTAGCATAGCATTTCTTTATTACTATTACTGGTATAAGATCAGCCCCACATGCTTTAGAGGTGTTAAGATTTTTTTCTGATGCCCTTGATATGAGATAGGGTGATGACCAGGTCATCGAGTGTGGCTTCCGTTCGAGGTGAGAAACTAGGGAGGCAGTGGTTTGTGGAGTCCAAAGTGGAGTTTAAGGCGAAACGCTGTGCAAGTAGTTCAGCCTCGTCAGTTGCCGTGCAAACAACATCATTGTGGTTTGATAGAGGGGGAATTGTTGATTGCCCATTGTTCACCACACTATTGCAGATTTTTAGAAATCAGGAAAACCTAGTTTCTGCGACTGAATGCGTTTTCTGGTCATCTCTGTATATATTTCTCTTTTTTTCAGTCTTACAATGATTTCTTGACTCTACAAATTTCTGGCGGCTGTATTGTTGGAATGTTAGCTGCCTCTGAGCAATAGCAGCTGCACATTTCGAGCTAAACCATTGTGGAGAGTGGGGCTTGCTGTAGAATTTTCTCATGGGGACATGTGCATCAATGTCTGCTTTGACCCATTCAGTTGCCTCGTTTGCACATTGATCAGCAGGGAGAGAACAAAATTCCATTCCATGGGGCATCTCTGATGTGGTCTATGATGGAATCAAAATCAGTCGTTTTTAGCAACGGGACGAGATTTTAGGGTGATATCAATCAGTACCACAAGACGATCAGCATTCCCGAGCGGGCTATGGGCATGCGTCACACAAGCCTCGGGCAGTGAGATCAAGAACAGGTTGAGCAGTGAGGCCTGATGGTCCAACCGATCAGGGAGGCGGGTCGGGAACGTGACAGTCTTTGAGAGAGAGTAAGCTATGGAAAAACTATACGTGGAGTTGCCAGCTGCGTCTTTAGAGCTGTAGAATCCAAGCCAGTCACGGTGATGTGCATAAAAATCCACAAATACATGTATTTAGGCACTCGTGTCAAGCGAGTGTGCTATATCTATGCTTTCAGAGACAGAGTTAAGTAGAAGGAGAACGGTATAAAAAATATGCAGGATTAATCTAAAGCACATGTAGGCTTGATCATCTGTTTCTAGCTTGTGTTCTCTAGTCAAGGTGAGGATGTTCTGAACATAAGCTTCTAACCCGTGCATATGTTTGTCAGAGTCTTTACGGTAGAGTGGGAGGTAATCAGTGATGTCAAAATGATGTGAGGAAATTGAGGATTGAAGGTTTGTTTTACTTAGTGCTAGTTGTATTATATATTTTAATTAAAAATATAATTTATCTCTCTAAACATTATTAGTCACAGTCGTTTATAAATGATGTATCACATGACATTTTTCGATATCGAAATTTAAAACCTTTCAGATATTACCTATTTCTTGCTTTGCCAAATTTCAGGAATTGTAGTGCCGTGTTAAAGAAAAAGAAGAATGTGTAGTGTTGTTGGATATCCCCATTTTGTTGTAGGGCCGCTGCGTCTGTATTCATCTTACTTGCCTTGTTTGAAATGAAGAAAAAGATCACCAAATTTTCGGTTAATAGGACAAACATATCTACAATTAAAATCGATTAAGATCAATTAAAATCAATTTTATTCAGCAGTTTCATCAACACAAGCCATGGCTCGGAAATAGTTATGAACACAGGAATATGAGGCAGACATGTATGTACTATAAACATGGAATGGAGTCCGTTAGTTTCATCTCATTTCGCAGAGTCACTGCTAGAGACAAGAAGAGAGATATACGACTTGTCGCGGTGACGTCTCACACGGAACTGTTTATATTTCGCGTGAAACCGGCTTGGGCAAAAGCGTAAATAATCGCCTACACGAAGAATGTTCTTATCGACCAACGTATCACTACACGAGTACGAACATGCCTGTGTTTTCTTACCGAACCACGTACTAATCACTCCGCGAGTGAGAACATGCAAATGCAAAAAATAATAGATCGTAATTATGTAACTGATACAATGATATCATTATCTTTGTAAAAAAGAAGCATGGAGAAAAATCTTAAATATATCGGACGTCTATTCATTTATTTACTAACATATTTACTAACATGAGATGATTTGTATTTCAGGTGATTATTTAAAAATAATTCATATTGCTAATCCTCCGCACCGTACTAAGTAAGTTTGTTTTTAGCGAATACATTATTATTTTGCCAATGAAAGGAAAAATTGCCGTTCAGAAGCAAAATTTGATTTGTCAGCTTAGATGCTATTTAGGTCCAACATTTAAAATCCTACAAGATAACTTTATATGTTAAATAACGAACCTGTCAACACTTCATTTTAATTGCTTTCGTTTCAATGTTTTCTTTTGAAATATCTCCCCAATTATATTCATAGGAAGTTGTTTTAAAGAAAAATAGTTTTTTTAAAAGATTAAATTATCGGATTTGGGAAAAAGTTGCTGACCTTTATCTTACGAAATTAGTAAAAACGTCGTTCTTTCCTCAGCGGAAATTCCCCCTAAAGTCCAACCTTTCCCCACAGTGGTTGGGGGTGTGTGCCAACGTTGTAATGTCAGAGTTATACCGTCTAGAAGTCTGGTTTCTGGCAGGGCCACCCATGGCGGGCAGATTTGGCACCAAGCGGTATTAGAGCCACAACCCAGCTAACAGGGCTTTGGTTAAAAACAAGGAGAAGTCGGCATCAAGATTCCTCGTCCTATGGTCGTCTCGTCTCTACGTTTGGCGAGCAAAGACGTGTCAGTCACGGAACTGCAAATCAATGTCGTGAAAATGGCAACGTTGCTTATGCAACATTCTTTTTTACGTTCTAGGTCAAACCTCCCCAACTCCTCATGCAACCGCTGAGCCTTGCTGCTAGGCGGTGTCGGAGGTCAAAAACCCGAAACCCTGCAGGTTAACGAAAAGCTGTGACCAACGAGAAGGACTTCATGCAGACCAAACAATCCTGACACACGATCTTCGTGAACTCTTCAATGCAGAAGTCCGATTCGTTAAATCAATAAACAAACAAATCACCGGAAGTGATTTATTATCATAATAGTTTATTTAATTTCTGTTTTCGACATATAAACAAATTAAAAAATTTGACGTTTATATATTAAAATCTATGGATGGTCATAAGGGAAATGTTATTTTATACATTATTATCACTTGACAGGAAAAATGATCGGTTTAATTATTGTTCATGTTCATGCTTAATTATATATATCGTATGTGCGTTCCCATCTTCCACACCCATTTATTTTAATGAGACCGTCCGATTGCCAAAGATGAAAAGCAATGTAAAGATGTAATAACAAATGTAATGACGTTGTTAAGGTACTTTACCAATTTTAAAATGAATTGTTCCAAAATCGAATTCTGATTAAAAAAAATATACTATTTACATTAAAAAAAAGCGTTAATGCGATTTTCATACACATCGAAGTGTTACAATTTTAAATGAATGAATAAATTAAAAAATGTAAAAGAGACACATTTGTTTTATTTATTTAAATTTTTAGCTGACAATTACAATTATTTTTACGGAAGAAGAAAGACAACCTTTTTCTGTATGTTATGAAACTTAAATAGATGTATTTCAAAAGAGATGTACAATTATTAACAGTAAATTATACTCGTAAATGAGAAGTGGCGGTGGGGAAATAATTAAGGACGCAGCCTGACGACCTGGGTGGGCGAAGTTCGAATCCAATCGACGCCATAGCATCACTCTCACTTACGGATGTGAAAACGTCCCTTCTGTAAGAAATCTCATTCTAAAAAAAGGATCGGGGAAACCAATGCCAACAACACAATCAAGTCGGCTAAAATATGGTACCATGCTAATCCATACGAATTTATTTTGATACAGGTAAAAAAAGAAAGGTACCGTCTAATTTCCAAGGGTCCCGCTAGTTATTGTTAATATTAATGGTTAATGTAGTATTTACTAACTTTTATGTGGAATAAATTGTTATTTTTGTCCTATTAAATGATTGAATAATCTAATTTATAACCCGACGGATGTAAACGTCAACGCAGTGAACATTTAAAATACATTAACTGCAAAAAATAGAAAAAATATTTCTCAATCGATATAATAAAAGCGAACGTACATGTGTCGGCACACTTCGTACTATATATATATATATATATATATATATATATATATATATATATATATATATATATATATATATATATATATCTTTATGAATATAATATAAAGATATATATATATAATATATATATATATGAAATATATATATATGAAATATATATATATATATATATATATATATATATATATATATATATATATATATATATATATATATATAATACAGTAGGATCAAATATAAACCAAAAGTAAAACTTTTAGTAGATGGAACCTATAGTGAAGAGGTTTAGCTCAATATACGAGATAGAGCAATTGTAGAGATAGAGGAAAAAAGACGATTGTCCAAATTTATTTCAAATTTCAATTGTTCAATGCAAGGTGCATTCAGTAATTAACAAGTGTTTATTATTCTTTCCTTAAGCCAAGGCTTTTCAAAGATCAAGATCTTATCATCAGAGGAGAAATACAGATAGATAAGTTGGCTTTCGAAAAAAACAAAGTTCAAATATTTGAAAAATATATGAAAAATATTATTAAAAAAATGCAGTGAAAGAGAAGTTCCGTCAAAAAGATATGTGGTTTGTCCAGGTGGTAAATTTCCGTTGAAAACATGTCCAATGAATTGTAGAAAGCGAAAAAAAAACCTTTGCGTAGGAGCAGTGTGGAGAAAGTGTTCAAATATAAGTAAATCCAAACGCACTTAAAAGGAATTGAAATTGAATTGAAAAGAGAAAAGCTGGCCATTATTGATAACTTCCTGGACCATAGAAAAAGGCAAATGACATCTAGTCCAAAGAAATTTACCACCCGGACAAACCACATATCTTATTTTATGGAACTTCTCTTTCACTGCATATTTTAATAATATTTTTCATATATATATATATATATATATATATATATATATATATACAGAGAGAGAGAGAGAGAGAGAGAGAGAAAGAGAGAGAGAGAAAGAGAGAGAGAGAGAGAGAGAGCGAGAGAGAGCGAGAGCGACACACACACACAAACATTATTAAAAATAACAGAATTCGTCTGTTTAATTATACTTCTTTTTATTTTTTAAATTTTTCTGATGGTCTATTTTGTTTTAAAATAAAACAAAATAATAAATGTTCCATAGGTTTCACAGGTTTCATGTATAGTTGCATTCAAATGACCAAAGCAAATATCAATCCCAAACCATAATTTTCATTTATTCCTACAATTTCTTTATTATCATATTTCGGTGAATATCTTTATCTCTTTCCGCGTCTCGCAAACAACATTTTTTAAATTTATTTTTTCTAAATTTAATACGATTTTCTATATTTCACGCGCGTTTAACAGAAAAATCAAAAGAAATATATAGTCTTTAGTTAACATTTCTAGTCATCATTTAATGGGAATAGGAACACATATTCGAAAGACAGACTCTAATATCTTAATAAATAATTTAGTTCCTGAACATTTTATATAACAATATTTATTTAAAGATTTTTCAGATATCTTTCTCCCTAATTCTATTTGAATTTCAAGGCTCCATACCTTTATAGTTTTCATTTATTCATTTACGTATTTTTATGTTTATATTATTATTTTTATACATATTTATATATTCTAAAATTTTAGTTTCATTACGCTAAAATCCCCCCACTATATATATATATATATATATATATATATATATATATATATATATATATATATATATTTATTGTTTTCATTTATTTATTTACGTATTTATATGTTTATATTATTATTTTTTATACATATTTATATATTTTTAAATTTTAGTTTAATTACGCTAAAATCACCAACCTATATATATATATATATTTATATATATATATATATATATATATATATATATATATATATATATATATATATATATATATATATATATATATATATATATATATATATATATATATATATATATTTGAAAAAGCGACTGTAAAAATCTGCTTTGAATTCTCCAATATTTTTAAAATTACTTTTAGATTAAAACTGTTTTTTTCAGATCTTTTTTACTCTGGCGTCTGTTCTGTTATTTTTTTCTTTCTTTCTTTCTCCTTTTTGTTTCTGATTTTTGTTATTTGTCTTTCTTTTTACTTCTTTTCTATTTCCTCTTCTTTTTCTTCATCGTTTCTATTTCTTTTTCTCCTTATATTCAACTCAACTGCTGAATTAACCACACCATAATTAATTCTCATGCTAAGGAAGTTTAACACGTGACATGATGATTTTACATATATCCTACATTTTCATAAACTTTTGACTTTTGAATCCTTCCTGAATTTTGTTGGAATCCATTACCCTTCATAATATAATACAATGCTTTAAAAGATTTTTTCAACAACTGCTCTGATACATTCACTTCTACAATGACTTTCTGTCTATTACTGAAACAATTTCAAACTATTTTTGCTCTAAGCATACATTAAAATTATAGTGTACATTTCTCAAATAATTACTTACTAATAATTAGCAAATTATTGTTATTTTCTTCTAAGAATAATAATACATCCTTTGAAAATCTATGGATTAAAGAGCATTCTCATATTTTATTCTATTTCTTGGTTTAATACCTGATGATTATGATAAACTCGTAATGTACTTAACTTTACTTTTGTTTGATTATTTAAATATGTCCTATATATATTATTTGGTAATAAGTTTTCTAATTATCTTACAATATATTTGCTTATTTCTACTATTATTAACTATATATATATATATATATATATATATATATATATATATATATATATATATATATATATATTAAAGTATGAAAATATATTTAAGGCAATTAAGTTATACAGGAGTCCGCGTTTCACCTACTAATAAAACCGTTAGGCTATCGAACGTAGGCTTAGCAATAACTCTAGCAACGAAAATGTATTTAGGAAGTAAAGCAACATTTAAAACACAACTCTAAAATAATACGTATAATAATATCGAAATAAAATATAAGTAACAGGGAACCAATACCTATAATAAAATTAAAAATAAAAGACAATATAATCTAGTTTACACTACCCTATAACGAGATGTTAACAACTAAACTCGGGAAGAAATTCCTAAATCTGATCGAAAAAACACTTTCCTGTAACTAACTCATTACACAAAATGTATAAAAATAACTTAAAACTATCCTACAGTTGCTGCGAAAACTTAGAAATGATAATTAAAGCTAATAATAACAAAATACTAAACGAGAATAGTATTGAAAGAGATAAAAAACAAAATGTGTAAAAAGGTGATCAATATAGAAACAATAAAAAGTAGACTAAGAAGAACAATAATATAACCACTAGAAATAGTAATAACTCAAACTTAATAGAAACCACCAAAATAGAATTAATAAAGTTTATAATAAAAAGAAACAACTGTAACTGTAAATTTCGTGCACATTGTTCACTACAAAATAACTGCCTAACTAAAAGCATTGTTTACCAAGTCACTATATTTTACCAGAGAAAACTCGAAGTTAGTATAACCCCCCCTTGATTTTAAAACGAGCTATAATAATCATAAAAGCAAATTTAAGAATAAAAAGAGATTCAAAACATCACTAGCGAACCATTACTGGGAACTCAAAGAAAGCAGACGCTCGCGAATAATTGAGTGGAAAATGGTACGATTGGCAGTACATTTAGATATTAAGACGATCCATGTTGATTGTGTGAACGAGAAGCTTGAAGTTTTAACTCTTACAGATCCCCAAAACTTACTAAACTGTGGAAGCGAAATAGCAATCAACTGGAGAACTGTACTTTAAGATAACCACATAAATAACAAATAAATAAAAAAACTAAAAACTAAACTACATCAACATCCAGAGTAGCAACAAATAACAAAATAAATAGAAAATAAATTATTCTAATCACGAACATGCTAAAATAAGGTCAATTGTTAACTCGACACATCCACAAAAGGCATGCGCCGCACGCAAACAAAACAAAAGCAAAACTCACAACCTCCGACCTTCTTCAGGTGTATCTTTCCATCGAACTCGGGAATCTTTCCATCGAACTCGGGAATCTTTCCATCGAACTCGGGAATCTCTACGAAATTTCGAACTGAACACTTTATTTAATCTATAGGAGTAGCATGGTCTCGTTCCATCAGTCATGACCGGATAGAAGGCTTAAGTAATTCGCAATTGTATTCTTAGTATCGCCCGCACCGAGGATTGAACCTTAAACCTCCCAAATAGTGTCACTTAGAACTGAATTTTACTTAGTACTTTATTAGTTATGCTACGGGTCGTTGCGGACAATTCTAGTATGAATTTTGGGAGTCTAAAATCTATTATGATTTGTTAGTTAGCTAGACTGAACACCACGTGTAGATATAAAAACAAACAATAACAATAAATCTTTGAACTTAGCCTGACGATTCCCTGTGGTGATAAAACGCGGTCGCCTCTGTGTAGCTTAATTGTCATATATATATATATATATATATATATATATATATATATATATATATATATATATATATATATATATATATATATATATATATATATATATATATATATATGGGTTTTCGGCGTTTTATTACCATGTCATAAAGAGGTAGGGCTAGTTAACTTCTGGAATGAAAGAGAAAAAGAGTAGATTGATTCTCATAATTTACTTGTTTATATAATTGCTCTCTCTCTCGTATATAGAGCATCAACTCTTCATGATAGGTTTTACTTTAAAGGTATATATCATATCTTTATATTCTCCTTTTCATTATATATATATATATATATATATATATATATATATATATATATAATATAGACTGTTCAAAGTGACTTTTCAACAGAATTGCATTCTTTTCAAGCGTGAAAAAAATCTTTGTATGGTCTTTGATAAATGATGTCTGGGAAAATTTCTTTTGTCTTTAAACATTCATTTTTTAAAGATGAAAACAGGAATATTTTCTACATTTAATGAAAACAGGAGGCAAGAAAGTTTTTTTATATATCAAACGACGGAAGTAGATTCAGCGAGATACTAATTGCTAGAGTTTCTTCCCCGCGGGTTTAATTAAACATCCGAAAAACGTGCATTATTTATGGTTTTATTTTCAATATATTTTTTATCAAGTAAACATAAAACATGAGCAATATTTTGACGTCGTTTCAAATTTCCTGTATAGTCACAGTCTCTAGTGATTTTTAAAACAATCAAAAGTTTTCCTTCGAGTTTTGATAGCAATCCAACCCTTAAATCTGGTTTTCACTCTAAACAGTAAACATTGCATATTTTAATAGTGTTAATTTTAAATGAAATTTCTGTATAAGCTCGATAACAGTTTATCTATTACTAATACATATTTAGTATCTATCTATCCGAACTCGAAACTATACTATTACTTATTTTAATGATCAATTCAGTTTACTATAATATTCCAGTCTAATGTATTAATTTACTATATCTCAATGCTCAATTCAAGGAGGTTATATAGTATTTGTTCTGTTGGCATGAAAACATCGTCCTAAGAATTACCCCTCCTTCTATTTGGAAGAAAGGTAGTGTAGATTCTCTTCTGTTTTCATGAGACCCTTCTAGGCATGACCTTCTCCGTTGGGGAATATTGGTATCCGTTCATTCGTCATGATACCATCCTCCGAGGCATTACCATCTTTTTTTGGGGGTGGGGGTGGGGGTGTAGTATTGGCTCTGTTATCATGGAACTACCATCCCAAGCATTGCCCCTTCCTTTCTTTTTGTGGAGTGAGTAGTGTATTATTGGTTTTATTGCCATGACCAGACCAAAGATCATTTTAATAGTGGGTTGTTTGTCAAGTGAAGAGGCGCAAATTGAACAGATCGTGGACCGTTATGAGTCTCTCCTCGTGGCCATCGTGTAAAGGACTGTTGGCTGAGTATATTGAGAGCCATGTCCTTTGAATCACTTTAAAGTTATCTTCCTTGAACTATACAGGATACTGTGAGAAAGGATTCTTCAGTTTTTGAAATACTAAAATGATTTGCAAATGCGTAGTGCGAGATTGGAAATCGAGACGCTATCTCTTTCCCAACTCGAACTGAACCTGTCCAGACGCGTTTAGCCCAGTCCTCCGTCACACAATGAGGCTAGCGGATCATCACTCTGCTAGGCTCTCCGTCGTTCAGATGAATTTAACGTTTGGTCGTTGAGATGGAGCCCCCAGACAGCTAGCCATTTCAACATGACACTTTCTATATACAAGTAAGTTTTATATTATTTTACACGCTCAAGTATTCTCCGTGTTTACCCTGGTAATTCAAGTTCATTCTCGATTGCGTTTAAGGGCTGTTAACGTAGATTTTCGTGTTGGCCATATTGCCTGTGTGTTTTATGTTTATTTATTTTGATAATAATTTAAGCTGTTCTGTTGTCATTAGACCATCCTCCCATGCTTAACCTCCTCCTTTGGGGAGTCAGTGTCGTATATGTTCGTTCGTCATGACACCATACTCTCAGGCATTACACAATCCTTTTGGGGAGGGGAGGTTATTATCTGCTCTGTGGTCATGATACCCTCATCCCAAAGATTAACTTCTCTTATTTTGTTTAGTGTGTAGTATCTGTTCTGTTTTCATGAGACCATCTTCCTAGCCATCACCTCCTTTTTTGAGGGGTAGTGTAAGATATATTCGTTCGTCATGATATCATTCTTCAAAGCATTACCTCTTCCTTTGGGGGCAAGTTCAGAATATGTTCGATGTTCGTTCGTTATATATACCAGCAAAAATATCCGACCGAAGGGAACATATTTCTGCTTGCATTCATAACATCAATTTATTCAATTTTACAAACATCACCGGCCGGTTTGTAGGTTGTTTTATTAATTCCTTTACAATTTCTCTTCTCACGTTGGCCACAAAGATGACCTCTTCACCACCAACTTGCTGCTTGCGTTGGTGTACATTGGCTGACTTAACTCAATTGTTGACTATTTAAAAAAGTTCCTTCCCCTCAACAGGTAATCATGTTCAATCAATCAGAGTTTTTGAGTGGAAAATGTCCTGTTAGTTACGCACTAGACTGGACTGAACTTATATATATTAAATACTGGTGTTTTTCACCCGGCGTTGCCCGTATGGAGATATATTGCAGGGCGGAAATAATTTAAAATATAGTCATGTTTACAACTTTTACATTGACAGAAACGTTAAAAAGAACATTTGGAATATGAGGTCAAGTAATAAAAAATGTCAGTGCCGGCCCAAATTCTCTTTTCAAAAGACGTCTTTCTATATGATTATTCGATTTGTAGTTTTAAAATTACTTTGGAATCTAAGATGTAGTAACAAAGTAAAATATATTCATAAAGATTTAATTTAATATCGATTCTGTTTTAAGAGAACATATTTTTGTTATGTATTTTCTAGTAAGTTTTAAATTTGAATCTATCGCCCTTTCTAATATTAAAGTTAGCAAAAAATACTAAGTTCTCGTAAAAAATTTGATATTCAATGAAATCTTTATGAATATATTTTTTAATTTGTTACTACATCTTAAATAACAATGTAATTTTAAAACTCCAACACGTAGAGAATGATCGATTTTTATAAAATAGAATTTAGGAGGCTGAAAATGTAAAAAATAAAACGAATATAAAACGACAAATGGCTTCGACGAATTCGGCATTATTTAATTATTTAAAATCATAAAAATACCAATAAAACAAGTATTTAAATGTTTAAACTCTTTTTAAAATTATATTTTTCACTAACATATTCTTTATTAATTTTATTTATGTTTCATGAGACGAAAACAATCTATTAAAAATGAATTTCGTTTATTTACATTCATATATATTTAGTTATTTCATGGACCTAACCGATAATTCCTCAACTGATCTCAAATAGAATCGAAAGAAAAATGCCAATGCTGTCTTCAGCTTCCTTTAAAAAGTAACCTTTATTGAAATTTATTTGAATGTTCTAAATGTTAACATTTAGATTTCTATAACATACCAGCAAAAAACATTGACTTTATATATAGATTGAGAAAAGTATAGTTAAATTATAGGTGTCTGTCTCTGTATAATAGTATGAGAAAAAGTAATTAAGTTAAAATAGTTACTGGTTTTATTCGTAATAAGTAAATTTTGTACTCTTATTATGTTCCCTGTTTTACTGTGGACAATTGTTCTAGCTATATTCAAGTATCAGAGAGGGACGCACCCAGGTAGACACCTAGATTGCAACGATGCTGAAATGTAAGAAAACATTAGAACCGATGAACAATCTATATAATAATACGCTAAGGCATTTCATGTCTATACGTCCGATCAGCAAAGACAGCGATTGGTAATTAATCTGGTGTCGCTAAAGGGAAACAATTCCAACCTTACCCATTTTAAAATGAATTGATCCAAAAATACAATTATGTCGTCTCGTGACTAAAACAGTGGAATTAAAATAAATGTATTTAAAAAGTGACCATCCTTTTATTGATTTGATGAATATTTAGCTGACAATAATTTTTACGGTAAGAAGACAGAGGGTATTTAAAACAAATTTTGTTTTAAAAAGAATAAAATTGCTACAATTTTAAATAAATGAATAAATAAAAAAGAGACATATTTTATTTATTTAAAAAATATTTAGCTGACAATGACAATTATTTTTACAGAAGAAAGAGTCATTTTTTTTCTTAATAGTATTGATCCTGACAGACATTAATTATTTCAAAAGGAATATTATTATTGACAGTAAACACAACAGATTGATGTAGAAAGCACCGTTTAATTTCCAAAAGGTTCTACTAGTATATCTATCAATATAATAATACGCTAATGTTCGTACATAACTTATCACCCCCACTTTTTTTTTAAATTTTGGGATCTCCCAATCGCCATTTAAATGCTTCATTTGATGCCACTGTTGTGTCGAACGTGAAACTTGAGCTAAAATGCACTTACTTGTTCTTCTGGATATAATCAAGGTATAGCATATATTCTGTCCCAAAATCGCACAACAATATCATGTGGTCTGCGTTCGCGTCGGACGTCCATAGAATCGAAACATGTCACAAACTCCTACAGTTGAGGTTCATAACCAGATATATTCTGAAACTGCATTAACCAGAGTACTTAGATAAGTATGCTTCAGTTTGAACAAAGACGGTACAATTATATCGTGGGGTCTGTGTTCGCGCCGGACGTCAATAGAATGAAAGTATTTTCAAGCAAGGCAATAATATACAACAGAATTTCCACGGTTTCCGATCGTATCTATATTATTATGAAAAGAAGAAAATAAAGCTTTTATGGTTTGCTTGTTTAGCAAAAACCAATACATCTTTTGTAGTTTGTTTTTACTGTTTCCATTTCTTATTATATCTTACCGGAACCATTTTTAGACATTAAAAATGGAAAGAAGTAAAACGTTTATTCAATCAATTAACATTTCACGAGCTCATCTAAACTTTAAAATTCAATAAAAAATAATCTAAGTCGTCTGCAAATAAAATTTCCTTTCAATCTTTTCTTTCCGTTTCTAGTTGCCAATCTCAGCTAAAAAAAACAAACAACAACGATAACAACAAAAACCAAAAAAAAACAAAACAAATGTTTCTGTGTTCTTAAATTTTCTTAGACTCGATCGATATTTACTAGGGTAATATGATGATTACCTAGAATAGAACACGCTATACTAAAGAAATATGTTGAAACTAGCTTTATCAACTGTTCTACTGTGAGATGTCTTGCGTTAACACCTCTGTGCTGCGAGGTCTCTTACCTACTAAATGAAAAATGTCTTAACTTGTCTTTACTTTCCTATTGTATATATATATATATATATATATATATATATATATATATATATATATATATATGTATATAAATTAAGTTGAAATATATTGATAAAATTAACTTACAACCAACATTTTTCCAAAGTGCTCAATAGAAAGTAGAGCTTTACAAAAATAAACATATAAACATTAGAACAGCCTACGTGAGTTAATCAGCGTTTTGATGTTAGTATAAACATTCACGGGACTTTAAGATGAACTAAATATTAAATTGTTCCAAAAGAAATAAGACAGATTAAAATTGGTCCCCCCCCCAAAAAAAACCTTTTGACAAAGTCGTAGCTATCGGGGCGGTTGGGGTAAGACTCTTCTAAATTTGTCATTACAAACGACACCAGTGTGTAAAAAAAAATTACTCGTTTTGTTAACAACGCAGAAGGGGACAGGAAACAGGAGGAGCAGGAAGTTGAGGTCATTGCCGATTAACGCTTGACCAGACTAGTCCAATGGCAATAAGAATATATGGAGAGGGGCTCCTGGATGTGACGTCACGTAGGACGAAAGCGAGAAGAAACGGTTAGATTTCGGAGAGACTCAGATTAGAAATTGATACGGACAGTCTCAAAATGAATGACGGAATAATTGTGGAGAATCGCACGCGGCGCTGGGCGCTGATCTGTCTGTCTATCTGTTTATCTACCTAACTAATAGTTACTTAGGTTAGGTTAATATAACTGTCTTTTTTCTAAATAAAGAAGTGCAAATTGTACTTGTGATTACTTAACATCTTTCTCTTAATAAACCTCAATCTCGAGAATATGTCTTATTTTAATTCTTCTTCTAAAACACAACGAAATTATACGAATATCGGGTTCTAACCACAGAGACGGCACGTAAAGCGAGGGGACACGACGGCGAGAAGAAGCTGACAACGAGAAGCTACAAGGAAATGACGAAGAATCAACACGGCTACAAAAAAGAAAGGACAACGCAACACATTTCGATATTGAGGAAGAAAGAAAAAAGGGACAATGCAACACTAGTATATGTGTATATGTCTATATATTTGTATGTAAAGTTTTTACTTCTGAACTAAGCATCACAAACGCATCACATATTTTTTACATATTATACTTCTATTTATTTTTTCAAATCAGTCATCTTGAAAAAGTCTTCAAATAAAGACGAAAAGTTGATTAATATCTAAATAATTCTGCTTTTCCTTTTTTATTTTCCATCACATTGGAATATTATTAACATAATTATATCTATCTATCTATCTATCTATCTATCTATCTATCTATCTATCTATCTATCTATCTATCTATCTCTCTCTCTCTCTCTCTTTCTCTCTCTCTCTCTCTCTCTCTCTCTCTCTCTCTATATATATATATATATATATATATATATATTTATGACATCATGTAAACCATAGTTATTCAGAGAAATATTCCATATTTCCTTCAAAAACACTTTATCTACAAACAATTGTTTACACCCATTTCAAGAATATATATCTACATGATATACATAATATCACTAATATACATCAGTGTATGAACTTCCATGGCCAGGCTGAACAAATTAAAATGCATCCAACATTCATTTGATTTATATATATTTGCTTTTCACTTAAATCAACTTAATTTAAATGAATATTTATTTTGACAATATGTATTAGACATCAATTAATAAATATTCCCATAATGTTAGTTTCTTTGGAGTATTTTAAAGAAATTTAGGAGACATAATATGGGCTGAACCTCCTATTATAACTTAAATATTTCAGATTCGCATGAAATTTGGTCCATCGTCATTAGACACCAATTAAGCAAGATTCTCTGAATTTTAATGATTAAGCTTTACATTTTAGACATTTTCTAGAGTCAAAATCATGTTGATAGATTTTGATAAAAGATTGAATAAAGATTCTAGACATAAACCTTATATCTTGATTTCAATCTTTGTAAGAGGACATAAAAGTGGTGCAAAACTGTTCTGTTTAAGGAATTAATTTTATTCATTCTGGCACAGGTATTCTTGCATATATATATATATGTATTGTGTGTGTGTCTGTGTATTTATGTGTGTTTGTGAATGAGTGCCTTCCCCCGACCCCGAGAAAATATGAGAATGAGTTAAATGACCTGTACTGGTACTCGATCACAACGTGTGATTGCGACAGATACATAATGGCTAGCATATTAGTTCGAAAAACGGAAATTCTCCTACCGGAGAATATAAATTGAATTATCAGATTATTAATCAGGATTACAGCCACAGTTTTCAGGATTTCATTTTTGAGAAACGACGTCATGGAGAAATGCCAGCCAATAATTTCCTGGCGTAATGTTATCAACGATTAAAACTCGACGAGTTTGAAGTGCAAAGATTTACAGCTGTTTTTTGCTTTAACTTACCGGAGGCGCCAGTGGTGACAGTATAGTATAGTATTTTTTTAGTATATATTTTTAATATATATATATTCAGGAAAGGTTAGTGTATGTATTTTTGTATGCGATTTAAAAAAATATACGATTCTTACTTTTTGGCACTGGTGAAGGTGAATATTTTTGATGTGTAATACATTTACGATCTACTTTCATTAGTAAGGAGTAATTAGATTTAAATATTACTCAATAAAATTTTCTGCTTTGTGAAACGGCGGTCAGAACTTATTTCTAAAAAAAAAATTTAAAATATTTTATTTGCCTAGAGTTATTCGACTTATTGGCCTTACATCAACAGGTATACTCCTCATTTGGTACTATTGGGATCTTTATACCATAAGATAATATTTACTTTATTGTAACCTGTAAGATAGAAACTTAATAAAATTTTAGATTTTTTTAAAAAATGCGACTTGAATAAATTATACAAGAGTATTTTCTTTCTAACCTCATTGGTATAATAGTTTATAAAATAAATGTCACGTATTATATAATAAGACGCTAACGTAGGTGCTTTTAGTTTTTATGGGGCGATCGTCAAAGTTGAACTGCAAAAATTTAATTGATTATCATCTCGTGTCGTTGTTGCCAAAATTTAGATTTCACCGTTTTAAAAAGGAATTCTTCCGAAATAGAATATGACGTTATAAGTATAGTTCCGTCATTCTTGTTGACTTAAAATTCTATTTGTTTTATTTGAAGGATATTTAGCTAAACATTATTTTCTTTTAAAAGAGACTTTTAATTTAAAAAGATTTAAATTATTACAATAAAGTAATGAAAACGTTGAAACGTCCGTTTTATTTATATAAAAAAAGCCTTCGAAAACTACTCGTCCCAGAATGGGTAAAATTAATTGCACGAACAGAACAGATTTGCACCACTTTTATATCCCAATACAAAGATAAAAATCAAGCTATAATGCTACTAAACATGATGTCTATAATTCTTATTCCAATTTTGATCAAAATCCATTACATGATTTTGAACCTGGAAAATGTCTGAAATTTAAGGCTTAAGCTTAAGGGAAAGTTAAAGAAATAATTGAAATTCACGGAATCTTGCTTAATTGGTTGCTAATGACAATGGATCATATGTAATGCAAATGTTAATTATTTGAACTATCCTCTAAAAGCTTTTAAAATACCCCAAAGAAATTGAAAGTTAGGGAATATCTATTAATTTATGTCAAATGTCTTTTGTTAAAAGTTCACAAAAATCGTAGGTATTTGAATTTTCACAAAAGCCTTCCACAACCATTTTGTCCCGTGTTGTATAAAACTAAATTGAACTAAATATAGCCTACATTACCTACATTTACGTCTAGCAGCTGTTTTCTAAAACTTATAATGATCGTTTAATTAGTTTAGGAGTGAATCCTGTACATACAAATATATAAACATATACTTAACTTTATACAGATAGAGATATTCAGCTGACAATAATTTTACGATATGAGTGACGAAAAAAAAAAGGTCTGTAAGCAACCATGGAATTTTAATGGAGTCCCGCTAGTATTTTTGTTTCTATTTACGCTTTACAAACACACGGATTTCGAAACATACTTTCCATTATAATAAGATCTTGTGGATTTATAAGAATAGTATTATTATTTTTAGATTAAGCGGCTTGGGTTTTTTTTATAGTAAATAATTAAAAAAAAAAAACCTGATGTATTTATATGTATCAACTTTAATTAACTCCGCCTTCCCCTTTATCTATCCGGGAGTCACCATAAATGAGCTGGCGATCATCATATTCACGTGGTGTATGTAGGTCGAGGTCGAGGTCGATCTAACCACAACCGACATCCTCGAACTAGGTGGCTCACCCTGTCATGGATACTTGGCCGCTGAACCTAGCCTGGAAATTTTTTCACTCAGACCGATGACCTGCGCCGAGATCTTTCGCCCAGTGATGCAGTGTTGACACCATCTACCCACGTGGTTTATCTCACTTATCGTACGATGAGTGAATTTCCACCAAAGAAAACTTGTCAACATCATTTGATGTCAAATGTTTTATATCAAATTATCATTCTCCTCAAGATAAGTCTACATAAACGCAGAGGGCATCTTACTCCCAGTGGTTTTGTAAAGCGTCTGGATATCATCCAAAATATTTCTATGTTTTGTCATATGATATTTGTGACTAGATAACCGTTGACTTTGTCAAAGGTTTCATCCGACCTTTGATTCTGCAAAGTGTATAATCACTCTCCTCAACTGGACGGACATGTATAATTATCATTTTTAATTCAAAAGTTTCATGAATATATTATTATTTATTAACAATTAAAACATATACACAATTTTAATTACGGTGATTGAACATATATATTCCTATATGACGTTAGATATATATATATATATATATATATATATATATATATATATATATATATATATATATATATATATATATATATATATATGACAGATGCCAACAGAAGCTGAAGAGAGCCGGATGGCTAAGATCATCTGTGCTTGAAACCGACGGTACGAATGTTGTACTAATTTTTCTGTACCAAAATAAATAAATATTACGCTCTAAATTTTTAATTTTTAACTTTGATTCTCAATTAATCGAGCACTCTGCTGGGATTTTTCCTGCTATATTACAAAGAAGGTATATATATATATATATATATATATAATGGACTCTCCCGTCGATTTCGACGTATGAGTGCCCCGCCAGGGGCTGCCCGCGCATGTAATTGTAATTGCAAGGGTTGCACAATCCTCAACAACACCTCTCCTGTGTCGACACTGCTTGATTCCAATGGCAAGTAGTTCTAGACGACTGGAAACAATGCCGAGATAAGCAGAGAGCACATACAGCACCTAGTATTCCCGAATTGTCACCCATTTAGTACTGATATATATATATATATATAATAATGGTAATAATCCAGGTGAAAAATATCCACAGGGTGGTAATCCAGAGAATTTTAACCGGGTTTATAAAAAGTGCTCAATATCAAAATAGAGCTTTATATATGATAATTTTATTTACACAGACATGTACAAAATCTGCGACACTGGCATGTCGATGTTATCGATCAACAGTTACTATAAACTGAGATCTCATCAGGCAGAGTTAGAATTCTAATTCGGATTCTAACTCTGCCTGATGAGATCTCAGTTTATAGTAACTGTTGATCGATAACATCGACATGCCAGTGTCGCAGATTTTGTACATGTCTGTGTAAATAAAATTATCATATATATATATATATATATATATATATATATATATATATATATATATGTGTGTGTGTGTGAAGTGAGAAAATAAACATAAAAATTATATCTTTTAATTATATCCTATCTTTAATAGTAAAAGCTCGATAAACGATATAAGTATATAAGTAATAAGAATAAAATCGGGATAATATGCAATCTTTATTAAGTTATCAATTGTTCAAAAAAGGGTTGTATAAAAAACATTTTACCATCTCATGGATTAAGGAAAGATTAAACGTTTTTTTTTTAATATAAATCTTATTTGAACAATTAATGATTTAATAAAAATGCCATTTTATCAATTTTTTTATTCTCATTATATATATATATATATATATATATATATATATATATAATACATATTTGTTACTGTATATTTTCTCCTTTATGATAGTTTCGTCCTTTATAATCGGGACTCATCAGCATAGAGATATGACAATTCACTACCGGTCATGCGATTCGAAACCCCGGATTATTTTGCAACTCAAATCCCGACGTCTGAACCACTCGGCCATATTGGACAGCGAATAAACAGTGATAATTTAAACACTTTATGTGGCGGCTTGATGTCATAAGGGGCGTTCTACTTAATGAAAGGAACGATGCATTTATAGCTAGCTATAACGTCAGCTGTGTTAATACTACACTTACAGTGCCCATCTAGACGGGTTTTCTAGGAGCTACAAATAATAATATTTGTTTTGTTTATTATCTATGTACGTATACGTTTCATTCTTTTATAATCGGGACTTATATATATATATATATATATATATATATATATATATATATATATATATATATATATATATATATATATTACATAAACTAAATGTATGTGTGTGTGATGTTTGTGTGTGTCCTATAGAAAAAAGTTAAAGAATCTACATAAAATCTAAAAGTGTATACTTTTGTAGAATTTACCGGAGAAGACAATGGAGGTGTCCCTAAATATCTAAGTACATCCTCAGGGGGGCTACCTTAAAACTTTAAATATATCCTACATTTCTGAAATTTAAATCATATGTATAAAATTTTCTGGGGAAGACAATTAAAGTGGTCACGAATCTTTAAGTGTCCTCTTCACTTAAAGAAGCTACTCGTATGTGGGGTTAACTTTCTTTAAAACTTTACAAATATTTTTGATTACATTTATATCATATGTAGATAATTATCCGGGGAAGACAATGGGAATGGTCCCGAATCTCTTCTATGTCCCCACCTCTCAACGAAGTATTGAACATGCATATCTGATTTTAATGAAATTTAAACCATATATGTAAGACATTTTTTCAGAGAGTTTTCGAACATTTCAACTCCTTCCGACTATATTAGCGGCGAAAAGGAAGGAGGGGGCAGTAAAACAAAGAAAGTAATATGGTGTTATAAGCATAGTGAAAAAGTACATAGTAGTGACCCTCATCAAATCCCCAGCAATGTAGTATATATATATAGAGGATTCACTCAACTAATGAACCGATCATTATGAATTATAGAATATATATTCCAGGCAACACGGTGAGTAATGTGTGTTCATTATTTCTGTGTAAACTTTGACATTTAAAAACTTTTAAAATAAGCGAGATACGAAAAAAAATAATAGAAAAAAGAATTGCTCTACATTAAATTTTGAGTTATTACTATATAATAAAATTTTAACCGGACTATTGCGCCCATTAGCGTCAATAATATGCATGTGCGGGATAAGGCCTTAACTAATAAACTTATTATGAATTATGGGATACGTATTCTAGGCAACGCGATGAGTAACGTAGCCACGTTATACTTTTTTTTTGTGAACTTGCTCCCGAAACCGTAATTAACGCCCCCTCCCACCGTCAAGAAAAATAAGCGAGATAGTTACTTAAGCTGTCAATAATCACGTACATCTCGTCAATTATGGGATGGATAGAGTGCACATGTGTATCTTGTATATCTCTAAGTATGAAAATGTGTAGCCCAAAATGCTATACATATTGCTTATACCTTTCCTAGGGCGAGTATTCTCCTAGTTTATAATATTATTATAAAATAATTAACCAGAAATCATAAGTAAAAATAAGATAAACAGAATTGTGAATTGTTAATAATCATGTAGTAATTTGAGTTACATTAAATATTATAATTGTATATTTAGTTAACTTATTACTACACAATTTGCCCGTTAAATCTAAATGTCATTGTTGTTTTTACGGCAATGGAAAATAGTAAAATACTGTTCAGTGTTTTCGGATAGATTTTTAATATAAATATACATAAAATATTCGAAAACATAAAAAATATATTCAATATTGGAGATTTCGTATCTGTTTGTCTGAAACCGAACCTATGCTTATACTTCCATTAATTGTACTATTGTACTTCTATTACTAATGGAGATTTTGTGTCTGTCTGTCTTAAGTCGGAATTCATTTGGCGCTGCCACTTGCTATGTTCTTGACTAATCAAACTATCATTCCGTATTCGCTTCAACACGAGGCGTATGGAAAACGCACACAAAAAAGAAGTGAAAAAAGGTGTTTTACTCTATTTTTCATATGAAATTCTGATTATAAAGTATATCTTAAAATATTAAATTGAAAAAAAATACTAAAACTAAATCGCATTGTATAGTTTTCTATGGCTTATTATTATTTTTACTAATTAAAATTTCTAATATAAACAATGCTTTCTATCCCTCTCTCTCTCGCTATATATATATATATATATATGGTAAGTTAATGAAAATTCATATATATTCATTGACTTACCATATTTTTGCTCTATCCAGTATATTGAGCTTTCCTTATTTCACAATAGGTCCAACTCTCTAAAAGTTTACCTTTTAGTTATAATTTACATTATATATATATATATATATATATATATATATATATATATATATATATATATATATATATATTATCCCCGGATAAATCATCTGCATCGGAAGTTTTGGAGTTACCTGTCCGTAGGCATCAGGCCTGGTTCGATGACTAGAATGCTGAGGCCCAGGAGTTGATCAATGAAATGCATACGGCTCATAAAACCTGGATTGATGATAAGAACTCAACACTAAAGAGGAAATTGTACAAGGAGTGCAAAAGTAAAGTCCAGAAAGCATTACGGCAGATGAAAGAGGCATGGTGGTCCTCACATGCCAAATTAATGCAAGAAGCATTTGATAGAAAAGTCTTGAAAGTCTTTTATGAAGGTATTAAGAAAGTTTTTGGGCCGCACGAATCTGGCGTTTCTCCCGTATCTGCAAATGATGGCACACTGATAAATGATAGAGCGGATATATTGAATCGCTGGAAGGAGCACTTCGAAGCGGTCCTAAACAATACTTCCACAACTGATGAAGAAATACTTTCATCTATCACTAAACGACCTGAGATTCCTGAACTCTCCTTCCTTCCAGCAATACATGAAGTTTTCGTTGCTATTAGGCAAATGTCGTCAGGCAAAAGGTCAGGGAAAGACACCTTACCTCCTGAGGTGTTTAAGTACGGTGGCCAGACACTAGTGAAGAAGCTGCACAGTCTCTTTGTGAAGATCTGGCAAGGTGGAAATGTCCCTCAGGATTTCAAAGATGCATTAATTCAACACTTGTATAAGAATAAAGGCTATAGAAACATCTGTGACAACCATCGAGGCATCTCACTTTTGTCAATTTCAGGGAAGGTCTTGGCAAGGCTTATTCTCAACAGAATAATTAAACACCTTGTTGATGATATCTATCCCAAATCTCAGTGCGGTTTCCGTGCTGGTCGGGGTACTGTCGATATGATCTTTTCCCTACGCCAGGTTGCCGAGAAAGTTCGGGAAAAGAACGAGGAGTTGTATATGGTTTTCATTGACCTTACAAAGGACTTTGACACAGTAAACCGTGAAGCCCTCTGGAAAGTGTTGGACCAGCTGGGAATACCTTATAACATGCTGAATGTAATTATTTCTTTCCATGATGGAATGAAGGCATCGGTTGTTTCAAATGGAGAGTCTTCAGAACCTTTCAATGTGACAAATGGTACCAAACAGGGTTGCGTAATGGCACCTGTGCTATTTGCTTTGTTCTTTTCAGTTATGCTGAAATATGCTTTCGCTGATATAGATACTGGGGTGGAGTTTAAATTTAGAATAAGTGGTGGTCTCTTCAACCAGCAACGTTTCAAAGCTAAGACCCTTCTTCGACAAACTGTCATCAGGGATCTTTTGTTTGCAGATGACGCTGCACTTTGTGCAACATCTCGGAGGGAGGGCAACTGCTTGTGGACAGGTTTTCGGCTGCTTGCAAGGCTTTTGGTCTGACAATCAGCATCAAGAAAACAGAAGTGATTCACCAACCTCGCCCCACGCCTAAACAAGTTCAGGGTGTGAAGCAACGGCCACCAGTAAAGCAACGACCACCAATACACAGTTTTCCAGATATTCCAATCCAAGTGGACGGTAAAGATCTGAAATATGTGAAAAACTTCACTTATCTTGGGAGTAAGTTAAATTGGAATGCCTCTCTTGATGACGAAATCTTTAACCGAATTGCGAAAGCAACCACTGCCTTTGGAAAACTGCGTCATCGGCTATGGAAGGACAGGGGGATAAGTTTGAGAACAAAAGTACTTGTGTATAGAGCAGTTGTGCTAACATCACTGCTTTATGGATCGGAATCATGGACAGTCTATCGCAGCCACAGTCAGAAGCTTAATGTTATTCACAAAAATTGCCTTAGAACGATTCGTGGTGTCACCCTAAGAAATCGGATGTCTAATGCGGACCTATTTACATGCTGCGGTATTGGCGGAATTGAAAGCTTTTTGATGCAATCACAACTGCGTTGGGCAGGACTTGTCTTACGTATGGAAGATGATAGAATACCAAAGCAACTGATGTACGGCGAGCTCAACAGTGGAAGGCGAAATGTGGGTCGACTGCTCCTTCGCTTTAAGGACAAGTTGAAGATGAATTTGACATATACCAATATTGCTTATCGTGATTTTGAACAGCTTGCTTCTCGACGGAAGGAATGACGATCTAACTGCCAGAGGGGCATCAGGTGGTTCTCTGTAACTGCCATTGATCAACAGCGCGAAAGACGCGAAAGAACAAAAACATCTGCAAGTATCCCAGCCGATTTTTCTCAAGATCTTCCTTCTTGCATCCATTGTGGGCTGGTTTGCAAATCTCTCGCAGGACTCAAATGCCATTTACGATTGAGTAAATGTAAGCATGCTACATCCATCGAAGACTAAACAAATTTTAAGTTGTCAAGACCTAATACGTCGAAATCGACGGGCGAGTCCATGATATATATATATATATATATATATATATATATATATATATATATATATATATATATATATATATATATCTTTATTTGAGTAGTCAATCTCACGGAATAAGCTGAATGGATATTAAATTTTAAAACTGTAGTAAGACTTAATTCCAGAGTAGTTATAAATAAAAATATTTTTCGACATATCTTATAAAAATAACTGGTTTGTATCTCAAAGAATTACGACCGTTTCATTTGTTTAATTTCTCGATGCATTTATAAATACAAATCCTGAGTTTTATAAACAAAATAATCACAAAATAATCACCAGAAAAGAACAAAAAACGAAAAGTTACTTTCAGACATTGTTCACGAAAAAACCCTCCATTTTTTTCTTTTCTCTCTAAAATACGACACACGCGGTGATAACCAAATTTTTCGTTGTCTTTTAATTGGTCCCCCGATTTATAAAATCGGGGGACCTATGTTTTGAGGCATTTCCGCAAGTCCGTCCGTCTGTCCGTCCGTCCGGATTTTTCTCCGCAACCATCCATTGAATTTCTTTGAAATTTTGAAGTTGTAACTTTGGTCAGGTTAGAAAGTGACATTCTCCGATTTTTGAAAAAAATCTGGTTAGCCCCCCCCCCCAGGGGGCCAAAAGGCCCCGAAATGGCAAAAAATGACATTTTTGCCTCATAACTTTTCATCCATCCATTCAATTTCTCTGAAACTGGGCCAAAATATGGAGGCAATTGTTCCTAATAGAAAATAAGTATCGCTGACATTGGAAAAAATCTGGTTCGCGCCCCCATGGGGTCAAAAGCGCCCAAAATGGCAAAAAATTACCCTTTTCTCCCATAACGTTTGATCCATCCATTCAATTGTTTTGAAACTTGGCCAAAATGTAGAAGCAATTGTTCTGGATATAAAATGAGCATCACTGACCTCAGAACAATTCTGGTTCGCGCCCCCAGGGGGTCAAAGGGGGTTCAAAAATGCCCCAAATTGCCCAAATTTATTGCATTTTACACTCGCCACATCGAGTCACATACAGAGAGGGACCACGCATGCGCGGCTTGTTTATTTATTAGAGAGATAAATATTCTTTACATCTATAAAACAAATGTAAATCGCTCTATATATTTATGTATATATAGAGAGAGAGAAAGAGAGAGTGAAAGAGAGAGAGAGAGAGAGGGAGAGAGAGGGAGAGAGAGAAAGAGAGAGAGAGAGAGAGAGAGAGAGAGAGAGAGAGAGAGAAAAGAGATAAATAGAGAAAGAAAGGCGTTGACCCACGTTATGCTTAGGCTATTACATAGTTTGATTGCTCCCACCATCATTAGGGCATTGAGCCAAGCACCGATTTCTGCGTTAACTAGCCTCGAGATCTGACAGGAAAAAGACGTCAATATCTTTTTAAGATTCCCAACTTCCGTTTATTTGCTGAGTTCACCTACAGACCCCTCAGATGTCAATCATTCTTAGTTTGTCTAACCGCTATTCTATTCAATCTCGAATGAAGGCCCCCATTATCTAACACTTCCCAACGTGAGTAAAAGTTTTTTTTGTTTTTCTCATGTAAAATAATTTGTTTTTGAAACTTTTTTCTATTATAGTAAGTACTTATTGAAGAGTGTAAAAGTTCACATAAAATTCCTGACCCTACACGTTTTAGCAATAGCTAATGGGTGAAATATTTTCAAGTAGTTTTGACACAAAATCAAATCAAAGCACTTTCAGTAGAGCTTTAATTTGATTTCGTAGTTTTTTCTTACCGACGTTTTTGTTTCAATTTTGTTTTGTTGTTTATTTTAGTATATGTATTTCTTTTTAGAAAGTAAGAGAAATAGTTTCCACGCCTCGTTTTCGGTTCATTGTCACCCACCATGGGAGCGAATAATTTGATAAAGGTCCACTCTCAGGTATCAATCTGCATTGAACTTTAGGTATGACAAGTTAATAAGATTCGCTGTCTTTTATTTTATTATAGACGAGCAATTTGTTGTGTGTGTGTTTTTTCGATGTCAGAAGTTTTCACGTTAATCAATAAACTTGTGACTAGTTTCATTGTTATGGTGAAGTACAAAAAAACTTTACATATCAATAAATTATATATTCTTTTAGGATTGTATGAATTTGGAAAACTGTTGCTTTATTCCATTCGAGTGAATAACAAATTGCTTTTGTCTATTCCAGTCAATAAAAGGTAACTTTAGTCTATTTCAATGAATAACACATTTCTTTAATTTATTCCAATTAATAACAAGTTGCTTTGGTCTATTCCAGTGAATTATAAGTTTCTTTAATTTATTCCAATAAATAACAAATTGCTTTTGTCTATTCTAGTGAATAAAAAGTTGCTTTAGTTTATTCCCAAAAATAAAAAGTTGCTTTAGTCTATTCTAATGAATTACAAGTTGCTTTAGTTTATTCCAATAAATAAAAAATTGCTTCAGTCTATTCCAATGAATAAAACGTTGCTTTAGTCTATTCCAGTGAATTACAAGTTGCTTCAGTCTATTCCAGTAGATAATACGTTCTTTAATTTATTCCAATTAATAAAAAGTTACTCTAATTTATTCCAGTGAATTACAAGTTTCTTTAATTTATTCCAAAGAATAAAAAGTTGCTTTAGTTTATTCCCCAAAATAAAAAGTTGCTTTAGTCTATTCTAATGAATTACAAGTTGCTTTAGTTTATTCCAATAAATAAAAAATTGCTTCAGTCTATTCCAATGAATAAAACGTTGCTTTAGTCTATTCCAGTGAATTACAAGTTGCTTCAGTCTATTCCAGTAGATAACACGTTCTTTAATTTATTCCAATTAATAAAAAGTTACTCTAATTTATTCCAGTGAATTACAAGTTTCTTTAATTTATTCCAAAGAATAAAAAGTTGCTTTAGTCTATTTCAATGAACTACAAGTTTCTTTAATTTATCCTAATGAATAAAAAGTTGCTTAAGTCTATTCCAATGAATAAAAAGTTTTAGTCTATTCCAGTGAATTACAAGTTTCTTTAATCTATTTCAATGAATAAAAGTTGGTTTAGTCTATTCGAGTGAATAAAAGATGCTTCAGTCTATTCCAGTGAATCACACGTTTCTTTAATTTATTCCAACTAATAAAAAGTTACTTTAATTTATTCCAGTGAACTACAAGTTTCTTTAATCTATTTCAATGAATAAAAAGTTGCTTTAGTCTATAGCAATGAATCACAAGTTGCGTTAGTTTATTCCAATGAATAAAAAGTTGCTTTAGTCTATTCCAGTGAATAAAAAGTTGTTTTAGTCTATTCCAGTGAATAAAAAGTTGCTTTAGTCTATTCTTATAAATAACAAGTTGCTATAGTCTAATTCAATGAATAAAATGTTTCTTTAATTTATTTGAATGAATAAAAAGTTGCTTTGGTCTATTCCAGTGAATTACAAGTTTATTCAGTCTAATCCAATGAATAAATTATTCCACTTAATAAAATGTTACTTCAATTTATTGCAGTGAATTACAAGTTTCTTTAATGTATTCCAAAGAATAAAACGTTTCTTTAATCTATTATAATGAATAAAAATGCTCTTTAGTCTATTCTAGTGAATTACAAGTTGATTCAGTATATTCAAGTGAATAACACGTTTCTTTTAATTTATTTTAATTAATAAAAAGTTACTTTAATTTATTCTAGTGCATTACAAGTTTCTTAAATTTTTTCCAAAGAATAAAAAGTTGTTTTAGTCTATTCCAATGAATAAAAAGTTGCTGCAGTCTATTTTAATGAATAAAAACTGGTGTAGTCTATTTTAATGAATGAAAAGTTGCTTTTTTCTATTTTAATGAATGAAAAGTTGCTGTAGTCTATTTTAATGAATAAAAAGTTTGTGTAGTCTGTTACAATGAATAAAAAGTTGCTTTTGTCTATTTTAATGAATAAAAAGTTGCTGTAGTCTATTTTAATGAATGAAAAGTTGGTGTAGTTTATTTTAATGAATAAAAAGTTGGTGTAGTCTATTTTAATAAATAAAAAGTTGCTGTAGTCTATTTCAATGAATAAAAAGTTGCTTTAGTCTATTTCAATGAATAAAAAGTTGCTGTAGTCTATTTTAATGAATAAAAAGTTGCTGTAGTCTATTTTAATGAATAAAAAGTTGCTGTAGTTTATTTTAATGAATAAAAAGTTGCTGTAGTCTATTTCAATAAATAAAAAGTTGCTGTAGTCTATTTTAATGAATGAAAAGTTATTTTAGTCTATTACAATAAATAAATAATACCTTCAATTATATTTTATTTTTTACGCCCAGAAAATAGATGTTGTTTACAAAATTGGTATAGTTAGAACGCTTTATTCGGAGGGTTTTACTATTTGTGTACACCAGCTCAACCAGTAACGACAAGACACGGCCACTACTGCTACTGATTCTCTATTCAGGCAATCAATACCCGTCGTCTAGACCCGTCAACTAAAAGTCGAACGTTTGACTAAGTCCGTTTTATTTTTTTTTTCAAATAATACCGCAAGAAATATTTTAGATACGTCGGGCTAACTGGCCTAGATTGCTTGTATAGGACTGGAAGTTGCTCGAATGACGGGCATAGATTGCCTGAATAGTGAATCAACAACAGCAATGGTCGTGCATTGTCGTGTCTTGAGCGGGTGTATATAAATAGTAACACCGTTATTCGAATACACTTCTAGAAATACATTTTTATATTGCTTTAACAACGGACAATGCAGTTATTTACCTTCATGTCACACCTGAGAAAATTGGGATTGCATGAATTGATATTTCCCATCAACGTTGGTAGTTATGTAGCAGTATGGACTGACGAATGTTGAATTGTAGATACGTGCGCTAGTATGAATTATTGCACATGAGACTTGGTGCGGGTCGTTATGACCGCCTGTGGACGAAGTAAACAACTTTCCCAGAGCGAGTCACGAACAGATCTGACATGGAAGGTCAAATTTGACAAAAGGGGAGGTCAAACGGTGCCAGAGTCAAAGCGATGTTAAAAAGATATCTGGATATGAAGTAATAGCGTCACGGATGTCGAACAAACAAAGAACGAAGGATTTAGTATCAGTCCCGGTTTTGGAATTCGTTGAGGACGGACGTATAAGATGCCGTAACAACAAAAAAGTTTGAGGTCGTCTGAGGCGAGAAGAAAACGCAGAGATTTCATGATATCTATCTATCTATCTATCTATCTATCTATCTATCTATCTATCTATCTATCTAAACTTAACTTAATTGAACTTAAAACTCTCATAAATCGGTCTTAGAGTTTTAATTTCTCCTTTCTGTTGCGAGATCTTTTGTTCACAGTTACAACAATCAAGGCCACATGAAACAAAGAAGTCAACGAAAAATCGCAACACACCAAACAAAGGAAAGAATGATAGAATTGCGCAGCACAATGAACCGTTGACAGTGAAGAGAAAAGAAGTAAGTTCACACACACGCATAATTATGACGGACATCGAAGGTTGTATGTAGTTTTACTAATCTGAAAAGAAGAAAAAACGAAAGAAGTAATGAACGCGCAAATAGCTCACGTATAGACTTTTAAGTAATTTCGCCCAATAAATGAAAGTTCTCACCGTTTTTCATAGACCCATGATAGCAAAAAGAGCACAAAACAGCTTTCTCATGTATCAACGATCTTGTATTATTTGTGTTAACTTCATAATTCTACGTCTATATAGTACTAGCTGTAACCATCCGCCTTTGCCAGGGAATCTTTACCAAATTATTATCATTACTTGTAAAACGATCGGACGTACTACGAAAAGTATAAAATTAAACACCGTAATTACTTTAGAATTTTCTTTTGTGCATGCAGTAATTTTATAATTAATAAGAGGCTATGAACCGTAGTTCTGGAAATCTAATTTTCGAGAAAATATACGATAATTATAAACATAATACGATGAAGACCACCTTTTATTGTTTGTCTGATTAACCTCAAGTTTCGGATGCAAGGGAAATAATTCAATTCGCGTTCTTATTTCACGTCGGAACAAAGTTGCTTCCTCTGGCAAACAAAAATAATATAAGCTTTTTGTTATAAATATAATGATTTTATTTATTTTTAAATTCATTTAAAAATAAACAAACGGACCTCGGACCTTTGTCGGTCTTGTCATACTTACTCTTTCCTCTTCTGCACGGGTCTACCTGTCTGTCAGATTTCACTTCTTCGTGGGTACCATTTCAACCTGTGAAACAAGCTTTGTTTACGTCATCCGACGACAGCTCTGTCGTAAATGTCTATGGCGTGATTTCAAATGACATCTTTCTTAGTAAAATACCATTCTTTTCTCGATTGTGTGTTCGACCTACAGACATATATGGAAAAAGGAAGGTCACCGCTTTGTTATTTATTTCCAAAATGATTCTTTGTTATTTAGTACTAATTTTGACCTCAAATCCATCTACAGACGCCCCGGGTTCCAACTCGAGCATCGGCTAATAACATAACACTATAATCTGCATACAACTGATTGCAGAAGATTATATTGAATACGTTGTCTACTATTTTCGCCATCTTACCATACAGTTTTACAATTATATGAACGAAAGCAACAAATTTAAGCGAAACTTGAACATCTCTGAGTCAATAATCATTACGCTATCATATAGGAAATAAGGTTGCCATTTTGATAGATAAAACATTAATATATTTTTGGGAGAGATGCTTAATGACACGTTGAAAACTCGATAAGTAATACGAAAGGAAGTCAAACAAATGTGAATAATACAAATGGAGTAGTTAAACATTTCTTTACAATTAACCGCTTTTTGCGATGAGATCTAATATGCTCTTATTTAAATCGAGCTTTTCAAAAATTGTTTTCTAGAGGCACATATAAGACACCATGAATATGCAGAATAAGATATCAATACGAATATCAGATCAGTTTGAATAGCCATAAATAACTGTAAATTCTATATGTTTTATTACGAAACATTTTGTGAAGCTTAACGTATCTGAACTTACGTTGAATTTTTTTCCGATGTAACGCTTAACAAATTGCGTCGTTGAACTTATTCAATTATTAATAGGTCAGGCAGCGTTTGATTTATGTGGGCATCCCTCAGATACAATGGGTTAGGGTTGGTGACGGCGGTCGTCCGATTATGAAACCAGTGTGTGTTGTGTAGCATGAGAATAACTAGTTTTTCACAGAGCCGTGGTAACTGTTGTTCCCCCCTTTCTCAGTTGTAAGCAGCTATTCTGGTTGAGCTGTAAGTTAACAAGTCTATTACTTAAAAATAGTATTATGGAGTTCAGGCCTAAGAACAGTAGTACAAAGTTGGCCCATAATATCACTCATTTAAACGTCTTTTTAAAGAGTACAGTTTTCGATTTTGAACAGTTGCACTTGATCTTGGCTTAAGCGTGTTTTAGTAATATGAACCTGTTGTAGGATGGATACCCTAGCTATTAATACTTAAACAAAAAAATTATTTATCTACCTCCCACAGCGGTAAGATGTGACACAAGGTCGAAAAGTGGGATTTGAAAAGCCAGCGCCCGAGAATTTGAACACTCTGGCCTACAAAAAATGCCTTGGCAGTCCCGTCGGCATTCCCCGGTAGGGGCGCCTCAGGCGATTAGCAATAAACTAACCCCCTCTCAAAGGGTGAGAAGGCAAAGCCTGGGAAGGTGGACCTCCTAGAACTGCACATGACAAACCCACAGACCGGCGGAATCAAGCCCCGAAGGCCAAGACGATACCGGTCTATAGGGTGTAGTATCCATCGGAACAGATACTAAACTTTGATCTTGCCCCCCCCTAAAAAAAGCCAAGAGGTGCTATTAATACTGTTCCATTAAATAAGTTTTAGTTTGTCTGTTTTGCATCAATTCAACTTTTTAGAGGGTATTAAATGCAAAGATGGATATCCATACTATATATATATATATATATATATATATATATATATATATATATATATATATATATATATATATATATATATAGATATATATAAAACATCATTAAATTTATAAATTAAACACAATTTGCTATTTTACTTATAGTTGGCAAAAATGCGAGTTCATACCTTTATTACCGATATAATCGTACACCCACTGTGTGTGCATTGTCCTAGCTATTCGTAGACGTGATATAGCTAAGAATCGTAGATCGATGTGGGTAACCTTTGAATACGACAGTATTGGTCTAGTTACGACACTCGTCTGATAATATGACCAATGCTCTCTATGTATCGTGCGAATAACCATAGGTGTTCATACAGCCGTGGTAACCGGTGTCTCCCCTCGTCGGGTCTAGACCGCTATTCTGGATGAGCTGAAATGAACTGACAGAAACTGTTGATAACTTAATAACATTTTTCCGAATAACACTTCTTTCACTGAGTCACTCACTAGCTGGTTCGCTAATTGATGTTATCATCCTCCACTTGACTTTATAAAAGATTTCCCCGAACCCTCTATTGCACTCCTGCTCGAATTCTCTCACTGAATTATCTGCCTCTCAGCTAAATCCTTCTATACTTACATTTAGATCAAGAGGAGAAAAAATCAAGCTGTTTCAATCTCAATTCGTTGTCTCGAATAATTTCATTCTCAATTAACTACATAGCCTTAGAGAAATATCAATACTGACATAGGTATGACATTAGAAACTATCCAACAATAAAATAACTACATAGCCTTAAAGAAATAACAATACTGACATAGGTATGAAATTAGAAACTATCCAACAATAAAATAACTACATAGCCTTAGAGAAATAACAATACTGACATAGGTATGACATTAGAAACTATCCAACAATAAAATAACTTCATAGCCTTAGAGAAATAACAATACTGACATAGGTATGAAATTAGAAACTATCCAACAATAAAATAACTACATAGCCTTAGAGAAATAACAATACTGACATAGGTATGACATTAGAAACTATCCAACAATAAAATAACTACATAGCCTTAAAGAAATAACAATACTGACATAGGTATGAAATTAGAAACTATCCAACAATAAAATAACTTCATAGCCTTAGAGAAATAACAATACTGACATAGGTATGAAATTAGAAACTATCCAACAATAAAATAAATGCATAGCCTTAGAGAAATATCAATACTGACATAGGTATGAAATTAGAAACTATCCAACAATAAAATAACTGCATAGCCTTAGAGAAATAACAATACTGACATAGGTATGAAATTAGTAAACTATCCAACAATAAAATAACTGCATAGCCTTAGAGAAATATCAATACTGACATAGGTATGACATTAGAAACTATCCAACAATAAAATAACTACATAGCCTTAGAGAAATAACATTACTGACATAGGTATCAAATTATAAACTATCCAACAATAAAATAACTACATAGCCTTAGAGAAATAACAATACTGACATAGATATGAAATTAGAAACTATCCAACAATAAAATAACTACATAGCCTTAGAGAAATATCAATACTGACATAGGTATGAAATTAGAAACTATCCAACAATAAAATAACTGCATAGCCTTAGAGAAATAACAATACTGACATAGGTATGAAATTAGAAACTATCCAACAATAAAATAACTGCATAGCCTTAGAGAAATAACAATACTGACATAGGTATGAAATTAGAAACTATCCAACAATAAAATAACTGCATAGCCTTAGAGAAATATCAATACTGACATAGGTATGAAATTAGAAACTATCCAACAATAAAATAACTACATAGCCTTAGAGAAATAACAATACTGACATAGGTATGACATTAGAAACTATCCAACAATAAAATAACTACATAGCCTTAAAGAAATAACAATACTGACATAGGTATGAAATTAGAAACTATCCAACAATAAAATAACTTCATAGCCTTAGAGAAATAACAATACTGACATAGGTATGAAATTAGAAACTATCCAACAATAAAATAAATGCATAGCCTTAGAGAAATATCAATACTGACATAGGTATGAAATTAGAAACTATCCAACAATAAAATAACTGCATAGCCTTAGAGAAATAACAATACTGACATAGGTATGAAATTAGTAAACTATCCAACAATAAAATAACTGCATAGCCTTAGAGAAATATCAATACTGACATAGGTATGACATTAGAAACTATCCAACAATAAAATAACTACATAGCCTTAGAGAAATAACATTACTGACATAGGTATCAAATTATAAACTATCCAACAATAAAATGACTACATAGCCTTAGAGAAATAACAATACTGACATAGATATGAAATTAGAAACTATCCAACAATAAAATAACTACATAGCCTTAGAGAAATATCAATACTGACATAGGTATGAAATTAGAAACTATCCAACAATAAAATAACTGCATAGCCTTAGAGAAATAACAATACTGACATAGGTATGAAATTAGAAACTATCCAACAATAAAATAACTGCATAGCCTTAGAGAAATAACAATACTGACATAGGTATGAAATTAGAAACTATCCAACAATAAAATAACTGCATAGCCTTAGAGAAATATCAATACTGACATAGGTATGAAATTAGAAACTATCCAACAATAAAATAACTACATAGCCTTAGAGAAATATCAATACTGACATAGGTATGAAATTAGAAACTATCCAACAATAAAATAACTGCATAGCCTTAGAGAAATAACAATACTGACATAGGTATGAAATTAGAAACTATCCAACAATAAAATAACTGCATAGCCTTAGAGAAATATCAATACTGACATAGGTATGAAATTAGTAACTATCCAACAATAAAATAACTACATAGCCTTAGAGAAATATCAATACTGACATAGGTATGAAATTAGAAACTATCCAACAATAAAATAACTACATAGCCTTAGAGAAATAACAATACTGACATAGGTATGAAATTAGTAAACTATCCAACAATAAAATAACTGCATAGCCTTAGAGAAATATCAATACTGACATAGGTATGACATTAGAAACTATCCAACAATAAAATAACTACATAGCCTTAGAGAAATAACATTACTGACATAGGTATCAAATTATAAACTATCCAACAATAAAATGACTACATAGCCTTAGAGAAATAACAATACTGACATAGATATGAAATTAGAAACTATCCAACAATAAAATAACTACATAGCCTTAGAGAAATATCAATACTGACATAGGTATGAAATTAGAAACTATCCAACAATAAAATAACTGCATAGCCTTAGAGAAATAACAATACTGACATAGGTATGAAATTAGAAACTATCCAACAATAAAATAACTGCATAGCCTTAGAGAAATAACAATACTGACATAGGTATGAAATTAGAAACTATCCAACAATAAAATAACTGCATAGCCTTAGAGAAATATCAATACTGACATAGGTATGAAATTAGAAACTATCCAACAATAAAATAACTACATAGCCTTAGAGAAATATCAATACTGACATAGGTATGAAATTAGAAACTATCCAACAATAAAATAACTGCATAGCCTTAGAGAAATAACAATACTGACATAGGTATGAAATTAGAAACTATCCAACAATAAAATAACTGCATAGCCTTAGAGAAATATCAATACTGACATAGGTATGAAATTAGTAACTATCCAACAATAAAATAACTACATAGCCTTAGAGAAATATCAATACTGACATAGGTATGAAATTAGAAACTATCCAACAATAAAATAACTACATAGCCTTAGAGAAATATCAATACTGACATAGGTATGAAATTAGAAACTATCCAACAATAAAATAACTGCATAGCCTTAGAGAAATAACAATACTGATATAGGTATGAAATTAGAAATTATCCAACAATAAAATAACTGCATAGCCTTAGAGAAATATCAATACTGACATAGGTATGAAATTAGAAACTATCCAACAATAAAATAACTACATAGCCTTAGAGAAATATCAATACTGACATAGGTATGAAATTAGAAACTATCCAACAATAAAATAACTACATAGCCTTAGAGAAATAACAATACTGACATAGGTATGAAATTAGAAACTATCCAACAATAAAATAACTACATAGCCTTAGAGAAATAACAATACTGACATAGGTATGAAATTAGAAACTATCCAACAATAAAATAACTACATAGCCTTAGAGAAATAACAATACTGACATAGGTATGAAATTAGAAACTATCCAACAATAAAATAACTACATAGCCTTAGAGAAATAACAATACTGACATAGGTATGAAATTAGAAACTATCCAACAATAAAATAACTACATAGCCTTAGAGAAATAACAATACTGACATAGGTATGAAATTAGAAACTATCCAACAATAAAATAACTACATAGCCTTAGAGAAATAACAATACTGACATAGGTATGAAATTAGAAACTATCCAACAATAAAATAACTACATAGCCTTAGAGAAATAACAATACTGACATAGGTATGAAATTAGAAACTATCCAACAATAAAATAACTACATAGCCTTAGAGAAATAACAATACTGACATAGGTATGAAATTAGAAACTATCCAACAATAAAATAACTACATAGCCTTAGAGAAATAACAATACTGACATAGGTATGAAATTAGAAACTATCCAACAATAAAATATCGCAATCATTTTAGCTGTTCTCTGTTAATTTCTTTATAATTGTTTATCCTGTTTCCGAACTATTGTTTTCATTAATCATACCGAGATTCGCAATACAGCCTCTTCATGCGATACGCACCGATTTCGGATAATTGGACCGCTTTCAACAATGTACGTCTTTTGGCATTCCTAGTGACAGACTAGACTCCCTTTCAACAGTACTGTTGATATAGCATTTATTTATTTCCTTCTCTGTGCAAGGCAATATTCATAATTTCGTGTATTATTTCTGACATCTTAACTGTAAAGTTTTATTTTATGGACATAAAAGAAGTTTGTATCTCCAGGGATGCACTTTGCAAAAAAAAAAGTGTGCCTAAGGGAAGTATCGTTTTGACGTTTTTCGGGAAGAAGCACTGGGTATCACAGCCTCTTTTATTCTCGATTGTTTCCACTGAAAGCGCCGAATAGAACTTGTTTCTCCTCATAAATTGAGATATGTAAACTCATTCTTACAGTCATCGGCCAAAGATACAGTGATAAGCACAACCAACAGCTTATCCGAATTTCAACATTCATGCAGCCGAGAAATCGAAAACAAACAAAATATACAACACATAAGTTTACCAAACACAATGTAATTTAATTATTTTACCGACCTGCATAGTTTTTAAGTTATGAAACTTTTAAAAAGTTTTTTTAATTTAAATATAAAATTTCGTCGATATCTTTTTTCGGATGAGCTGAGAATCTAATATTGCCGACCTATCTGTATTGCTGTTAGTGAGCATCTCTAAAGAATACCGACTGTCATTTTTTATTTACTCGTGTTGGTTAAATCATAGAGACGATAACATAATAAATCTGACACTCAGTTTCCACACTTTAAAATAACACAGGTCGGCAGGAAACTAAATTTTAATACTTTTGGTAAAAGTTATTTGTTGTATATGTTGTTTGTTTTCGATTACGCGACTGTTAAATATACTGCATGAATGCCCAAATTCCTTATTTCATTGTTTGGCATTGGTTTAATATAATTACTTTTGTAATGTTATCTAAAGGTAAGGTGTCATTCACTCTATGATAAAGACCAACGAATATATATATATATATATATATATATATATATATATATATATATATATATATATATATATATATATATATATGGGAAATGAAAGAGGAAAACCAAAACAATACTATTTATGTATTCATCAACGTTTCGTCTTTATTGAAAGACTTCCTCAGGATTAAGAAAACAACGTAGAAAAATCACACAGAATATTAATTTTGATTTGTCAGAAAGTGTAGATGCAAATAAGCAGACAATGAAAAATCATGATTTTGGATATGGCGTTATCACCATCAGTCTGTCTCATTCAAAGGACGTGAATATGAATGGGATGATGACTTCTACTTATTAGCTACACATGTTTATTTTTAGCTGGAAAGTTTGTCTGGGTCAAAATATGTTATAATCAAGCTTGGCTGACAGTAGATGTGAGGCCGGGGAAGTCTGAATCTATTGTTGATTCTGACATTGGAAGGGGTAAGAAAAAGAAAGAAGAGAGAAAAAATAATTATAAGAAAGTAAAAGCATGGATCTTTTTGCTATTTTTTTTTTGCAACGCCAATTATGATTAAAAATAAAATAAAAAGTTTTGGCATCAGGAGAGATGAGGTATCATACCTATTAGTGTAAATATTCAAAGTAGTGTATAAATCTATTCCTATTTATTTGATTACTTTATTTGTGCCTCATTAATTAATTAATACATTTCTTGCAATACGTGGAAGTATGTATAAAAGTTGGTTGGAAATAATATAACTATTTAACTAATTTACGTATGAATGTATTTATTTATATTTATTTATTGATTTAAAAATATTTATGGTTATACAAGTGTATGTATGTAACATGTTAATATAAGTAAAAACGTGAGGGTATAATATTCATAGTGTCTTGAATTATGTGTAAATGTGTTTATTTATTCCCATTTACTTAATTATTAATGTATTATTAAAATAATCAAGTACCATTCATATAATTATGAGCATAATTTTTATATAAATGTAAACGCGTGGAGATTTTTTTCACTATTTTGAAATGCAAATTCTGATTGAAGATAAAATGTTTTAGCATAGAGAAGAAAAGGGAGGTATCATATATATTAGTTTAGATATTCAAGTGAGTGTATTAATTTATTCCAATTTATTTGATTACTTTATTTGTGTATCATTATATATATATATATATATATATATATATATATATATATATGCCATGTTAGGAAACTATGTATAAAAGTGGGTTGGAAATAATATAATTTGTTAACTTATTTATGTATACATGTGTTTATTTATATTTATTTAGTTCTTTATTTGTGTATTAACAGTATTTATGGTTATACATGTATGTGTATGTATATGTAATATATGAAAAAAGTGAGGCTATAATATTCATAGTGTTTTAAATTATGTGTGAAAGTGTATATATGATGTGGATTTTGCTCATTGTCAAAATTACACGGCCGTTTTCTACCTTCTTCATCTTCAAGGCTCTCATCTTCATTACAGAATTTCTGGAACCAACGTCGTACTGTCCGATCGCTGGTGGATCCATCTCTCCATTCTCTATTGATATGGCAGAAGTTTCGGAGGCATTGTGTCCAAGTTTGAACTCATGCAACATAAGAAGGCAAAGGTTATGTTTAGGCATGTTCATCATTGAGAGTCTTTTATGCTTCAAAAATACTTTCTATCTGAAAAAAGTTACAAATTATTATTGAGAACACATCAATTATTATATATGCTAAACTTTACCAGAAATTAACCACACATTCTGTGTTAAAAAGACTTTTAAAAACCCAGCGCTTCCGGCGCCCATTATTTTTGTAACGACCTAACACAAAAAATGAACGAGTAAAACACGCACCTTTATATAACCCCCGGATGAAACCATTTCAAGCTGTGAGAGGAAGCGAAGAAAGCAAATAGCAAGTCAGACAACAACCTAATACTTACCCCACAGGTTGAAATGAACATGGGAAGAAATCCTTAACTCTATCATGAAAAGTCAACAGTGCGTGATTTTATATATTTAGGTCATCAGAAATGATAATCATAATTTATATATATGAAAAGTTAAATTGCTGTATTAACTCTATGACTTTATATTAATATTTTAGTAAATGGCGAGTGCGAATAATTTTGACAGAGCGTGTATACTAGAATATATATATATATATATATATATATATATATATATATATATATATATATATATATATATATATATATATATATATATATATATATATATTATTGAAAATCGAAGCCTTTATGAATGCAAAATTAATTTATTATTTTTTTAAAACTTTAATCTTATTAATTTCGGAATAATATTGTTGACCAGTATTGTGTAATTTTTTCAAAAAATAAAAATAAACAAACTTTTTTTTAGTTTTTTTTATATAATGTCCTTGTAATGGGTGTTATCCGCTGAGATGTTGTTGGCGGTTATGAATTCAAATTCTGGTTGTAGAATGAAGACGCATTGGCATGCCCGAAGTTTAAAAAGATAGGTCGTTCATTTAAAAGCAATGGTGGGTCAGTATTATTAAAATTGAAAATAGACGCCTTTATCAATGCAAGATTAATCTATTATTTATATATATATATATATATATATATATATATATATATATATATATCCTTTGGTATTTATTTTTCCCGTCTACTCTCTAATAGTTTTAATGTCTCTGTTGACATTTAGAGACAGAGTGACTCTTTCTTTTAAGCTAATTTACATAGTGTGTTCGTACACACATAAACACGCATGTGAATTAGAACGAAAAATAATAGGACTCTTTACTTGTATATTATCCATAAAGTATAGAAGTAAAAAGACATTATTATTTATATTATTCTTAGTTAAACAATATGTTTTTTAAAGATATATGACAGTTTATGAATTTTCAAATAAAATCAAAGTTGAAAAAATATTGATAGTTTTTGTAACCCAAAGGATCATTATATATATATATATATATATATATATATATATATATATATATATATATATATATATATATATATATCACCTTTCAACGGTGTGTGTGTATGTATGCATATGTATGTATGTAAATTTATGTATGTGTGTGCATGTATGTATATATGCGTGCACATGTGTGTACATGTGTATACGTATGTATATATATGTATGTATGAACAGAGGTTTTGAGAACGGTGAACTAAAATAAATGTTTTCTAATCTGGCCACCAGGGACACTTATCTTTGGTCTTATATGTGTGCGTTTGGTGTCTGTTTCTCTTCTGGTATAAATGAACAAGAAAAGAAAAGAAATAAGAACGGAAAGAACACGAATATTCTCTAGATAAATTTGATTGTCTAGCGTTTGTGGGGGTATTGTTGTCGTGTGTCATCGACGAAGTTTCTTATGTGTGTGCGTTTGCTGTCTATTTCTTTCAAATGAGAAACAAAAAAATAAGATAGGTGATGAGAGGGAAAACAAATGTTCTCTAGTTAAATCTCATTATCTGGTGTGGATGAGGGTTTATTATGTGATCGGCAATATGGTTTGAAGACCTATGAGTCACACCCTTGAGTGACTATGACCTTAACTATAGCGACGAACTCCTCCACAGTGACAACATTCAGAATATCACCATGTAATGGGTGTGCTTGTTGGTCTTGGCCCCGATCACGTCACAGAAGCAATAGTCAAGCGGGGTTGCAATCGGGTGAGGAGGATGTCTACAAGTCCAGTGACCAGTGGTGAGGAATATTGTTGAGCACCCATAACCTAGATTTACCTCCCTTGTTACTAATACAATAATAATGGTAATGATAATAGGGGGATAATGATCGTGGCTGTAGTAAAACCAGTAATAATAAAAGTAATTAAAATAACGTAAATGGCTATATTTAAAAACAGATATGATAAATATTACGATAGTATTTATAATGTAAATATGAGAGATTGTAAAAATAATCGTAATAATACTTATAATAATAATAAAAGATAATAATGACGATAATAATAATAATAATAATAATAATAGTATTAATAGTTCGAATAAGAATTACAGTAATAGTGACACTAATAACAATAATAGCAACAGTGATAATAATAATAATTATCAAATTAATAACAACAATAATAGGAATAGTGAAATGTAATAAATGGAATTGACAGAGATAAAAATAGCAAAAATAACAATAGTAACAATGATAAAAATAACTATAATAATGGTAATAATAATAATGATGATGATAATAATAATAATAATAATAATAATAATAATAATAATAATAATAATAATAGTAATAGCTATAGTAATAATAATAGTATTAATAATAGTAGTAGTTATAACAAAAATAACGATAATAGTGGGAATAATAGCTGCAGTGTTTATTATAATAATAGCAATAAGAATAAATGATAATAATAATAATGGTAATAATAACAGCGGTGTGGGTGGGTGAAATAGTAAGCGGGGGCTGGATAGAAATAATAATCAATATTCAATAATAATAGTAATAGACAATACAGTTATTTATCTAATGAACACACTTATTCAGAATACGAAGACGACAATTTTAAATATTAGGGGTGATAAACTTGTCTCGGCCCTCTGTAGCGTTCTTTCATAGAAAAAAAAAAATCATCTCTCGCTTTGGTGGTTGTTGACCTGTTGATTTTGTGCCCTCCACATGCCTGTTCGACCTGACAGGCGGGGAACTAATGACCACCCAAACTAAAGATATGCAAGGAGAATGGGGCTCTTAAGTGCAAACTTAATGAGTGTGCTGACCTAGTCTAAACCAAAATGGAACCTGATCGGCTTCCCCATCTCTTCCAGCATACTTCTTAGCCCCTTTCATTCCCTCTTAAAATCCAGCTTCAGCTAGTGTTTTCCAATGTGAGACTGAATTCTCACTTTTTATTTTGATTTGATTTTAATTTTGCCTTCGACAAGATGCGGTAGCGCGCATCGAAACGTTAGTTGATTGACGTATGGCTATAATATTGTTTATGCAATTATATATATATATATATATATATATATATATATATATATATATCCCTTCACCAGTTAAACCCTCTCTTGACGGCTGCCTTTAATAGGTTTAATCTCTCGCTGATTTACCGGGTTGTTGATAGTGGCCGTGTGGTCTAAAGCGTCGGAATTTGAGTTAAAAAAACATTACTCGTGTTTCAACAACCAAATCTGGACACTTTCTGACATATCAAAATTGATATTCTGTATGATTTTTCTAAATTGTTTTCATCATCCCGAGGAAGTCTTTCAATAAAGACAAAACGTTGATAAATACATAAATCACAGTTTTTGGGCTTTCCCTTTTCACACACACACACACACACACACACACACACACACACACACACACACACACACACACACACACACACACACACACACACACACCCACACACACACACACACACACACCCACGCGCACACACACACACACACACACACACACCCACACACCCACGCGCACACACACACACACACACACACACACATATATATATAAAGTGTATTATAATCTACTATTTATAATTAATTGCCCCATATTGTATAACATTCTATACAAGGTCTATTTAGGAGGACATTGTTGCACAGCATATGTGCTGCTTCTTTGAGACGTGATTATATAGTTTACAAAACTGTTATATTGCTAAGTTAATGCTGTTTCTTATCTTGTAAGATTATAAATTTAAAAGTGACTCGCCTTTCGTTTCACTTTCTTATTGTAAGACTCACGTGTTTGAATAATCGACTATAAATCTGATCTGATATTTGGAATTGGAATATTTTACTTTTGCACACTCAGTATTTATGGTTACCCGCATCCTCATGGGACAGGATCTTAGCCGTTTCCACAGAGGGTTGAAATAAGTCGAATATCAAATGTCTCAGCGAAAAGATGCCTTCTTAGATAGCACAACTCTATTGCACAAAGAAAAAGATACCGTTGTGCCGGAAGGGTCTCAGATGTTTTATATACTTTCTCCTAACATGTAATCCGCAAAGGACCGCATATTACGATCATTATATGATGCCATGTTTAACCACGAGGATAAGCGAATTCTATTTATCCTAAATACGTACAATTAGGTACAGAGCTATCAATAGAAGTGAGTGGCCTATTGGTCATTTAATTGGGTATTTTTTTTGTCTTAACCAACTTGGCTAGTCTCAGCTTTGAGGGGAATTGAGTTGGACATTTATTTTATCCCCTTCCTTTCACGATAGATTAAGGTCTGTATCCTGTGGTTATGATATGTTTCAAACGCTTGTCTCTTTGAGGAAAATAAGGGTAGTCATTTATTTTATCCTCTTCCTTTCACAATACATTAAGGTTTGTATCATGTGATCGCGATAAGCTTCAAAGACCACTCCCTTTAGGGGAATAGAGTTAATCATTTGTTGTATCTTCCTTCCATAATACGTATCCTGTGATCGAGATAAGATTAAACGCTACCCCCTTTGAGGACAATACAGTTAACCATTTGTTGCATAATTTTCCCCTTCACAATACGTCAAGGTCTGTATCCCGCGGCCGCGGTTTAGCTTCAACCGCTGCTCCCTCTGAAAGGAAATAGTGTTAGTCATTTGTTATATACTGTTCCTTTCACAATAGGTTAACGTTTGTATCCGTGATCGAGATAAGTTTGAAACACCACTGTATTTGGGGAAAATTCTGCTAGTGATTTGTTGCATCTTTTCCCTTTCACGATACGTTCCGGTCCGTATCCTCTGATCGCGATACGCCTCAAACATAGCTCTCTCGGAGGGGAATAGAGTTAATAAATTGTTGTATCTTTTCCCTTTCACAATACGCTAATGTTGCATCCTGCATTCCTTGATTGTTTCTATCCACTAATCACTCCACAAGTGAATGACCACACTCATGTTTGTGAAAAGCCAACATTTTCTGTTATTGTTTTCAAATAAATGTTTTTTTAAATTTCTACTTATGAATGGTTCAACAGATAGACACCTGAAATTGATTCGCAATAATAACCGGGAGCACGAGATTTGCTTGAAGCCGTCTTTTCTCTGATCCGCAACGCTGGACACTTCCGGTGCAAACCACAACGCTTACTTTACTCTCTGTCTATGCAAACAGGCTAAAGCGTTTTTATAGGAGTAGTATATAGTAGTATATACGACATAATCCTTAGATCACCTAAGTTAGGCAACATTGAACCGGGTCAGTTCCAGATGGGTGACCATTTGGGAATACCAGGCGCTGTATGTAGGAGGACGTCGACACCTCCCCGCAAGAACTGCAAAAAAACTGATGTCGTCGTCTCCCCTGACTGGGGACCGCTTGTGAATTTAATACTCCCATGAAACTTCCTGCTTCGGAGGAAGCCGGTTCAACTCGTCCAGGGTGAATGCTGTACCAGGTACAGAGTACAGGTATAGGAGTAGTATATTTCTATTCGTCGGATCTTCGACTGGTCTCCATGCATACGAGTACTATTTAATACGAATATTACGGCCTCTACATCGTTAATGATCATTCGTGCCTAATGAAAAACAGATACTTCATGAGGTTAGCCTCTTAATATACATGGCCATAAACAGAACACGCATGATCTAGAGGAGTAAAACTTAAACAACATCTCTATTCTTTACTGGTAGTTGCAGTTCCTTACTTTACTCTCTGTCTATGCTCAAGTGCTAATGGTTTGAAGAGGTGTACCACCTTTTCTGAGATGGCCTATTCGCGTGAACCTCAACTGGTCTCGATGCAACCCAGCACTATGTGATGCGCAAAATACAGTATCTCCATAGTGAATTATCGTCCGTGCGTAATGAGGAACCGCATCTTTCACAAGGTTAGTCTCTTTATATGCATGCGGTGGATTTAGAGGAGTAAACCTCGAACAAAAATTCCTCTATTCTTTACAGGTAGTTGCAGCTTCTGTGGTGACCATTGACACACTGATACCTAAGCCGATAGATCATCGCAGCTTTGCCGAAAATCATTCCGAACAACAGCAAGGTTAACTACTCCAGTGTGCGGAGAACAGTAAAAGTGTACAGGTTTTGACTTACCGTATACTTATCCAGCCTTGAAGAAGGCTTTAGCAAGTACTTTGGTATAATCTGCTGAATTATACATCTAATAACACAACAAAATAATCGATTTCTAATCCTAAGACCGTAGTGGATTTTTGTTCCTAAGCATGTGGCGAAACTCTTCAGAGCATGCACATAACCTAACCTGTATCATCGCAGCCACACAACTTTCTGTATATCTGTGCACGTGAATTAAAACAGGCATCCCGCATAACGTTCAAATATTATTTGCTTGATTCACAAAGGACGCAAGTTCGATCCAACATACAAAACGCAACCGGGTTCTTTTACATTACTGTACCTGTAATTCATTATTCCCGCTGGATTTCTTGAATTGATATTTTAAAATGATTGATACCAAATAAATTCATATATCAAGGCAAGGTAAAGATTTTAGATAATTATATTTACTTATAGATTTAAAAAAATTGTACCTATGTAAACTTGCGTTTGTGTACATTCAGTGTACAGACCGTGATCGTCCGCTCCTTCTCTTCGTCTGATTCGGTACTTGATTTCAACATTAGCCGTAGTGTCAATCATGTGGTCTCGGGCACTGCTGTAACAAATAGATTTTACTTCCAAATAAAATTACAACTCTGAATTTTAAACCAAGCAACGATATTTTATTTTGAGAGGATTCAAATTATATGGTTTCTCTACCAAACGAAATACTTGCAATAAGAACGACAGTCACTTCTAACTGCATACAAAACAACAAATCGTCCGCTTAAAATCCAGACTGTAATCTGAGCCCGACAGAAAAAAGACTCCTCAGAGAAGAGCCTACAGCCCGCTTGCAAACTGGGCTGCAATGTTGAAACTGTTTTTCTCTGTCTCGCGCAGAATCTACAAAGGACATCACTGCCATTTGGATTGGACGACACTGCCAGGCCATTTGAGATTCATCAGTCATTTAATCACTGGACATAAAAACAAACTGATCAAAAGGACTATTAGTTGAAGTTGACATAACTTTTGCTAAATCTCAAGTGGATCGCTTTCTCAGCATGACCCCTCGTTCTTCAGGTGTAATTATTTCTTTTCAAAATAGCATTCTACTTTCTAGGTGGTTAACCGAACGAGATATTTATCTTATTTCAGATCTGCCAGTTTCTTACATGCATTTACGTGTTAAATAGTAGAGGGTACGTTTGCTAGTATGCATCTGGTGAATTGGATTCGCGAGCATGTAGACAGGAAGCCGGGATTATCGGGTCAGTGAGTAGGCACTCAAACGTCACCTCATTTTGCGTAGCCAGAAGCGAGTGTGACGCCACATGGCTCAAAGAGAGAGTGAGTCAGTTTTTTTAAGTCTAGGAGCGAACAGCACGTGTAAAGAATGACAAGATCGATTATAAATTAAGGGGCTAATGATCCCAGGTGCCCGTAGCCCGGAACGCCCCCTCCCGCCGGTAGCAGAAAAAAAGGCAACGTCATCATATTAATGAATTGTCCTTTCTTTAAACTCAAAATATTCTTCTTTTATTTCGTGCTTTTGTGAGACTTTAAATCCTTGCAAGAACGATGTCCCATGCATGTTCTCACGGAAAAGTTTGTTTTTTTTAATTTTTTATTTATTTATTTTTTTTTTTTTACTAATGGTGAATATCTTATATATAGACAACAACGTACATCCTTGAGTCCACTAGAAAAAATAATTAATGCATGGCGTGCCAGACTTTATGAGATAGAGAGCATGGCTGAATGACGTGTTTCCCCTGACAAATAGTATAAAAGATGTGTACATAAATGAAGAATACAAATTCAGCAATAGAGGTGTATATGTTGTTTGTTTAGCTGAAAAATAGTCTTATTACAAAATTCATTGTTAAAAACAGTTCAATTCTACAGGGCATAAAACAAGTATGAAACTTGCATTACACAATGAAAACAGTTCAATGTAAGTGCTACGGTGTTCAAAGTAGGTGGTTCACTTATTAGACATGCTAATGAGATACACAGGCTACTTATATGTGATAAAGCCCAGCTATGCTAATTACTGTATTAGCCAAGTCAACCACATTACAGTATGTTTTGTATGTTAAAATAATAGGCCTTCTTTTAGTTTCGTGCCTGTAGAAGTGCCTGGAGTCCATACTAAAGGAAGCGTTTCGCAAATCCAACCGCGCCTCCCTTGAACCGGAATTGCTTGAGTCTAATAGGTAGAGAATTATAGTATGACTGGTAACAATGCCGAGAAAAGAAGAGAAAGATTGGAGCTATTTCGAAGTTTTTCTTTCTCCTAGACTAGTTTTTGTTCTCGTTCGGTGAAATCTTTCTAGACTGACACAATTTGAATTTTTGTTCCAATCAAGAATGTCCCTTGTTCAGGGAGGTGAATGTTCCCCACATTACAAGTTGACTTTGTGTCTAATTCTGTCCCGGGGAAGCAAGTAAATAGAGACGCGTTGCACAACCAACGTTCTAGAGTCTAGTCTATCCTACTATTCAATTTATAACTGAGGAAAGATATATATATATATATATATAGAGAGAGAGAGAGAGAGAGCGAGAGAGACAGAGACAGAGACAGAGAGAGACAGAGAGATTTAAAAAAATAATTAAATGATTTATAAACGAATTTATTGTATACAGATTTGTTTATAATTAATTTATAAATGTATATATATATATATATATATATAGAGAGAGAGAGAGAGAGAGAAAGAGAGACAGACAGATTTTTTAAAAATGAATTAATTAATTTATAAACCAATTTATTGTATACAGACTTTTTCTATAATTAATTTACAAATATATATATATATATATATATACCTTTCCAACATGGTAGTTGAGCTAGAAACAAGACAGGTGGCTAACACGACATTGGGGCAGAGGGCACAAATGACTACTTAACTTACTCACATAGAAATTCACACATTGACAAAGAGGACATACCTAAATCATCTACACTGCCCCCTGAACCCACACACGTATACCCACACTTACAAATAACAAAAACAAATATAGGCATAGACATTTCGAACATTATACACACATTCAGCTTTTCTAACGAACAATTTACTCACATAAATTACCTATGTAAATTTGTACATATATAAATATGCCTTTTTCATTAATCATGTTTTTATCTTTTTCATTTGACATTCACGTTTTTATGCATTTTCCATTTATACCATTTTAATTGTCAGCGTGGGTCCTGGTATATTTCCAAGACGCGATCATCGTCTATATTCTATCAAAGCCAACATCAACGTTACAGATCTTTTAGGGGGTCAACGAGACCCACAGAAGGAGCTGGTCGTAGTAAACAAGTTGGTTTTGTTTTTCCTGTTTAATGCAGCCTTTCTTTAAAACAAGAAGTTATCCCATCTTCCTGTGTCTTGTTTCTATTTTGTTACATCATCTTAACCACTTTTGTATTATCAAAATAGCCGCCCGAAAATTGTCCTAGGGAAGCGAGATCCAGCTGGCTCGGCGCTTTTTCTTTCATCATCCTTCTTGATGTGTGGTTATGTGGTTTTTTAAGGGGGTTGACACAGGGTTCATAGAGATAGAATTCATAAGGACAGGAAAAAGATGTCCGCCTTCTGTAAATTTAATTTTCCGAATCTTTAGCTAGGAATTAGAGGCGTTACTCATTCAACTTAGGTTTTCCAGGGATTTCTTCTCTTTGCATGCTGCGGCGAGGTGCCTATTCAAACTAACGCTTCAAACTAACGCTTCAACAGGTTGACTTTGGCCTTAACAGAATTATCTCCAATTTCCTCTCATCCACGTCCATGCAGCTGGTAAGGGAAGAAAAGGGATAGCGATCAATAATTAGCTCAACTAACTACACACCTGCACATGTTCGAAGTGACAGCAATTATATTTCTGTACTTTAATAGAGAGGCCGCCAGGTGCTTATCCAGAGCTAACAGTTTGGTATTTCGAAGAAGACAAATGATAGAACATAAACATTGTTAATGACATAGGCACGCGTAACCGTTTAGAGATCGCCATTTTTGCTACGAGCAAAGTGTAGTATCTGTTCTGATACTGCACTTGATCGTTTCTGTCTTCGGTCAGTGAAAGTGAAATACTTTTAAACTGAAGCAATATTTTTTTCAAATCCAGATTGTACCTTCTGGGGAGCTAGATTTCCCCACTTTAAAAACCAAACTTGTGTCATGACTCTGCTCTTGTGGGTAAGTAAGTAAATAGTGACTTACACAGAAATTCGCACCACAAATAAATATTAAAAAATATTAAGAACTTGAAACATAGCATTTCTTATAATAATAGCTGGATTCAGCAATAAATAACACGAAAAAGGTGGAGATGCCGTAAAACGAAACAACTAACCATTCTTTTAAGCATAAAATGTTTTTTATTAAACAAACAAAATGTTCAAGTAAGAAAAGTATAAAATCGAAGTTATTGGACGGAATAGGAAAATAGATGAAGTGCGATTAGAATATTTTAGTGAATGCATTAATAATAACTAATTCGGAATGTAAAAGGTATGTGTTCGATCATGGACTGACAAATGTTTTGATACACATTATTTAGCTGATACGTACAGGGATTTAATTGCTTCCTACTGCAGGAATATGTGACACAGCGTCGGAAAGTGGAGGAAGAGTCAAGTCAGCGTCCCAAAGGAGAAGCACTCTGGCCTAGCAAAATAGCCTGGGCAACCCCGTCGGCATTCCCCGATCAGGGCGCCTCAGGCAGTAAGCAATGAACCTACTCCACCTCAAAGAGGGGAGGCAAGGCCTTAGAGTTTGCACCTCCTAGGACAACATACCTCAGCCCGACAAATAAAACGCCACTGAAATGGCCCAGTTCCTGTCGGACTGATTGTCGAGAACGAATCCTCGACTGGTATCATCCTACCTCACCCCGAAGTCCTCAATCAACCGAAGTTCATGAGAGACGGAACGAGCTGGGGTTTGCACATAATATAATATGAGGTGGAAGCCATTTGTGAAAATTTAGATACCTCTGACTTTTTTGATAAATTTTTAATGTCTTAGGTATCACTTAATATATATTATCCAAATTTCAATTTCGTTGAGATGTTTGAAATTTTAGTGAGCATAATATGGACACAACTTCACATTTTGAAATTCAAATATTTCAGGTATTAAATTTGACACACAGACACTAATTAGGAAGGTTTTCTGAATTTTAATTCCCTCTTAAGACCCTTAAGTTTAAGACTTAAATTAAAGACATTTTCTTTAATCAAAATCATGTAATAATTTTTTATCAAAATTAGAATAATCTTCGTAATGGGACATAAAAGGGTTGCAAAACTGTTCTGTTCGATGAATTAATTTGACTTGTCCTGGAACAGGTACTCTTCTTCTTATCTATATAAATGTTATCTAAACTTGATTTCCTACCGGTGTTCATCCCAAATAATCCTGTTTATGAATGTGTTTTCGGAATTTGGAGTAGAGGGACCATTTTATGTTACATTTATATAAAAAAAAATGGATCGACTGTAGTTGAGAGTGACCGGAAGGCCCTCTTTTCATTGACGACGCAGAGATTTAGGGGAGGACGCCACTCCCGTACTTCGATTGCTTCACTTATTATTTATTATCACATTATAATGCTGAGCGTTTAGCAAGAAGGCGTCAAGTACTATTTTTTGAGTCTTCACTATGACTCGACTGAGGATTGAACCCAGGATTCCGGGCTGATTAGTGAACTATTATGTTGAACCAGCATGGCTACACAGTGTTACCTGGGGGCATGGGCAATAAAATAGAAGAGTTAATGTGCGGGTGTTTCTTTAAAAACTTCTAACACTTTCTATCTCTTTCTATCCCCCTTTCTATATCTCTCTCTCCCTCATTTCCACATCCCCTCCTCTCTTTATATCTTCCCCTCCCCTATCTCCCCTATCATCCTCCCATTTTTCTCTCCCAGTCAGGAGTAATGTCTACTCCTCCGACCGAGAATAGAACACATACTACATTTTCATCCTAACCCGAAGGCAAAATGTATTTTATTTCGAATTTCACACAAAAAGTCCATGGAAAAATCGCTCTAAACTTCGTTCCCTTCCCTCCAAAAATGTTGTTTTGGTGATCTTCAAATGAATGAATATTACAAAAAATGTGTCTACATTCTGGCCGACGCAATTCTGAAAAAGCTATCAGCTTTGTGGATATGTCTTGTGTAGTTTCTGACTTTTAGGTGGACACAAACAGACAACTGCCTTTTATATGATAAAGTTTTACAAAAAACACAAAAAAATGCGACTTAAGTAAGAATAAATAAATCCGCTTTCTCTCCTGAATCTGTAAATAAAGTATGTTTTTGCCCGTAGATTAAATCCTATTTTAGTCACAAAAATATTAAGAACAGCAGAATCTTTTTTGTCTATTAAGTGAAAGAAATATTTTTCTTTTTATTATCAGTTATTAAGTTTAAGTCTCCTTTCTTTGCCCGTAAAAATAAATTTGCATATGCAATCATTGAAGCAAGCTGAACACACGTACGTTCACTTTTATTATACATAAAATACTACAACCATAGTTTTTATTTAAAACTAATTATTTCATCTCGGAACAAAATATCCGCACTCTTTGATACAATCAATGTATTTTGCTCGTGGGGAAAATAACACATTTGTCTATAACGTGTTTTGAACTCAGAGGTTTGATGTTTTCATTTCCATTCTAGACAGAGAAGTGTTAGTTCGGCGACAAATATAAAAGTGGAGTGCCCACACATTCTATCCGGAGTACTTTTATAGACATACTTCAAACTAAGAGTAGACATATTTATGGTTTAGCTGTTTATATATTCTGTGGAGTCTTGTGTTTCTTTAAAACATTGTTTTTCAAATTTCATGAGAACTATATAAACTAATTTGTATTATTTAGATGATTCGGACTACTATTTTTATGATTCGGACGACTCTTGGTTGTTATTTTCACAACGTTTTGGCCGATGTAACTTACACCCTTCTTCAAATCCGTCTATTCGAACTTGGTAATATTCATATCGAGCTCGGGAACCTATAAATAATTCTGAACTGAATCTAGTTTATAAATAACTTATTTCCTACCAGTTTCACACCTATAGACGAAAAAGAATTAGTCAAAAAGTAAATTAATGACAAAGTCTTATTCTAACATGTTTATCAACTCTATTTTACGTCTTCGCTCAACCAACAAAAGAAAGGGGTTAAGAAAAGATGGTACTTGTCCAGATTAGGACACAAGCTCAAATAGACTTGGCGTCGGTAGTTTCCGGATGTTCACGCAGACAGCCGGAAAATGCCGAATCGCTTATCCAATCAGAATGCGAGAAAATAAGTAGACAAGTTAACATTTGAATTAATTGAATCGCAAAATTCACTAATTGGAAATAAAAATTGATCAAAGCGATAATGAATTTTAACGAACCCTAACCCTAACCCTTAACCCCTAACCCTAACACCGTTTTAACACTTGTTCAGTAAAAAAAACAAATTCATGCAGAAAAAAAACCTTTTTATAACCCTAACACATGTTCAGTGTTATTTTTCTTAAAAAAATTTTTTTTACATGTAAAAAAAAACATTATTTTCATTTGTACATCCAGCATAGTTTTGGATTTTTTGGACGTAGGCAACCAACTTTTCATTCAGCCTTTTGCCGGCCGTCTATGTAAAAATCCGGAAACTACCGACGTCAGGTCGATTTTAACTTAGGTCCTAATCTGGGCTAGTACTGAAAAGATTTGACGCCAAAGGTTAGAAAAGAGTTCCACGTCGCTGGTGAGTTGGACGAGGCACGTTTTGCACGACCCCTTGGGTTTACATCTTTAATTCAACTGGTTCAGAAACGGGAAACAATGTGTGAGTAGTTAAGCGAAAGTACACCCCACGTAAATAGATGAATCACTCCGCGTAGAAACATTTGTTCCCATAGAAAGAAAATAGTCCATCAAAATGTAACTGCTTACACCTATGACGAAATTCTTACAATACGTTCTTCAACCGACAGTTACATACAGCGTGTCCATTAAAAAAACACGTTGATTTGAAATGGCGTATCCAGTAAACAGATAAGTAAACAAAATAAAAACTCCGATTACAGTACTTAATTTAAAAAAAAAGAAATTTCTTAATGTCCCTTTGAGCATTTAGAGAAAGAGCGACTTTCTTTTTTCAGCGTCGTAATTAAATTTACATACGTGTGTCGGTACACACCACTAACACGTATGTAAATTGGATAGTAAAATAATGCTTTTTTATAAGAATAATAAATATTAATAATACTTCTGTGTACTACTACTACTACTACTACTACTACTACTACTACTAATAATAATAATAAAAAAAAATAAAAAAATAAATAAAAACATGGACCGAAGAGTGAGAGCACTAACCAGATCTCCACAGGAAAAGTGCGGAGAGTACTGGGACTTTGGGGAGACTTATTACCACCCAAATCCCTCGAAAGACCAATAATCGTTGCCAGTGAGTAATCAATGGTAAGCGGCTGTTGTGATAGCACAAAGTAATTTGCAATAGTTATCGAAAGTGGCGGAGAGTACTGGAAATCTGATGATAACCTGTGTGAGAATTCCTAGTAAGTACATAATAATTATACGGAAACAAAGTGACTTATTATTTTTAGTTATGAAAGTTATATATATATATATATATATATATATATATATATATTTATTTCGACAGCAAGTCATTTATTATACACGCGTCGTTGAAGACCACGGAGTTTTCTTTCTTCGCTATCTTTATTGTTAATTTCTCGATATATTTCGACAAGTTTCGATCCCTGCCCATGTTAGCCATGCTGATGACGGCTGATAGCCAGGAACATGTGTCCATGGATTTGTTTTAATTAATATATATAAAAAAATAATTACACGTCCTAGTAAAAATAGGGCGACTCAATGCAATGTTGTTTACCGCTTATGAAGTGGAAAAATACTATGTTTCTATCGCCAGTAGAAAACAATAACACAGATTACGTATATACATACACACATTATATATATATATATATATATATATATATATATATATATATATATATATATATATATATATAAACAGCCCCTACTTGGCGTTACCCGGGAGTCTTTGAAAATTCTATGTTTGTATTTATTTTAATTTAACTCTAAAAATGCCATTTCTTTAACATCTTCTATTCTATTGATCGAGAAACTTCGTGTTAAAATAAAAATCAATTTTTCTATGTTTTCTAGTAGTGACTGTTTATTTTGGCGTTTCTATGCGTTCGAGGAACATTGTAAAAATTGTTTGTACTAAAACACAATTTAAGTAAAAACGTGTTGTTTTTGAATAATGCCGAAACCCATGTCGCTTTAAATAGTGCATTTAAAAAAAGAAGAAGATATTTACCGACACTAATTTTGTAAAAGAAATATAGCAAAGTTTAGAGAAAAAAAATGTAACAAAAATGTACCTAAAAGACCCCAGGGCAACGTCACCAAGTTTAAACTTTTTTGCAGTCTTAATGACTATGTTTTTAACTCTTTTAAACGCAAAATTATATGCTAATTTCTTGTTAACGTATACTATCGCCTCCCCCCCCCCACGAAGGAGAAAGCAATGCTTGGGAGGAGGATCTCATGACAACAGAACAGATATTACACTACACCCGAACAGGAGGAGGAGATAATGCCTTGGAGGATTGCACTATGACATCAGAAGATATACTATACTACCCCTCTAAACTGAGCATTGAAAGAAAGTACATCAGTTTGAAATATTATAATAACCTGGCTTGGGCATTAATAGGAGTAATAGTATAGTTTCGACTTCGGGCAGACAGATACCAAATCTCCGTTGGAAATAGAAGTACAAATTAATATTAATAGAAGTAATATAATAATTTCCGTTTCAGACAGACATATACCAAATGTCTATTAGTAATAGATGTACAATAGTACAATTAATAGAAACAATAGTTATAGTTTCGGCTTCAGACAGACCAAATCTGTATTCGTAATAGATTTAAAATTTATTTGAAATCTGTACAAGTTTGATGTTTACATTTCATAAAATGTTAGAATTATAAATATTTTTAGTGGAGTCTTGAAGTTTTTTTAGACACCTTTATAAACAAACATATAAATATCTACGACTTATGTTACCGACGTCGATGAATAGTGACCTGAACTGTTGTACATTACATAATAATAATAATAACACACCTGGAGTTATAGTGCGGGTGTACATAAATACTTTGATAATAGATATCTCTTTTACTGTACTCGTAACGCCATTCACTCTGGATAGGTTAAGTCGACTCTAAATGAATTCATCGCGTCCCGCGTCAAAGCGGTCTACCCACGTACCTGAGCCATTCCCTGTTTAAGCGACAAATACCAACATACGCGGGGGTCAGCTACCAACTCAATGTGTGTCTTCACCGTTTTACCGTTTTAATCCATGTCTTAGTTGGCCTCCTTTGCACTTCCTCCACCCAGCGGGTGCGATTAAGGCCATCAACTTGCGGGTGAATTTATCCCCAGGACGTCGAAAAATGTGTCCAAACGAGGGAATCATCTTTTTCAGAACAGTCTCCATGATGTCGGTGATGTTGTACCATGCACGGATCGTGCATTCCCTTCATTATATAGGAACAAACATACAAATGCAAATCGTTGCATCTTTTCAAACTCTGGAATCTTTATGTCGAACTCGGGAATCTATACATAATTTCGAACGAACCCCTTTATTTAATTCACAGGGGTGAATTGTTCTGTTAAATATCCGGGTCGGTGTACGAAAAAGTAATGTTGACAATAGGAAAGTGCATCTGGCGATTGTCAAAAGAAAAGATAATTATCGGCTGACCAAAAAGTCATTTGAATAAAAATAATGTACTTACCATCAACCACGTGCATCGGAAGAAGCGGCATAACCTGATCAGTTGTCATAATGGGAAATCATGTTGACAAAAAGAGATGCACCTGGCGATTGTCAAAAAATAAGATAATTATCGGATGACTAAAATGTCATTTGAATAAGAATAATGCACTTACTATCAACCACCTGCATCGGAAGAAGCGGCATAACCTGATCAGTTATCATAATGGGAAATCATGTTGACAAAAAGAGATGCACCTGGCGATTGTCAAAAAATAAGATAATTATCGGATGACTAAAATGTCATTTGAATAAGAATAATGCACTTAAAACGGGAAGAAGCAACGTAAGATTAATGTGAAAAGAAAGATAAATGTTGGAAAATGAAAGGTCATCTGACAAACAAGTACATGCTAGGTGCAATTGTATCATACCAAGAAGAGATCGACAGATCTGTTGGATAGTCAAATGATTGAAACCCCATCGCCGAATAAAACGCCTTGAGGGGCATAGCTACAGTGACATCGCGATCAATGGGGGCGTTGAGGTGGCCACAAAATGGTTTTATAATAACAACCTAAAATCGATATCGGGAGTTTGTTGACGATTAGGCCTCGGAGAAGAATCAACCATCAAATTCCTGTGTTCGCATCTTAATCCTACCCGACCGCCATCATCATCGTCACCAACAATAAAGATACATCTTATATTTTCATGAGGTCCATTTGTTTCCATTTTTATTAAACATAGCAGAAATACCACGGTTCTTGTTCCGTCAGTCATACATCTTATGTAATTCTTATTTTATTCTAATTTAGTATCGCCTGTAGTGAGGGTTGAACCATAAAAGACTCTCACTTAGAACTTATTGTTAGTCAACGTTTTTATCCGTTGCAACACTGGTCCATGTTCAAGGATTCACGAGTTCGAAACGATACATCTGAAGTTCGGGTGTTACAGGGGCCGAAATTTTATGAAAATAGAAATCAAGATGAGATTAGTAGTCCGAGTTTTTCAAATAACACAAACTATCAATCTTCATCTAATGCAAATTATATTTTCTTTCGGAATTTTTAGATGAGGATTGAAAATTTGTATTATTTGTATTGTTCGGGCTACTGTTCTCATCTTGGATCTTATTCTCACTACGCTTGGCCAATAAAAACTCCGACCTTCTTGTCGAACTCGAGAATCTTTCTGTCGAACTCGAGAATATTTCTGTCGAACCTGAGAATCTTTCTGTCGAACCTGAGAATATTTCTGTCGAACTCGAGAATATTTCTGTCGAACTCGAGAATCTTTCTGCCAAACCTGAGAATATTTCTGTCGAACTCGAGAATATTTCTATCGAACTCGAGAATCTTTCTGTCGAACTCGAGAATATTTCTGTCGAACTCGAGAATCTGTCTGCCGAACCTGAGAATCTGTACGGAATTTCGAACGGAATAACTTGCTCTCGTTCCGTCAGCCATGACCGGGTAGAAGTCTTAAGTAATTCGTAATTGTATTCTTAGTATCGTCTGCACTGAGGGTTGAACCTTTAACCTCTAGAAGACTGTCACTTAGCACTTAATCCGTTGCGTAAGACTTAAACACAATATTATATTTCAGAATTATTTAGATGAGGGTTGATAATTTGTATTATTTTTATTATTCACAAGTACATGCGGCGCAACAGATATTAGTGTTAAGTAATAACCAGTTCTAAGTGACAGTTTTGTGGCTGACGGAACGAAAGCAATCTACCCCTGTGAATTAAATAAAAGGTTCTGTTCGAAATTACGTACATATTCTTGAGTTCGAAAGAGAGATTCCCGAGTTCGACAAAATAAATTGAAGAAGGTCGAAGATTTCATCGGCCGAAACGTTTTGAGAATAACATCCAAGATGAGAACAGTAGTCGGAAAAATCCAAATAAACCAAATGCAAATGAGTTTTCAATTAAAGTAGCAGAATCACACGATTGAAAAGTATGGAATGAACGTCGAAAACAATTTCAGTTTAATTTATGATTAAACTGAAATTGTTTCTTGTTTACAATTATAGATACAAGTTTGATTGACTGAACTGATATAATCTTTTCTAATTTGGTTGTAGAATTGACTTTCAATTTCGACGCCTCTTTTAGATTGAGAGATTTGTCAGGTGAAATAATTCAAAACGGAAAGTGAAAAGAAACGGAAAGAAGTAAATGAAATGGAATCTTGCAAGGAGAGGAGGAATGGGAATGAAAAGATTAGGAAGAAGAAGAAGTAAAGAAATATGATGATGAAGAAGGAGAATTAAAAAGTGATGAAGAAGACGCAGAATAAAAAGCTGAAGAAGAAAAATATGATGATTAAGAAGATGAAGAAAAATAATTATGAAGAAGAATTGAAAATGATTAGGAAGAGAAATAAATAAAAGAAACGAAAAAGAAGATGATAATGAAGAAGAAGTAAAAAAGATGATGAAATAGAATAAAATGATGATGAAGAAGATAAAACAAAGATGAATAATAATGATAATAATAATAAAAAGACAATGAATAATAATAAAAAGGGTGAAAAGAAGAATCAAAAGATGAAGAATGAGAAGCAAAAGATGATGATTATGATGAAGAAGAATTAAAAAATGATACAAAATAATAAGAATAAAAGATTAAAAGAAGAAGAAAATTCTGATCATGACGAAAAAGAAGGATGAAAATATGATGAATTAGAAGATGAAAAGGCAAGAGTAGGAGAGGGAGGAGAAGGAGGAGGAAGAGAAAAAGAATAAAACAGAAAGGGTATAAGAAAGAAAAGAAAGAGAAGGAAAAAAAAGCAGAAAATTCTTAAAGCACTTTTGGCTGTCTAGTTTAAAAGCAACTATCAATTTGCAATCAAATTTAGTCTTTGCTTCTCTCTAGCACAAGCAAAATGCAAATGTTATTAGCAAGATTAAAAAAATAATAAAAGGAATAAAAAAAGAATTGTTGAATACAATTATCGTATATCCTGAAGACTTGCGTATTAATAATGCAAAGGCAGCATTGGTATGCGGACATAATACTTGATACACTCTTCACTAAAGATGTGGCAAATATAATTTGCATAAAAATGACATAAATAGAAATACAAGAAATAAAAGCCATTTCGTTCAAGTAATAAACTTATAACGCATATTCCTCCAAAGATTCAAATTATCTAAATGAATAAACGCGAAAGCTTGTTTCATTTATCACTCTGATATTACCATCAAAACGGCTTACTGTTATTTAAATCAATAATACAACACATTAATTTGAAATACGGTTTATATAGTAGTGATAAACGACCCAGAGACATTCATATATCTGTATAATTTGCATAACTACTTTTTAAACAGTCTATAATAAATTAATGTTTAGTGTTATTCATTTGTAATTTTATTGCATTATTTTTCCTATATATCTGCAATACTTTCATCGATATTAACAGTAATTAATAAAAGTAATTAAATATAATTTAATAACAAAAACATTAATCACGAAAACATTTCTTAAAATATGCTCATTAATTATCAATGGTTATAATTTAAATAAAACAAATATACCTTCGCTAGCTGGAAAGATATACCGATGAGGCATAAGGGTTCACAGAGATGAGGATTTGACTGCCCCCCCTCTCTCTCTGGAGAAGGATTTCATTTTCCAACAACAACAACAAAACATTTGGCGGGCGTTCTTACTCCCTATTTTCCCCTTCTACCTAGCACCCCACCATTTCTGTAGCGACGCCAAATTTTCTTTTTAGTGTTTTAAAAAGATCTCCCCACATAATCAATCGCTAAATTATTTTCATTTCTTTGGTCTTATTTAAAAGATGAATAACTTTGTTAAAATTAGCCAAATGTTAATATTTATCTATTTATAAGAATCAATGCGAAAGTTTTTATCTCGTGTTTAGAAGAAACTTATGAATGAAATATTCCAGAGTTCGAAGAGATACACATGAAGAAGATCGGCGGTTACAGCGGCCGAAACGTTGTGATGATAATATTCAAGATGAGAAATGTAGTTCAAATAACCAAAATCATACGAAATGTTTATTATTTAAGATGTGGGTAACTACAAAGTAGTTAACTTTACGAAGCGATAGCGAACTGGCGAAACCAGCTAGTTTCAAATAAAATAATCATTATATTGAATGAAAAGAATATGCTATTTAATTACGTAACGCATTACTTTGTAAACTGATACGGCTAAATAATACACAGCAAGTACTCGGTTTCTACCACAACTACCAATAATCTTTCATTTATTTCTCCGTGTGCCTAACTTCCACAAACAAAGCTTCTTTGCGAAGGCTTTCGGTGTGTGGATCACATTACTACGGTACTGCTTTCCTGCAGATTACATATGGTCGTTTTCCAATCCAATGTCAACAGATTCGTGTCATAAGTAATCAAACTTAGTTAATTCCATTAATAATTTTCAATCCGCTCATAAGTTATCCCATCCCTCAACTGACAATCAGTCTATCTCAATAAACATTATCCTTGAGTAGATTTTGGCCTTAATAAGTGGTGAATCATTAGTAAGAAAAAGTGTCATTGTTGTAAAATGGTTTCGAAAATTGTTTTTTTTTTAAAAATATGTTAGTCTATATAAGAATACGTTAAGGCATTTCATAATCACCTTTCACACACATTAAAAAATGAGATCAACCTATAAGATAGTAAGTGATGATTGTTGATATTGCCATTATTATTATTATTATTATTATTATTATTATTATTATTATTATTATTATTATTATTATTATTATTATTATTATTATTAATAATAATAATAATAATAATAATAATAATAATAATAATAATATTTATCAGTACCATTACTTAGCAATTCTAAATTATTACCGATATTATTATTATTATTATTATTATTATTATTATTATTATTATTATTATTATTATTATTATTATTATTATTATTATTATTATTATTTGTACTCACTAGGAGTTGTCACACAGATCATCGTCAGTGATTGCTCACCGACAATAACCAGTGGTATTTCCTGGAGTCTGAGTGACAACAAGTCTCCCCAGACTTCCAGTATTCTTCACCTCTTTTCGATAACGATGCGGTATCGCAACAGCCACTTACCATTGATTTCTCGCTGGTAAAGACAATTGGTCTTCTCTGGGATTAGGGTGGCAATAAGCCTCCCCAAGGTCTCAGCATTCTCTGCACTTTTCCAGTGGGGGTCTGGTTTGTGCTGTCCCTCCTCGATCTTCTTATCCTCCTCGACCCTCTACAAATATGTTGTCTGGTGTCAGCCTAGGCCGGCACCAGTTTAAAAAAAATGAATAAATAAAATAATATTTCTTTAAAGGGGAGAGGAAGGAGCTTATAGTGTTTCTTGTAATTTCTGTTTCTTTTGTTCATTTTTGTGTGGTGATAGCTGAGGCCGGTGTAATTTATTGGGGGGGGATTATGAAGTGCTGTTTCTTGCAGTTTCTGTTCCTTGGCTCTTGTTGTGGTGTTCTTCATGTGGTTTTGTTTTCTCCGTAGTAAATTCCTTGTGACTGGTTAGCCTTTGTAGCTTATGTTTGTTAGTTTCCGCATTCAAGGATTTTCCTTAAGATTGCAGCTGTTTTGATCATTGCCGTCCTTTGTATGGTTTCGATAGTCCCTTTAATTCCAATTTCTCCCAGTCTTTTATCCAGGTTTTTTGAGATTGTTCCTAATGCCCCTACGATTATTGGTATTATACTAACTTTCTTTATGCTCCATTTTCCTTTTAGTTCCCTGGCTAGTTCTGTGTATTTACTTCGTTTTTCCATGTCTTTGATCTTCACTCTGTGGTCTGCTGGAACAGCGAACTCTACAATTTTACAAGATTTTTCCTTTTTGTCTATTATAATAACATCATGTCTCCTTGCTTGTATGAGTTTATCTGTTTGTATATCCATATCCCAGAGGATTTTGTGTTTTTCGTTTTCCAGTACTGTTTCTGGTTTATGTTTGTACCATTTGTCTGCATATTCGAAATTCAATTGTTTGCACAGTTTCCTGTGTATTACTTTCCCAACACAATCATGTCTGTTCTTGTATTCTTTTTGAGCAAGTTTGCTACATTCACTTATTATATGATTTACTGTTTTGTCTCTTTGTTCACACAGTCTGCATTTATTGTTTTCCTGGGTTTTATCTATTTTAGCTTTAATGTAGTTTGTCCTAATCGCATTGTTCTGTGCAGCCATCAGTAAAGATTCCGTTTCTCTGTTCAAGTTTCCTTTTCTTAGCCATGTCCAGCTATTTGCGTTGGTTTCTTCTCTTGTGAGTCTTATGAAGCATCCATGTAGTTGTTTTTCTTCCCATTTTTCTTTTCTTGTCTGTTTGTGTCCAGTTTCAATGCTTTCTGCGTTGTTCGTTGGGACAGTATCTCTTGCTGCGGTGATGAGCCTTTCTGTGTTCTGGTTTATGCATTTCTCCAGCTCTTTTTTAGTGTCGTCCACACAGTCTTCTATACTTACCAGTCCTCTTCCCCATTCGTTTCTCTTCACGTAGAGTCTGTCTATATCGTCTTTTGGATGTAGTGCATTGTGCATAGTCATTAATTTTCTAGTCCTCTGATCAAGGTGCCTGAGTTCTTCTTTAGTCCAGTTTATGAATGGTCCAGAATATCTTATTAGTGATACTGCTCAGGTATTTATTCCTTTGATTAGGTTTCTGTTATATAATTTTGTTTCTAAGAGCTTTCTTGTTCTTCTCAGGTATTCTTTTCCAATCTTCTCTTTCATTTCTGTTGATTTGATTGTGTCTGCTTCCAAAACTCCCAAATATTTATAGCTCTCTTGTTCATTCAGCGCCCTCATCTGCTCTTGGTTGGGCAGTTCCATGCCCTCAGTCGTCTCCAACTTCCCTTTTTAATTCTCTAGCAATGCACACTTTTCCATTCCGAATTCCATTTGAATGTCTTGACTGAAGATTCTGGCTGTATTTATCAGCTTTTCCAGTTCCTTTTTGCTTTTTTATATATATATTTTTTTTCATCATCATCATCATCATCATCATCATCATCATCATCATCATCATCATCATCATCATCATCATCATCATCATCATCATCATCATCATCATCATCATCATCATCACCACCATCACCACCACCACCACCACCACCACCACCACCAACCCCACCACCACCACCACCACCACCACCACCACCACCACCACCACCACCACCACTAATTGTGTAAACTTAATTAATTTGTTTCGATTTATTATCTAATTAATGATAATTTGAATAGGTTTAAATGAAAATAAAACAGTTGTGGTTAAATAAATAAATAAAATTGGTGGCCCAATGTGTAAACTATCCCTGCACCCCTACAACACACAC
>OY744528.1:41468703-41516203 GCA_963556195.1 Sepiola atlantica
AATGTCAAATCGAAGCGAATAAGCAAAGGGCAAAGAGGGGCATGCAGCTTTTTGAACGATATATTTCAGATACTTATCTCCGTGTTCGGCATTATGCATCATCGTTTTGGGAGAAGAGTGAAGGCTAAAACAGTAACTAATAGCATTTAGCACGAAACTCGGTGAGACAGGAAAGAAATAACAGAAATACTTGCATGCATTAGTTCCCACTGAGTCTCGGATAGCAAAATAATGAAATCCACTGTCTGGTGAAATGAATTGCCTTTTATACTATCTTGGAATATTACATGCAAATTAGCCCCGTCATCCAATCAGACGAGACGGACGACGACGTCAAAAGCAACAGGAATACAAACGATGAGTAAGCAAAATTTCATCGTTTTTTTTTCGTTGACTTCACCTTCTCATGGCTTTCGCGCTGGATAGCTCGGACTTCAGTCTGGGTGAAAGTGATTATCTGCCTGTGGTCCAATCGTGGCTATTCTTGTACCAGTGCAGAGTTCCTCCGGTCTTGGCAAAGTTGCGCTTCCAACGTTAAAACTACCTTGTGTCACACCCAGATCTGGTGGGGGGATCAAGAAAATACGCGATTCCCGTTTTCGCTTATGATCGTGCTACATTGCCGGTGAATTTCACAATCCCGTCTTCCCCACAAAGTGTTAAATATTGCGTGTAATTTAAGGGTCGGCAGGATTAGGTGGGTTAGAGTTCGGAAGAGTTGTTAAATATTGAGTGAATGTTAACTAGTAATCATTTGGAGATTTAGGTTTGCAGGCAAATGTTAGCAAGTAAACAAGAAATAAGGGTCTGCAAGGTCAGATGGCTGACTTTTGGGGCCATCGGCTTCGGTGGGCACAAAAGCTAGATGATAGATGAAGTGACGTCAAACGAAATAGAGAACAGCCCTGAAATTAGTCTAAAATTGGAATGCAACGGGAGCGGATTTATCCAAGATGCCTTAAGAATTAGTGACAAACAATCCAAGAGGCCGTGTGACTCCGTTTCTACAACTCGTAACCTTCTTTTCACTAAATATATCAATAAAGATGTTGGCAATGCTAACAGCTTGAATAAAAATAATCTTCCTCTGATTTCGTATTTTTTCTCTTTGTGTTTGTTGTGCCAATTCTGGTTCCACAACGAGAAATCCTCAGTCCGGGAGGACCTCTGTAGGTGAACGTTTAAAGACACTAGGTATAATTTAATCTTATAGCGAACTGTCGTGATGATGACCTGCAGAGTGTCGGGTTCACCTTGAAGTTGGGGATAATATAACAAGCGTTTCACCAGTTAAGTGTAAATTTTGACAATATTTTTTCTAGAGTTGCGACATGTTTCTGAGTATAATACATTTAGAACAAATAAGTTACCACAATAATTGAAAAATTGAGCTTCAAGAAAAGAAAAGAAATATGAAGAGATGAGAGTAACAAGTGAAGAGGAAAGCAAAATACATTAAAATAGAATGAAAACGTATATTAAAAGGAGGGTTGCGGAGTCAGAATCGGAGATTTTGGAAGGAGTCTGAGTCTGAATCGTAAGAATGTTAGGAGTCGGAATCGGATTATTTAATCTCCGCAGAATCAATGAACAGTCGTAACTTTAGAAGACTTTAAAATAAGAAGTCGGAATCGACTAAAACGTTGCTAGAATAACACCAAGATGAGAACAGTAGTCCGAATATTCCAAATAGTATGACTTATCTATCCTCATCTAAATAAATCCGAAATACTGACTAACGTTTTGAATATTATTTTCTTGCGGGGACATATAAGTTATGTAGATCAGAGAGAGAGAGAGAGAGAGAGAGAGAGAGAGAGAGAGAGAGGGAGAGAGAGAGAGAGATTGTTTTAGTGGAAGACATGCATTATTATACACGCAGGAACTCCCGATGTTGCTCGGGATTTAATGAGGATCACTATTATGTACTTTTCCATTATGCTCATAACACATATTACTTTCTTCGCTTTTACTGACCCCCCTCCCGTGTCGCCCTTGTATAGTTGGAAGAAACCGAAATATTACAAAACTCTCTGAATTGATGTCCTATACACATGGTTTCAATTTCATTAAAATCAGATATACATATTTGAAGTTTTAAGGGCGTTCTTTTCCCATGGGTAAATTATAAGTAGATATTCAGCACATAAAGAGTAACGTAGAGATTCGGGACCCCTTCCATTGTCTTCCCGGAGAATTTTATACATATGATATGAATCTCATCAAAATAGGATAATGGTTTAAATGGAGGGTCCTCCCCCATACTTCCCTTAGATTAAGATGGCACTTGAGATTCGGGAACACTTCCATTGTATTCCCCAGAATATTTTATACCTATGATTTCAATTTCATAATAAATAGGATATATTTGAAGTCTTAAGGGGATTATGCCCTCATAGCTCTCTTAGGGGTGGACTTAGAGACTCGGGAACACTTCCATTGTCTTCCCCGGTAAATTTGACATAAGACTACACCTTTAGATTTTATGTAGATTCTCTAACCTTTCTTTCTATAGGGAACACACAAACATCACACACGGATATTGAGTTTTATATAGAGAGATAAGCGATAAAATAACAGAATAACAAAGCCATTAAACAGAGAACTAACAACGTGAGTAATAAGAAAACAAGGAAGGTATTCAGTCGAGATTAAGAAACATGAAAGATTATTCGGTGCATCCTTAACTTAAAAAATGATTTTAATATGTTACTAATAAATAAGTAATCTTTAAAAGTGGATACTTTTTAATTAACAGTAAAAGCAGAACAAATCTTTTTATAAGGCGCCCTTCCTGTCTCGATATAAAATGGTTGAACTTATATGGATGACCTGTGTAGGCAGTCTATAGTTCATTCACTTCGCATGAACCAGATGATTCTATTGTTGGCATTGTTGTCCCCGATATTTTTCTAGCAATAATCCTTTCTAGAAATAAAGCGGGTATATACAGAAGGGACTATGTGAAGGTTGCCAACATCCCATATGAAAGTGTTTCCGTTGAACGAACTGGATTCGAACTTGGTACACCCAGGTTGTTAGTCCGTGTCGTTAACCACTTAGTCATCATCACCTTCCACAGTCTATAGTGAAGCAAGGGTTGCGCAATCCCAACCACACTTCTCCTTAAGCGTCATTGCTTAAGTCCAGTGGTAAAAATTGGTAACAATACTAGGATAAGCTGAGAAAGACTGGTTTTATTACGGAGTTTTCTATCTCCTAGAATAGTTGCACGAACGAGGCTTACCTCTTCACGACGGCAAAATTAGACACAAGGTCGTTTTTTACGTGAGCGATATCCAGTTCTAAAAAAAGATGGGACAAAAAATACAAATTGACCCAGTTAAAAATAGTTTTTATCCGACTGAAGACAAAACAGATACTACACTTTGACCCCAGCTATCAAGTCTATCCATTAATAATAAAATAGGAAATTTATCTGTGGATGTGTGTGTGTCTGTCTGTAAGTCAGAATTTTTTAAAACGAATATCTTAACTTCATTTGGAAAATATCGCATTAATACTAAATAAAAATTCCCAACAAATAAAAAAGAAGCCTTGACAGGAAATCGAAACTGAAACCATGAGATCATCAGTCTGAGATTCTACCAACTGAGCTATTTTCACTTTTTATAAGAAATAGATCTTAAAAATTCCCTTAACAAAATAATTATAGCTTTGGAGTGATGTTATAGATTTATGATTTACGTCATGTTTCAAAATATAAATTCAAACATAAGCGATAATAATAAAAATAAATAAATAGTTAACTGTAACAGCAAGCAAACTGGAGCAAAAGTCTCGGACACGAATTATACTGATGAATATGTATTTATTTGCGCGCACGTGGCCAACGCTGAACTATAACATCTTTTCACCATAAAACTGAAAATACATGAAAACAAACAAGTCTTACAAACGTGTTCTAAGACAAAACAAATTATAAAAGAGTAAAAATTAAAATAGGTTTAGAGAACTATGCGTTACTTACCTCTATTTTTGCCAAGCTACTTGCCCCAGAGCCAACGTATATCACAAGCGGAACAAATGTCCGACTCCCATATTGACTGATTCGAAAAGACCACCTCTGGGCAAGCAGGCGGTGTAGAGGCACGACAGTTACCCCGTGCGCATGTCTTCCGGAAGAGGACGGTGCTGAATACAAAATGTCCCCTTCCTGAATTATGACCGGCCAACATGTGAAACTCCTACGTTTACAGTTAACCATTATCAATAGCGTTGGCAAATATTTTAATAGTCCAAAGCAATTTATTTAGCTTTAACTATGTATTTTATGTATTTTTTCACAATTATATAATTGTAGACAAATAGGAACACCCTCTCGCAGACAGCAGTAGCTTAGCAAAAGAATAAGGGTCATTTTCTGTGGGTGTGTGTGTCCGTCAGTCAGTCACAATTTTTAAAAAGAAATATCTTAACTTCTTTTAGAAATAGAAAATATTGCATTAATATTAAATAATAAATTCATAACAAAAGAAGCCGAAACCATGAGCGGAAATCGAAACCCAAACCGTGGGATTTTCAGTCTGACGATCTACCAAAGGAGTTATTTGCACTTTCCTAAATATATATATTAAAACATTACTACCACAAAATTATTATAGCTTTGACGTGACGTAATAGATTTATGATTTCCGTCATGTTTCAAAGCATGAATTCAAATATAAGCGACAATAAAGATAAATAAATAAATAAATAAATGAATGGCGTTAACCACTATTTAATATATAATATATACTAGAATTTGTATATATATATATATATATATATATATATATATATATATATATATATATATATATATATATATATACATGATAAACTGTCCAGTCCCGGAAGATCTAGTCCTACAATTTAATAGATAGCCGGTTTGATATTATATGGATTCATGTTGTTCTCAAAGATATTGGTAAAAATGTGGCAGTTACCACGATTTAACCCGAACTCGGGACGCCATTTTATAAGCTACATAATATGAAAAACAGCTAGAAAAAAGAAGAAAAAAAAAGATTACCGGAAAAACAAAACAAATAAGGAAAGGTAAAATGACTGATTACTTATTTATGATATTATTTTAAAATCTCCTCCTGCCTCGAGTGTTAGGCGTTAGGGGCGTAACTGGCACTTTCACTCAACTAGAAATTAGTTGTTGAGGCTTTCTGTGTTGTTATGCATCACTGCGCATGCGCGTGCTTATTTCTATTCGGAAGATCAAATGATAATTTTACACCGAGGTTCTGTTATGAGCCGTTTCGAATGAATAGACATTGAATTATGGTTGCCGCTAGTTTATACAATGAAAGAAAAGAAAGTTAAAGAAAGATAAAGGAATCACTGATAATTGTAAGTTTAGTCCATATAATATAAGTGAACGTACGTGTGTCCGGCTCGCTTTAATTAATCACGTATGCACATACAATTTTAGAAGCAAAGAAGGGAGGCTTGATGTTAATAATAATTGAAAAATTAAAGAAAAAATAATCACATATGTAAATTGGAATTCATGAGAAAAAGAGGGGAGGCTTAATCTTAATAACAACTGATAATAATAAGAAAGGAAGGAAAACATTTCCTTCAGTTTTAATATAGCCACGAAACTATTCTATTCTTATTTATAGTAGTGATAGTAGTATTGTTATTCTTATTCTTCTTATTAGTAGATTTATTAGTATTATTGATTTTAAATAGTGAATAGGAATTCAATTGCGAAGCGATAGCGAAGGAACGATGCCACTTAGTTTAAAATAAAACAGTTTTCAGAGTTTTAAAAGTTAGACGATTATCATCTATATACTATTAAAAAATTATGATGTTTTTTGAGTTTGTCTAGTTGTACGCAAATAGAAACATGTGATTAGTTGACAAAAAAAGAATAGGCAGAGTACACATTACAAAGGCAGTAGTTTTTACGATGTGAAAACCCGAGTTCGAATCTCACGTAAGTCTAAAAGATTTTTAGGCACTTCTGTCGTATATGTAAAGCAGCTGTCGATTAAGAAATCGAAATTGAAGAGTTCCATTTTTTTTCTCTAAGTACCATTCATTCAGAATTTACCGGAAGTTGAATTTAGTATTTAGAAAATGGAGTTAAATGAGATTAATCTTCGAGACATTGGTAATTTAATGAACCAGCCGCAAAAAACAATAGATTTTTTACAGGCACACCGCCTGATTTCTTGCAGTCGGACATGCCCGTCATGTCAAAGACAGATGCAGATGGCAAGCCACAGTGGAAGTGATGGATTTATTTGGAAATGCTCATGTAGATACTGCTGCAAAACACTATCCATTAGGAAAGATAGTTTTTTTGCTGGGTCACGGCTTCGCTTAGATGACATATTTAGTTTCGTATACGTATGGGCAAATGAAATGGCTAACTATAAAGCTGTTAAAAGAGAGTACAGAATACTTGACGATCACGCAATTTGTGACTGGAGAATGTTCCTTAGGGAAATATGTTTGGAGCACTTTCTGAAGCATCTGCAGATCCCTGAAGGAGAAGGTTGCTTCGTGGAGATAGACGAAAGTCTATTTTCACGACGAAAATAATACGGGCCGTATCCGACGACAACTGTGGGTATTTGGTGGCTATGAACCGGCCACTAAGTCTGGCTTCTTAGTAACAGTCCCTTCCAGAAATGCCGAAACACTAATACCCATATTAAAGCAGTATGTGCGTCCCGGATCAACAATTATATCAGACTGTTGGCGTGCATACGATCAACTCGCTTCGGAAGGATTTCACCATTTGCGTGTAAATCAATGATACCATTTTGTGGATCCACAACAAATCATGTGGAAAACATGTGGCAAAAGGCCAAGGTGCGTAACAAAATAGAATGTGGCACCCACACGCAAATGGTGGAGTCCTACTTAATCGAATTTATGTGGCGGCAGACGTTTTCTGCTAGCCCCATAGAAGCCATTGTAAACCAAATTGCAGAACTTTATCCTGTTCAATAAAAGAAAAAGACCTCCCAAATGTTAAAATTATTTATAAAAAAAAAAAAATCAAAATCAATGTTGACAAAAAAATGCAGTCCCCCCCAATCAAAACTTTTCATTTATATAAAAAAATCCCACCAATCAAAACTTTTCAATTAAAATAAAGATAAAATCATTGTTGACTTTTCATAAATTTTTACTATTATTTATATTAAATAAAATCAAATCAAAATCAATGCTGACCAAAAAATTCAGTTCCCCCCCCCCCAATCAAAACTTTTCATTTATATTTTAAAAAATCCCACCAATCAAAACTTTTCAATTAAATTAAAGAACAAAACCTTGTTGACTTTTCATAAATTTTTACTTCATATAATAAAAAAAGAAATTGTTAATTGTTTCTTGTTACCCCAAAACAAATCAGTCTTGCATTTTTTTATGTTGTAAAAAAATCACTTCCGGTTGAATTACCTCCCTAAATTTTCAGTAGAAGGACAGAAAATCTGCTGCTTCACATATACGACAGAAGTGCCGATTTTTAAAATTGGATACGTGTTTTATAAATCTAAAGAAATTAGCATAAAAAACATTACATGAATATATTTTAAAAAGATCAGTGACCTTTTTTGATAATCTGCAAAAAGTATATATGAAAGGTATTCGACATTAGTTAAACACTTTATAATACATAATGTTGCATTCGCCCTTGATGGGCATCCGGCTTCCACCAAAAGATAAAGTTTCTAGGGAATATCAAATGCACATACCGTCCACAGCCGCGTGTATATCCCGGTCAGGTGGGATAACATATTCTCAAATGGTCCTTCTGATACTGATCGAACCCAACGTCGTGTGTCAACCTGATTATGCCGTAATTAGTTGAAGACAAATTATATTTGGTTAAAAATATCAGTTCTATTTTATTGCACACAAAAACTATGCGCAAAAATATGTATCATAGTTAATTACCCTCTCATGCAAATATGAAGTAGAATATTTTTCGCCACAAAATTTCACAAGTATTATTTTTCGTACTATAAATAAAGCGGTAGATGCTAGGCGAAGATAGAAAGTGACATCCCCAGTTACTGTACAAATATCGCCAAATGATTAGAGATAAACTAGAATACATTATAAACTAGCAGGGTTAACCGAGTTGTAAATAGGATAAAAACATGCAGCAGTTTACTAACAACACGCAGCAGTTAACTAACAACACGCAGCAGTTAACTAACAACACGCAGCAGTTAACTAAAGGATGAAAGAGCAACTTTTATGAGTACATTTATTTTCAAAGAGTTTGTTCCTCCCCCTTTGCACTTTTCAAAATATCAATCAAACACAGTCCCTTTTTATGTTTGCTATCTATGTTCCCAATTTCACAAAGATATGTGCACTAGTTTTTGAACCAATATCAACACGCAGCAGTTAACTAAATGATTAAGGATCAACATTTATAGGTACATTTATTTTCAAAGTTCCTTTTTATGTTTGCTATCTATGTTCCCAATTTCACAAAAATATGTGCACTAGTTTTTGAACCAATATCAACACGCAGCAGTTAACTAAATGATTAAGGATCAACATTTATAGCTACATTTATGTTCAAAGAATTGGTGCCTCCCCCTTTGCACTTCTCAAAATATCAATCAAAGAAAGTCCCTTTTTATGTTTGCTATCTATGTTCCCAATTTCACAAAAATATATCCACTAGTTTTTGAACCAATATCAACACGCAGCAGTTAACTAAAAGATAAAAGAGCAACTTTTATGGGTACATTTATTTTCAAAGAGTTGGTGCACCCCCCTTTGCACTTCTCAAAATATCAATCAGACAAAGTCCCTTTTTATGTTTGCTATCTATGTTCCCAATTTCACAAACATATTTCCACTAGTTTTTGAACCAATGCTCTCCTATGTATATGGGCGTATTTATCCGACTTCCTCCGAAGGAAATATCAAATTCACAAGCGGTCCCCAGTCGCCTGTATATCCCAGTTAGGGGAGATGACGACGTTATTTTTTCAGGTTTATGTAGGAGAAGTGTCGCCATCCTCCCACATACAGACCATGGTATTCCCAAATGGTAACCCATCTGGTACTGACAAGCTCAGTGTCGCTTACCTTCGGTGATCGAACGAGAACCGGTGTGTCCACGTAATTTCATTCAACAGGTATATTTATGTAAGTAAATAAATAAAAATAATATATTTCAAGAGATTCCATGAGAAATATTTTTCTGATGCCTGATACAATCACCAGCTATTGTTTATATCCGGGCTGTAACCTTGTTCTTTCTTAATACAAACTATTCGTCGATCGTAAATAAAACATAAACTACAAAGCATTGCAGTAAAAATAATAAAGTTTGTTAATTAAAAAAAAAACAAATCTGTCGAATTAAATTATGTTAGCATTATTAAAGATCAGAACAATTAAATTATAACTACCGAAATTCAGAAAGAAATATACAACCACAACAATATACACCAGAATAAAAGAATAGTGACAGTAATTAAGTGATAATAGTAATAAAATAGTAGTAATAATAACGTCAAAATTATAAAAAATATAATTGCAAAACACAGACGTCTTGCCACTACAGAACAACTGTTCAGTAACTAGCATAGTATATCGGGATACAATAGATACAACTAATACTAGCATAACATAATATATACACAACAGAAATACTACATTTAAAACCAAGTTATACAACCATATACCTTTTTTAAAAACAAACATTATAGATATATTGTCGAAAATTCTCTCGACGCCAAGAGGTAATAGAAGATTGGAGTTTGTTCAGGTGTAGAAAAGATGCGAAATAGTGATAATCATGACTCCCAATTCTGTCAGGAATCAATTAGCAAAATGGAATTATAGTTAGTCGTCACTGGAAGGAGGAAATTGTTTTTTTAAAATAAACAGTAATCGACAGCAACTCGTCCCTCTCTGACCACACGGAGTCCAATGGCACGTAAGTAATTCAACTTATTTTTTCCACAATATCTCATTATGCAATCATTTTTGAGAACTGATAAACGATAACAAATCACCAATTCTAGAGTGGATAGGCATTAACCGTTTAATGCATGATGTTTTACAGAAATTCTACACACCTGATGTTACTTGTCCTTGAACCACGTGCCTTCAAATTGAGCTGACTTCCGAAAAGGCCAGTAATGACTAATAATTGAGGCAAACGGTATTCTTCAATGTCCCTGACTCTCACAAAAAAAAACCCAAATATAATTGGTCAAATCAAAATTTATGACGATTCATGACAACTTTTCTATTAGTTGTTGTGGAACAAAAGTATGCATGAAAGGGTTAATTAACCAACGAAGTACCCGACGAAGGGGAACAACTCTGCAATCAACAGACGCAATTACGAAGCAGTGTTGCCTCCCTTGTATAATTTTGATTTTATAATTAAGGGCAATTAGATTTAAGAAAACATCATTTTTATTCTGAAGCAAACAAGAAAAAATTGCACAATAAATTTTGGCAGGGTTTCCAAATTCTAAATCTGATCCAGGTCTTTCTATACCGATCATTGCTTGTTTTGTAGAGAATCTAAAGATAGGATTACACACACATACGTCCAAAAGACATTCTTCCAAGATGTTATCTACCGAATGGTTTCTAATCAAATATGTGATCTACGGAGTCATTTACATTGCAATATGTGATCTACTCATTAACTACCCAAAATATGATTAAAGTAGTTTAGGAGTGAAGCCGAACCTATTTCACTGTAAGAAATTTATGTGATTAAAATAGGATTTAACCATGAAGATTTTCAAAAAAAAATTGTTATAAATATTTTTACAGTTAATATTAGTAGTAGTAGTAGAATACATATTGCCACATAGACGCAATTGGTTGCTCTTCCTATATGTGATCTACCGAATGGTTTCTAATGCAACGAGTTGTTTACATTCCAATATGTGATCTACTCATTAACCATCTAAAACATGGTTTAAGTAGATACATTTTTTATGGAAGTCGCGCCAGACAAGGCATGCACCTTCTTGATGTAAGGAGCTAAAAAAGAACGAAAGACCGGAGAGGCCTATTGACCGTAGTCTTGAAAAGACCAAGGCTGTATGTAAGAGGAAAACAGTCAGCAGGAAGATAGTTTAACAGGCCTGTGGTTTTCAGAAATATGTTACTGCACTAGGAAGCTGTATAATAACGAGGTATCAGAACAGCGAATTAATGAAGACCACTAGATGAACGAGTCAAACGAGCTGGAACAAAGGAAGCAGCGAATAAATCACACAATTTTGAATTCAGTTAAAACGATGCCATAGTCTGTGCTGATATCTATTATAGCACCCTGACCTATATAAAAATAAGAGTACATTTTTGGTGAGTAGTAAATAATGGAAATAGAACTGATAAGCAAAATAAGAGTACATTTTTGTGAGTAGAAAATAATGGAAATAGAACTGATAAGCAAAATAAGAGTACATTTTTGTGAGTAGTAAATAATAGAAATAGAACTGATAAGCAAAATAAGAGTACATTTTTGTGAGTAGTAAATAATGGAAATAGAACTGATTAGCAAAATAAGAATACATTTTTGTGAGTAGTGAATAATGGAAATAGAACTGATAATTAAAATAAGAGTACATTTTTGTGAGTAGAAAAAAATGGAAATCAAACTGATTAGCAAAATAAGAATACATTTTTGTGAGTAGTAAATAATGGAAATAGCACAGATAAGCAAAATAAAAGTACATTTTTGTGAGTAGACCATAATTGAAATAGAACTGATAAGCAAAATAAGAGTACATTTTTGTGAGTAGTTAATAATAGAAATCAAACTGATTAGCAAAATAAGAGTACATTTTTGTGAGTAGTAAATAATTGAAATAGAACTGATAAGCAAAATAAGAGTACATTTTTGTGAGTAGAAAATAATGGAAATAGAACTGATAAGCAAAATAAGAGTACATTTTTGTGAGTAGAAAATAATGGAAATAGAACTGATAAGCAAAATAAGAGTACATTTTTGTGAGTAGAAAATAATTTAAATAGAACTGATTAGCAAAATAAGAATACATTTTTGTGAGTAGTAAATAATGGAAATAGAACTGATAATTAAAATAAGAGTACATTTTTGTGAGTAGAAAATAATGGAAATAGAACTGATAAGCAAAATAAGAGTACATTTTTGTGAGTAGAAAATAATGGAAATAGAACTGATAAGCAAAATAAGAGTACATTTTTGTGAGTAGTAAATAATGGAAATCAAACTGATTAGCAAAATAAGAATACATTTTTGTGAGTAGTAAATAATGGAAATAGAACTGATAATTAAAATAAGAGTACATTTTTGTGAGTAGAAAATAATGGAAATCAAACTGATTAGCAAAATAAGAATACATTTTTGTGAGTAGAAAATAATGGAAATCAAACTGATAAGCAAAATAAGAGTACATTTTTGTGAGTAGAAAATAATGGAAATAGAACTGATAAGCAAAATAAGAGTACATTTTTGTGAGTAGTAAATAATGGAAATAGAACAGATTAGCAAAATAAGAATACATTTTTGTGAGTAGTAAATAATGGAAATAGAACTGATAATTAAAATAAGAGTACATTTTTGTGAGTAGAAAATAATGGAAATAGAACTGATAAGCAAAATAAGAGTACATTTTTGTGAGTAGAAAATAATGGAAATAGAACTGATAAGCAAAATAAGAGTACATTTTAGTGAGTAGAAAATAATGGAAATAGAACTGATAAGCAAAATAAGAGTACATTTTTGTGAGTAGTAAATAATGGAAATCAAACTGATTAACAAAATAAGAATACATTTTTGTGAGTAGTAAATAATGGAAATAGAACTGATAATTAAAATAAGAGTACATTTTTGTGAGTAGAAAATAATGGAAATCAAACTGATTAGCAAAATAAGAATACATTTTTGTGAGTAGTAAATAATGGAAATAGCACAGATAAGCAAAATGAAAGTACATTTTTGTGAGTAGACCATAATTGAAATAGAACTGATAAGCAAAATAAGAGTACATTTTTGTGAGTAGTTAATAATAGAAATCAAACTGATTAGCAAAATAAGAGTACATTTTTGTGAGTAGTAAATAATTGAAATAGAACTGATAAGCAAAATAAGAGTACATTTTTGTGAGTAGAAAATAATGGAAATAGAACTGATAAGCAAAATAAGAGTACATTTTTGTGAGTAGTAAATAATGGAAATAGAACTGATAATTAAAATAAGAGTACATTTTTGTGAGTAGAAAATAATGGAAATAAAACTGATAATTAAAATAAGAGTACATTTTTGTGAGTAGAAAATAATGGAAATAGAACTGATAAGCAAAATAAGAGTACATTTTTGTGAGTAGAAAATAATGGAAATAGAACTGATAATTAAAAAAAGAGTACATTTTTGTGAGTAGAAAATAATGGAAATAGAACTGATAAGCAAAATAAGAGTACATTTTTGTGAGTAGAAAATAATGGAAATAGAACTGATAAGCAAAATAAGAGTACATTTTTGTGAGTAGAAAATAATGGAAATAGAACTGATAATTAAAATAAGAGTACATTTTTGTGAGTAGAAAATAATTGAAATAGAACTGATAAGCAAAATAAGAGTACATTTTTGTGAGTAGAAAATAATGGAAATAGAACTGATAATTAAAAAAAGAGTACATTTTTGTGAGTAGAAAATAATGGAAATAGAACTGATAAGCAAAATAAGAGTACATTTTTGTGAGTAGAAAATAATGGAAATAGAACTGATAAGCAAAATAAGAGTACATTTTTGTGAGTAGAAAATAATGGAAATAGAACTGATAATTAAAATAAGAGTACATTTTTGTGAGTAGAAAATAATGGAAATAGAACTGATAAGCAAAATAAGAGTACATTTTTGTGAGTAGAAAATAATGGAAATAGAACTGATAATTAAAATAAGAGTACATTTTTGTGAGTAGAAAATAATGGAAATAGAACTGATAAGCAAAATAAGAGTACATTTTTGTGAGTAGAAAATAATGGAAATAGAACTGATAAGCAAAATAAGAGTACATTTTTGTGAGTAGAAAATAATGGAAATAGAACTCAAAGCAAAATAAGAGTACATTTTTGTGCGTAGAAAATAAGGGAAATAGAACTGATAAGCAAAATAAGAGTACATTTTTGTGAGTAGTAAATAATGGAAATAGAACTGATAAGCAAAATAAGAGTACATTTTTGTGTGTAGTAAATAATTTAAATAGAACTGATAAGCAAAATTATTATTTCATTTAACGAGAGCAAATAGAAATTAGTTTTTGCAATTGTTGAATAAAAAGACAGCAGAACTGGTTATTACAAGAAAGAAATCTTTTTTTGTAAATATTGTAATCTATTTCAAGAGCTTAGAGTGTTGAAAACATTTTGCATTTTACGCTTGAAGAATATCTACACAGTTGTAATCTATCATCTAATATTAATACGATAGCGTGTGTGTTCGTGTGCCACGCGCCTAAAGAAATTCAATAAATAAACAACAAATAAATTGGATGGAGAGACTTGGAATCGGAACCGTAACATCTAGCTGAATAGCGGCGACTTTACCACTGACCTAACTAAATGAAGTTGTTAAATAGGTCAACATGTACTTAAACTATTAACTGACTCTGCTCTGTCGCTTCAGCGTGGAAGGAGGAGGGCATTGTGGAAGGCGGAGGAGACGCGGAAACGCTTACCAAATGGACCGGTATCAGGCTTACGATATTTATTTATTATTATTTTTTTAATATTTAAAATGTCTTCTTGTTCTTCTTGTTGTTCTTCTTCTTATTATTATTATTTATATATTGATACGATAAAGTGTGTGTTATTTATTTTGTGTGTCACGATCTGACACTCTTATTTAAGATTTGCCCCTGACAACGGGGGGGGGGGGTGTTAGAAAGGGGGGAGGGAGGGTGCGAGTTTGACAGCTTTTGCCCCGGCAACCGAGTAATATAAATAAATATATATACTTCCATCCCGTCTCGCAAAATTTTGGTGAGTAAAATATGAGCATATTTCTAGACACCGGATAATATTATTAACAGTAAATTATACAGATTGATGTAGAAAACACTGTGGAATTTCCACAGGGTCCCGCTAGTATGAAAATATTCTGCTTTTAATGTTTCACTTCAAGCGATTCAAGTCAAATATCTTAAAATAGGTTGTCAAATCTATAAATTCCAACGTTTCATATATAATCGTTACATATTGTATTAATTTTAAAGTCCGTTGAATGTGCGCCCTATAGAATTATTGACATTATTTATAAGTATCTATGGTTTTAAGGGTATGTTTATGTGTGTTTGTGTAAGTATACACACAAATATATATATATATATATATATATATATATATATATATATATATATATATATATATATATATGAAAGACAGAAAGTAAAAACAATTAAACTCATAAACGTTATATCCAGTTTTTAAAAATTTCTTCCTGTGTTTGCACATGCTCCCGAAATTGTTTTCCTTTCTGTCGTTCATACATTCTGTCCAATATTTTTTCATTTCATAGTATATTGTTTATTTTACCTACACACACATACATATGTGTGTGTGAAATAAATTGGAAATAAAAGCATGAACGATCCATATTAAAATAACATCGAACAACGACTTTTTATCAAATCCATTCTGCTATCACCACGAATATATTAACAGTAAATTCTATATGTATCGACCATGGCTAATCTCCCATCTAGCCCTGTTGTAATTATATCCATTTCACATTATACACACCATCTCCTTCTTTTCTCTTCCTACCCCAAATAACACAAACTTCACTTACCGACTATCCTATGCACCACCTGCTATCTCAGCTTTCTATGCATACATGCCTAACCCCTATTCTCACACACATAGACCCTGTTTCATAGGGTATTTTCCACTACTGCCTAACTACTTCTATGCTTTCAGCCTACCCTCTCAAACCTTCCTCACCCGTTCATACACATTTTTGAATCTGCTATTGCTACTCACTACTGTATATAAATTACTTCCTATATCTTGAAAAAGCTTGAATAAAATTCATATAATCTTATATAAACATATTATATATATATATATATATATATATATATATATATATATATATATATATATATACATGGAGCATAAAGAAAGCGGACGTTCGCCAATAATCGAGTAGAAAATAGTACGACAGGCCAGCACATGTAGAAATCTAGACAACTTGTGTAGATTATACCCGAATGAGTAATTTGAAGTTCTAAACTTAAAAGACACCCAAAACCTATTAAATTGTAGAAGTGAAATAGCAAATAACTGTAGACACAGAATAAAAGTTACTTTTGGATAACAACACAAAAAAAAAACGGAAAGAAAATGGTTAAATGAAATTTAAACTAATCCAACACCTAAAAATAGAAATTGAAAAAGCACGCACGTGTTAAAATTAGGTCACCTATTAACAAAAGAATAGGAAGTAAAAATCAGCCGCACATTTTTGTGATAAGTCCTGCCATAGCCTAATGGAAACATTAACCAGTAAGAGGGAATAACAAAAAATCTAATCAGTAAGCTAGCTAGTTTGAACATCACGTGTATATATAAAAACACTCGATAACACGAATTACATGGGATGAAACGCGGAATCCTCTGTGTAGCTTAATTGCCATAAATATATTTTCATAAATTATATATATATATATATATATATATTTGTGTGTATCTGTGGTGTGTGTGTTTTTTCCGACATCTTCAACGAACTCTTAAATATTTAAAGGAAAAGATGATAGAGGAAATCGACGCAATTCCAACTGAGATGGCATGTGAAGTCATGGAGGACTACTGAGTGCCACTTCATAAATATATTGTCAACTAAGGCCGATATTTGTGCCGTATATATTCAAAAAACCCATTTGAACAACACTTTTTAGAAATATAATCAATCATTTTTGCCAGAGAGTTGTGTTCGATTTTGTATCCATTCAAAAATGTGAGAAAAGTTTATGAAAGTTTGAATCGCGACCTAAATGTTATTAATGTCAAACAATAAATGGGATAAGAGAATCTATTACCAATGGAGATTTGTTATCTGTCTGTCTACTTCTATTAATATACTATTGTACTATCCTTCAATGCTCAATTAAGGGATACGTAGTGTAGTATCTGTTCTGTTGTCCCTATTTACTTGCTTCCCCACGAGGGAAAAATTAGACACAAAGTCGGTTTTTAATGTGAAGAAAACCCAGTGCCTCACTCTACAAGGATTACTAAGAATAGACTAAGTGTACCTTCAGAACAGATACTACACATTGTTCCTAGCCAAAACGCTGTTCTGTTGTTACGAACTTATTCCCCAGCATTATCTCTTCCTTTGGGAGTAATGTAGTATATTTTTGTTCGTGATTATACCCTTCTTCCAGGCATTACCTCCTTTGTTGAAGGGTAGTGTAGTACCTGTCCTGTTGTCATGAGACTATCATCCTAGACATTCCCACTTTCTTTGGAGACGGACAGTGTAGTATATGAACGTCTGCCATGATACCATCCTCACAAGCATTACCTCCTCATTTGGAGGGATAGTGTAGTATTCTGTTCTGTGGTCATGATATCACCCTTTCAGTCATTACCTCCTCCTTTTGGAGATAGCATACGTCAACAAGAAATTGTACCAATTGGCAGTTTATTAGCAACTCAAAACTTACATGATGTATACTAGCAAAAGGTTGCTCCACTCGGTTGTATATTTATGTATAATAAAAAATAACTAAAACTGCAGAAAATAGTTAGAATATGGATGATAAAAATAACTAAAACTGCAGAAAATAGTTAGAATATGGATAATAAAAATAACTAAAACTGCAGAAAATAGTTAGAATATTGATAATAAAAATAACTAAAACTGCAGAAAATAGTTAGAATATGGATGATAAAAATAACTAAAACTGCAGAAAATAGTTAGAATATGGATGATAAAAATAACTAAAACTGCAGAAAATAGTTAGAATATGGATAATAAAAATAACTAAAACTGCAGAAAATAGTTAGAATATGGATAATAAAAATAACTAAAACTGCAGAAAATAGTTAGAATATGGATAATAAAAATAACTAAAACTGCAGAAAATAGTTAGAATATTGATAATAAAAATAACTAAAACTGCAGAAAATAGTTAGAATATGGATGATAAAAATAACTAAAACTGCAGAAAATAGTTAGAATATGGATGATAAAAATAACTAAAACTGCAGAAAATAGTTAGAATATGGATAATAAAAATAACTAAAACTGCAGAAAATAGTTAGAATATGGATAATAAAAATAACTAAAACTGCAGAAAATAGTTAGAATATGGATGATAAAAATAACTAAAACTGCAGAAAATAGTTAGAATATGGATAATAAAAATAACTAAAACTGCAGAAAATAGTTAGAATATGGATAATAAAAATAACTAAAACTGCAGAAAATAGTTAGAATATTGATAATAAAAATAACTAAAACTGCAGAAAATAGTTAGAATATGGATGATAAAAATAACTAAAACTGCAGAAAATAGTTAGAATATGGATAATAAAAATAACTAAAACTGCAGAAAATAGTTAGAATATGGATGATAAAAATAACTAAAACTGCAGAAAATAGTTAGAATATGGATGATAAAAATAACTAAAACTGCAGAAAATAGTTAGAATATGGATAATAAAAATAACTAAAACTGCAGAAAATAGTTAGAATATGGATAATAAAAATAACTAAAACTGCAGAAAATAGTTAGAATATGGATGATAAAAATAACTAAAACTGCAGAAAATAGTTAGAATATGGATGATAAAAATAACTAAAACTGCAGAAAATAGTTAGAATATGGATAATAAAAATAACTAAAACTGCAGAAAATAGTTAGAATATAGATAATAAAAATAACTAAAACTGCAGAAAATAGTTAGAATATGGATGATAAAAATAACTAAAACTGCAGAAAATAGTTAGAATATGGATAATAAAAATAACTAAAACTGCAGAAAATAGTTAGAATATGGATGATAAAAATAACTAAAACTGCAGAAAATAGTTAGAATATGGATAATAAAAATAACTAAAACTGCAGAAAATAGTTAGAATATGGATGATAAAAATAACTAAAACTGCAGAAAATAGTTAGAATATGGATGATAAAAATAACTAAAACTGCAGAAAATAGTTAGAATATGGATAATAAAAATAACTAAAACTGCAGAAAATAGTTAGAATATGGATGATAAAAATAACTAAAACTGCAGAAAATAGTTAGAATATGGATAATAAAAATAACTAAAACTGCAGAAAATAGTTAGAATATGGATAATAAAAATAACTAAAACTGCAGAAAATAGTTAGAATATGGATAATAAAAATAACTAAAACTGCAGAAAATAGTTAGAATATGGATGATAAAAATAACTAAAACTGCAGAAAATAGTTAGAATATGGATAATAAAAATAACTAAAACTGCAGAAAATAGTTAGAATATAGATAATAAAAATAACTAAAACTGCAGAAAATAGTTAGAATATTGATAATAAAAATAACTAAAACTGCAGAAAATAGTTAGAATATGGATGATAAAAATAACTAAAACTGCAGAAAATAGTTAGAATATGGATGATAAAAATAACTAAAACTGCAGAAAATAGTTAGAATATGGATAATAAAAATAACTAAAACTGCAGAAAATAGTTAGAATATGGATAATAAAAATAACTAAAACTGCAGAAAATAGTTAGAATATGGATAATAAAAATAACTAAAACTGCAGAAAATAGTTAGAATATGGATGATAAAAATAACTAAAACTGCAGAAAATAGTTAGAATATGGATGATAAAAATAACTAAAACTGCAGAAAATAGTAAGAATATGGATAATAAAAATAACTAAAACTGCAGAAAATAGTTAGAATATAGATAATAAAAATAACTAAAACTGCAGAAAATAGTTAGAATATGGATGATAAAAATAACTAAAACTGCAGAAAATAGTTAGAATATGGATAATAAAAATAACTAAAACTGCAGAAAATAGTTAGAATATGGATGATAAAAATAACTAAAACTGCAGAAAATAGTTAGAATATGGATGATAAAAATAACTAAAACTGCAGAAAATAGTTAGAATATGGATAATAAAAATAACTAAAACTGCAGAAAATAGTTAGAATATGGATGATAAAAATAACTAAAACTGCAGAAAATAGTTAGAATATGGATAATAAAAATAACTAAAACTGCAGAAAATAGTTAGAATATGGATAATAAAAATAACTAAAACTGCAGAAAATAGTTAGAATATGGATAATAAAAATAACTAAAACTGCAGAAAATAGTTAGAATATGGATAATAAAAATAACTAAAACTGCAGAAAATAGTTAGAATATGGATGATAAAAATAACTAAAACTGCAGAAAATAGTTAGAATATGGATGATAAAAATAACTAAAACTGCAGAAAATAGTTAGAATATGGATAATAAAAATAACTAAAACTGCAGAAAATAGTTAGAATATAGATAATAAAAATAACTAAAACTGCAGAAAATAGTTAGAATATGGATGATAAAAATAACTAAAACTGCAGAAAATAGTTAGAATATGGATAATAAAAATAACTAAAACTGCAGAAAATAGTTAGAATATGGATGATAAAAATAACTAAAACTGCAGAAAATAGTTAGAATATGGATAATAAAAATAACTAAAACTGCAGAAAATAGTTAGAATATTGATAATAAAAATAACTAAAACTGCAGAAAATAGTTAGAATATGGATGATAAAAATAACTAAAACTGCAGAAAATAGTTAGAATATGGATAATAAAAATTACTAAAACTGCAGAAAATAGTTAGAATATGGATGATAAAAATAACTAAAACTGCAGAAAATAGTTAGAATATGGATAATAAAAATAACTAAAACTGCAGAAAATAGTTAGAATATGGATAATAAAAATAACTAAAACTGCAGAAAATAGTTAGAATATGGATAATAAAAATAACTAAAACTGCAGAAAATAGTTAGAATATGGATGATAAAAATAACTAAAACTGCAGAAAATAGTTAGAATATGGATAATAAAAATAACTAAAACTGCAGAAAATAGTTAGAATATAGATAATAAAAATAACTAAAACTGCAGAAAATAGTTAGAATATTGATAATAAAAATAACTAAAACTGCAGAAAATAGTTAGAATATGGATTATAAAAATAACTAAAACTGCAGAAAATAGTTAGAATATGGATGATAAAAATAACTAAAACTGCAGAAAATAGTTAGAATATGGATAATAAAAATAACTAAAACTGCAGAAAATAGTTAGAATATGGATAATAAAAATAACTAAAACTGCAGAAAATAGTTAGAATATTGATAATAAAAATAACTAAAACTGCAGAAAATAGTTAGAATATTGATAATAAAAATAACTAAAACTGCAGAAAATAGTTAGAATATTGATAATAAAAATAACTAAAACTGCAGAAAATAGTTAGAATATGGATGATAAAAATAACTAAAACTGCAGAAAATAGTTAGAATATTGATAATAAAAATAACTAAAACTGCAGAAAATAGTTAGAATATGGATAATAAAAATAACTAAAATTTATGATTTTCGAATTTTTCTTTGTTGCCTGGTATATACAAAAGAAAACAAACTTTGTCTGACCTGAACATTTTTTCCTGAGAAATAAAACAAAGCGAATAGAATATATCTCTGTTTTATATATAAATTGTGTTAAATGTATATAAACAAACGTAGCTGGACTTGGAATTTTTTTTACTAGTTCTGTATTCCATTTCGGTAAACATGAAGAAATCAGTTCACGTCTGAATGTTGTACGTTTCTTTTTGTTGTAGTTTTTGTAGATGCATTGAGGTTCCCGCTGTTCTTTATTGCAACGTCTCATCGATTCCATTTTCTTGTTTCCATTTTCGCTTATTTCCAGTCTACTAGTAGAGATTGTTAATGTTACTTTTGTATACACCTCGTTTTTTTTACGTAGTTTTTCCTCTTCTATTGTAGTATGAGATATCTTAAGCATATGGATATCGACTTGATATTCTTCCGTAATTCTACTATCTAACATCTGAAGAATATTTATTCTTAGCTTTTAGTTATCATTTTGTAACTATATGACCCAAACAGACGGTTTCTCCCGAGCATCATGCATTTTCTTTGACAAAAAAGTTATTTTTTATTCTGTCGGGCGTCTCGTTAAAAATTACATTTGAACCTGTTCTCTTGTATTCTTAAATTTTTAAACAAGAAGAATTCCAATCTCAAGACGGATTAAATTAATTGCTGGAACAGAACAGTTTTGCACCACTTTTATGTACAAATACGAAGATTAAAATCAAGATATAATGATACTAAACAGTATGTCTCAAATCCTAATTCCAATTTTGATCAAAATCTATTACATGAATGATTCTAGAAAATGTCTAAAATTTAAGGCTTAAGCTTAAAGGGTCTTAAAACAAATTGAAATTCAGAATATCGTGCTTAATTAGTGTCTAATGACTATGGATCAAATTTAATGCAAATCTGAAATATTTAATTTTTAAATAGGATGTTGCGTCCATATTATGCTCCGTAAAAAATCTTAAAAATACTCTAAAGAAACTGAAACTTAGGGAATATTTATTAATTGATGTCTAATAGCTAGTGTTTGTGTTCCTAAATTCCTAATGATCGGTTAATTAGTTTAGTCATGAATACTGTACATACAAATATATAAACATATACACATCCCTAACTTTATATAAATAGAGATACGATCATCCATAGAGATACTGTTTCGCGGCATCACAGTTCTTCACTAGACAGGGAACTGCTTCAAACCAAAATCGAACCTGCGACCGTCTAGTTGACAGATATCACTTCTCAAAATTCGGTCGGCAAGAAGAGGCCCTTCGCAAGGGAATCTAAATGCTTTTATAAATCGTTTCGTATTTTCTTTTCCGTTGTGTTAATAAAATGCTGAAACAGATTTGCACATGAAGCTTTTGTGGGGTGATCTATGGTGGTAGCTGAAATAGGAAAGCATTCACTTTACTTTATATGTAAGAAGGTTTTTAGCGCAGGTTCAATTAGTAGACACCTTTTGTGTAGTGGATTCGTGAAATTAATTGATTTTTTTTTTTTTAAATAAAGTATATGTTCGTTCGTCATGATACCATCCTCCTGGCTAGCAAAAGTATGCAACCAGAGGGAGCATATATTTGCTAGTTATGATAATTTTCAATTGATAAGTGAAACAAAGAATGCTAGAATCACATAAAATATACCGACACATTCGAAGAAAATCCAATAAATCTAGTGATCATATCTTTTTGAAGAATCCTCTCATATCAATTGTTATAGCAAGATCATGCTGAAACACAGGTCTTCGTTAGGTTATCAAAGTTGGTACTTCTCCAGCGAGGGATACATATCGACCCGAATGTTTCTGATTGCGCTTTACGGAACAAACCGGAAATGACAGAAGCAGTGTACGATTTGAAAGCCGCGAAAAAATGTAAAAAGGCAGATGACACTAAAACACGTGAGTGCAAAACCCAAAAGAATTTAACCGCGATGACAGCATCTGTTCAGTGATTCGAAGAACTGATCGCATTCTGACAAAAGAATAGCCTCATCCCAAAACCCCTAAATTGCCATAAATGCAAACAAAAATGTATCCTTTTGGTAAAACTATATCCCTTAACTTATCGTATTTTACAAATAAATAAAAATATAGAAATATTTTTTTTTATTCCGAGACAAGGCATCGCCGGTAAGGGCTCGAACGAAAAAGATGAGTTAGTGTTAGGGTTAAAAAATAGCCCCTCGAAATAAAAAATGAAATAAAAACAACCCGGGCACCGTCATTGTTAAACTTTTATAAAAAATATAAGTCAAAATTTGATGTAAATCAATATTTACTCTATATCATTTACTTTATTTACCTCCTCCTTGTAAAAAATATAACTCAAAATATGATGTAGATCAATGTTTACTCTGTCTCATCTACTTTATTTATCTCCTCCTTGTAAAAAATATAACTAAAAATTTGATGTAGATCAATGTTTACTCTATCTCATCTATTTTTTCCCCCTATTCTTGTAAAAAAATATAACTCTAAATTTGATGTAGATCAATGTTTACTCTATCTCATTTACTTCATTTACCTTCTCCTTGTAAAAGAAATAACTCAAAATTTGATGTAGATCAATGTTTACTCTAGCTCATCTACTTTATTTACCTCCTCCTCATAAAAAATATAACTCAAAATTTGATGTAGATCAATGTTTACTTTATCTCATTTACTTTATTTACCTCCTCCTTGTGGTCAGGTGTGGGGTTTGATGAAAGTGTTTCTGTGGAACAAACTGGATTTGAACCCGGCACACCGAGGTCCGAGGTCCGCGTCGTTAACAACATGCAAGGTTAGATACAGGCTTCCATAAAGTTTAAAGTTTAAATAAGAATAATGTGCCCATGTTATTCACCGTGTTGCCTAGAACATATAGTCTATAATTCATAACGATCGGTTCAATTGTTATGGAGTGAACCATCTCCATTAAAATATATAAACCTGTACACATACCAAACTTTATATATAGATACATTACACCAACATTATGTGTTTCGTTTCGATTTTCTAATGATATTTAGAAGTTACTTTATTTTATTTAATCTAGTTTTATCAGGTTACCTTTCGATTTTTGTAAATGCCATACTTTGTTTTTGTCTTACTTGACTTGTTATCTCTCTAGTATAATCGCATTATTTCTAACAGTATTAGAATCAAATCAAAAGATTTCTTTCTTGTCTATGGTTCTTTAATCTTAAAATAGGCGTAATGAACTATTTGTTACAATTTACTGTTTTATAATCATTGTATGGCTATGTCTTCATTCCTTTGCGTGTAATACTATGGGAGGTAGGTCAGTATATATTAAAGCGAAATCCAACATCAACAGGGGCTGACTGAAGTATTAGTATTTTCTGTAATGTAAACAACACAGAATTATTTTTCCAATTAATCTCTATTTATATAAGGTTAGGTATGTTAGGTATGTGTTTATATATTTGTATGATTAGAATTCACCTCTGAACTAATTAAACGGTCATTATGAATTTTGAAACCAAGCACAGGATTTTAAGGTGTATTATATGGGCACAACCTCTCATTTGAGAATTTAAATATTTCAGATTTGCATTGAATTTGATTCATAGTTATAAGACACTAATTAAACAAGATTCCCTGAAGTAAAACCTTTCTTAAGGACCCTTATTCTTAAGCCTTGCATTTTAGACATTTTCTAGAATCGAAATCATGTAAAAGGATTTTGATCAAAATTAGAAGAAGTATTCTAAACGTAAGACTTAGTATCATTATATCGTGATTTTAATCTTTATAAGGAGACATAAAAGTGGCGAAAATTGGTCTGTTCGGGGGAATTAATTTTACCCATCTTGGGACGGGTATTCCTCTAGTTTACGTATAAAAGTTGTAGAGTAAGCGTGAGTTTTGTTTTTTTGTCTCGCAATGTTTACGAAAGATATATGCGTTGTGTAAGTAGAATATGTTCACTGTTTGCAGATGCATGGCTACTGTTTTTAACAAGAAAGATATGTTTATTTATGTTGCTATATGTATATACATTTATATGTGTTCACCAAGCGACATCATACTATCCACGTTCAACAACTAACTTGTAGGATTTGCATTCGTTATTAAGTGACTTAAAAGTTGTAGGTAAGTTGAAAAGCAATAACAAAATGGGTACTGATATCGATCCTGACCCAGTTTTCGTGAGGTTCGACTCGGAAGCGTTCGGCTGTCCTACGCAAACGCCCGAATGTTGACGAGCCGATTTGTACCAGACGATAATTTTGATACGGTGCTGCGTCCTGTGATTGTAAGTTATATTTTCAATAAATTTTCTAAAAGAAACAACAAAAGAAAACAAGCAAAACATAGCGAAGTTACTGTTATCAAATAAATATTTTTTTTTTGATACGTCCTATAATTTTTAGTTATAGTTGCAAGAAATTTTTTAAACAACAAAACAAATAAAACAAGCAAAACAGAGCGAAATTACTGTTATCAAATAAATATTTTTAACCCTAACCATAAACCGTACCCCTAACCCTAAATCCTAACCCTAACTCTAACCCTAACCCTAACCCTAAACCCTAAACCCTAAACCCTAACCCTCACCCTAACCCCTGACCCGTAAACCCTAACCTAACCCTAACCCTAACCCTAAACCCTAACCCTAACCCTAACATTAAAAAACAAAAAACAAGCAAAACATTATTATCATAGGACGCAGCACCGTATCAAAATTGTCGTCTGGTACAAATCGGCTCGTCAACTCTCGGGCGTTTGCGTAGGACAGCCGAACGCTTCCGAGTCGAACCTTACGAAAACTGGGTCAGGATCGATATCAGTACCACAAAATGTATTATGTCATTGCGTATGACGCGATTCGGGGCGGATTCCAAAGTCTGTGAAAGTTGGCTGATGCTTGTATCGCCTAAATACCAGTTGAGAATACGTTCTTGCCAATCAATCCGACAGAGACTGGCTATTTCGATGGCTTTCTTTCCTGTCGGACTGTGGTATATGTCTTGGGTAGACCTGCATCGGGTTAGACATAGGTGTAGGTAAGAGTTAGGGTTAGCGTTATGGTTACCGTTAGGGTTCAAGTCTAAACGTTGAGGTGCGTGTTAGTGTTAGGTTAGGTTAGAATGTAGGTTTCCACATTAAGATCGAGGAAACCGTCATTTCCCGCCGTACATTATGCAAAATAAACGCCACTGTATTAACGCATTGCGGAATAGTAGGCAGCTATATGTGTGAGTTGATGTGGAGGAAGAAATATGAGAGAAACGATCATTTTATGCAAATACTCAATGATATTATTTGATTCCATCTTATTCAGTAAGTAAGAAACGTTTTTTTTTTTGCTAATTTGGTAGCGGGGTATATATACAGGGTGAGCAAAAAGTAGGTGGACAGTAAAAAACATTTTTTGTCGAAGCGTAAGAGGCAGACTTCAAAGCTGTGTAAATCAAGAAGGAAAACAGTTTGAACACTTGCGTTGATAAATAACATCTAATTTTCATTAATATAATTGTTTTTTATTACATGTAATTGTACGTATAAGTGATCTCTAAATAAATGTTTTTTACTCTCCACCTACTTTTGGCTCACACTATATATATATATATATATATATATATATATATATATATATATATATATATATATATATATCTTGGATAGATAACTCTCACGTTCAGCAAAGTTAAGTTTTAAAAAAAAACTAGTATATTTCTTATTTTTTGTGTGTCTTCGAAGCATGTAGTCATACGACAGTTTCCCAATCTTGACGCAGTCCTTTGCAATATCATTAAACTTTGCCAGATCTTTCAGGCTGCCCTGGTTGGATTGTAGAGGGCAGACAAGGTAGTGCTGCGTCGTATTTTCCTCCCTTCGACATTCGCAGATGGTTGGATCAGGTTTGTAGCCCCATATAACCATAGCAGCTTTTAATCGCCCAATCTCCGTTCTCAGGCGGTTTGGGTGTCTTCTACAGAACCCACGGTGTTTCTGAGCTATGAGAGACTAATTCAAAAGATAGGATTTATATGTCAGTATGAGGGAGTCCATTTTTTATCTATCTGGTCCGCAGCTACAGTCCAGCATTTTTTAAATGAAACTCGCTCCCAACAAGGCACGAACCCACTTGATATAAGGAGCTAAAAATACTAATTCAAGATCAAAAACTAGCCAACGATTAGTGTTAGATGGATAGATTCCGACCTAGAAAATAACAATTCTCCCCTCCTTTTGTCAAAAAACATCGCCCACGGAATGTGAGGATTAAAGGACAAAATACGGGAAGCGAGAGTTACGAGGTTGTCTAAAGTAAACCAAAGGCCCTACTTTATACTTCCCTTAACTTAATCGTTGGGCCGTGAAAGAGATGTAGCCTATTAATGGTAGCTTTTGTGATCTCTACTCGGCTAGCAATATTTCGTCTCACATTTGTACTAGATGATTTATGTTATTAAATAGGTAGAATCTGGAACAAACTGTCTGATTATGCGCTACAGATCACATGAGTTAATTTCGCTTCGATATTGAGAGAAAACGAATCGGGGCGCGATTTTTTTAAAAACTTTATTTTTTTGAAGAGTTAAATTTTTTAACTCTAACCCTTACCCTAACGATTTTAAGATTGCATGAGTTAGGGAGAATCCACTCCAAAAATTAAACCTTTTAAAAATAATAACTTGCTTTCCCTGGCCTTCCCAAACCACAATCGCATTTCAAGTTTTATCACGATTCCTTTCCATTGTGTTGCCATTTAAAAAAATGTTCTGTTTGGTCGGAAAAGAAAATCAATCGTATTTTTTTCTAACATTTTCTAAAAAATATCCACCTCTAGCTCGTGAACAGCTTGCAACCATATTCATGCACACTTGTGTCCCGCATAAAAATACTGTAATTTTATCATTTCACGGTCAAAATTGCAGTTTTTATAATTTAAACTGATAAACACGCGCCGTTCACTGGAAAATGGTTCGGGCTTTTCTTAATTCAGAGAATTTATTTACACTCAAACCAAAATTATGTTTCGGAATATGTGATATGAGGATTGATAATTTGTATTATTTGTATTATTCGCAAGGACCCGTGGCGCAACGGATAACAGTGCTAAGTTATAATCAGTTCTAAGTGACAGTATTCTGGGGATTGAAGGTTCAATACTCAATACGGGCGATACTTAGAATACAATTACGAATTACTTAAGATTTCTACCCGGTCATGGCTGACAGAACGATAGCCAGCTACCCCCTTGGGTTAAAAACAGAGTTCCGTTCAAAATCCCGTACAGATTTCCGAGTTCGTCAGTAAGATTCCCGAGTTCGACAGGAAGCAAATGAAGAAGGTCGGAGGCTACATTGGCCGAAACGTTATGAGAATAACGCCCAAGATCAGAACAATAGCCCGAATAATACAAATAATACAAATTAAAAACCATATATTACATTTCATCGATTTCAAAAACAGAAAAGAAACACGAGTGTATCTGTCGACTATAGCCCAAAACTTTCTCCAGCAGATTAAACGCACACTAAAGACTTGAACAAAAAGGATTTTACCTTGCTTACTTTATTTTATGTGCTCATGCAGAGCGGGATACCAACCGAGTCTCCACTAGGGGATCAAAGTACAGGACGTTCTCGTCCTTCAAAATAAAGTTTACTCTCCAGCGTTTCCCGATCGGCTCACCATACTTATAAAAACCGGTTTTCATTTTTCCGACCAGCAAGCACATATGTTTACTTCACATATTTACCTGCTGACATTCATAAATCAAAAACAGACAAAACAATTACGTGTTCAATGTCAGATGCAACAAAAATATCACCTGACACATTCCAATCGCTAACCTATACCTTGCGTAACCTTATTATTTTCCAAATAATTTTAAAACACTATTTTCAACGCGAAGGATGTTTGAAGTTAACATTTTTATAAAAAAATAATTTTTGCGAAAACCTGTTTATGTTCAATTTTGCTACAGTTTTACCTATTACTAATGGTGATTTTGTATCTGTCTGACTGACGCCAAAAACTATGCTATTACTTCTATTATTAATGGAGATTTGATATCCGTCCGCCTGAAGCCGAAACTATACTATTACTTCTATTATTAATTGAGAGTTACATGTACTATCAAAATGCTCAAATCAGTTTACTATACTATTTCAGACCAATGTACTATCTTTCAATGCTCAATTCAGGGTGGAGTGTAGTATCTGTTCTGTTGTCATCATCCAAGGCATTACCTCCTCCTGATTTTTCGGGGGATATTTTAGTATCTGTTCTGGTGTCACTATAGCATCCTCTCAGACATTACGTCCTCCTTTGGATAGGGTAGTATAGTATCTGTTCGGTTGTCATGAGATCATCTTCCCATGCATTACCTCTTCTTTTGGGAAGGGCGGAGAGTGTAGTATATGTTTGTTCGTAATGATACCATCCTCTCAGGCGTTACCTCCTCCTTTGTGGCGTAGTTTAGTATCTGTTCTGTTGTCATTGAACCATCCTCCCATGTATTACCTCCTTTTTTCGAGTAGGGAGTAGCATACTTCAACAAAAAAGGTCACAATCGGCTGTTCATTAACAACCTCAAAACCTACATTACATGCACTAGTTTATGTAAAGAATACTCAGCTAGCAATGGCAATTATTTTTACGGAAATAAAGAGACAATTTTTACTTAATATTATTAACTCTGGAATTGGTTTATTATTTCAAGAGAAATATTAGCCTTAATTTTGAATTATACAGATGGATGAAGAAAGCCGCCATGGAATAGTAGTGTTACATTATTTTGTTAAGAATTCACTTTATTAAAGAAACTTAACGCATAAGCTGGATCGACGACAAGGAATTCATTAATGCTAGAAATAATCGACGAGGAGAAACATCTGAATTAGAATTGTGTTCCCACTGACAACAGCAAAGCAGTTGTTTCTAAAACATGTGCGACTAGTAAGAAAAATAACAACACAAACACTTTGATACGATGGAATGCCCCCCCCCCCCCGCCGGCTAGGACCACTGGAAGAGATTAGCTAGGAAAATGAATGACCATAAAAAGACCGGATTATTAATTGAACTCCGCAGACCAAGGACGCCACGACAGTTATTTGTTAACTTTCTGGATGGCCGGATAGCGGTGGGGAAGGTGAGCTGAGGAAAATTGGATGTGGCCAGTTTCCGGTAGTAAGCTGAGAGACAATCGGATGTATCTGATTTCCGGTTGAATGTAGAATTATTCGGTTAGCACTATTAAATGAGATTTAAAGGTGGGAATTTAGCGACACACACACACACACACACACACACACACACACACACACACACACACACACACACACACACACACACACACACACACACACACACACACACACACACGTGTTCAACAAGTTCGTGTACATAATACTTGTATTTGTTGTTTTTATAATGTATGAAAATTGTGAATAGTGTTTAGCGCTCAGCGATCGCCGGAGCTAAAATCGGCACGGCCAGAATAAAATGAAAAAGAAGAAGATCACCGCACATGCAGTTGAGCGGTCGTTCGAGGTGCTGGCACAGCTCAACACAACAACAAAAATATGAGTTCTACATTTTATAAAAAAAATCGACTCCGAATTCAAATAAAATAAAATAGAAGAAAATATATATTTTTCAGCCAATGAGAAGAGCTTAAAATATTTCCACCAGAAGCTTAAAAATAATCCGCTTGCTAAGCAAATGCTGGGATCATGTCTCAAACTATATAAGAAATAAACCTATTTTTCGAACCAGCAACAGCAGTGGATGTTGCTTTTACGATTTTTGATTTGACATAAGCTCAAATCAGCAGTTTCTTTTAACTAGTTTTTCTTCATATTTTTCTTTCACAGACAAAACACGTGCGCATGTCACAATCGAGTCTGAGTCTCTTGAAGCGAACAGTCCTCTGAAACTAGCATTCACAAACTACTGTACGCCCAGCGAAACACATACACGCCCCTCGCCGAAAGCATCTACACACAAGTTCAAATACACGCACATTCTCTCTTACTAACAAAATAAGACACACTAATATAAACACGCATCTTCATGCCTATCCTATTTATACCCGCGTAAACGCACAAGGTAACAGTCGAAATGTACGCGTGTACTCCATTTTTACCGTACAACCTCTTTCACTTAAAACGTCATTGAACTCTTTGAATTTTTATTCATTGTCAATACTTTATTTATCATTATCTCAACAATAAAAATGAATTATATTTGCATGGACAAACTTTGTCATTCTTACTTTTAATAATGTCCAATCAGGGGTTTCCAGTAAAATCCGACACTCGACAAAAACTAAATAAGCAATAAAAACAAAAACTGCATATGCAGAGACCCGACAGTTTTTTAGCAGCAGTTAGAATTACGTACTACATTATTTTTCAATGTAATCACCAACGGCGGCGGCAACCATCTCAAAGCGGGCGCGAAATGAGTCACAACTTTGGCGATCATATACTTGTCTATTGAGACGAATGCATCCACGATGCTAGCCTTCTCAGAGTCGACTGTGTTGTAGACGTGCTTGTTGGTCTTGGACTCGATGACGCTCAAGAAAAATAGTCAAGAGGATTACAGTCGGCGAGAAGGGCGTCCACAAGTCTGGTGGTGAAGGACATTGTTGACTAGCTACACCTGGGTGTTCTTAGCCTTGTGTGCAGGAGTGGAGTCCTGCTGGAAGACATAGAGGCATCCGGCGGCGATCTCATCCATTCAGGGTTTCACCACGCTTCTCAGCACCTTCTGTTATTTCGTTTACTTTTTGTCAAATGTCTGATTTTGATGCAACACTCTGTATATGTACTTCAGTCCCATATGCAGTAAAAACATAACATTCAATGACGTTTAGCAATTCGAGCAACATAAGCACGCATTCACGTCAAATAAGCACCATCTGCAACAACTTGTGGGAGAAGGCTACACAAAAGCTGAACTGTCCGTACTCACAAAGAGCAGGGGCTGGCTACTGACTGAGTTTATTTTAGCTGAAATATTCTGTACTGAACTCTATCGACGTACGAACGTTTAACTCCTCTATACTATTACCTTCTGATATTTGGTTTGGTATGGTAGTTTTGTTTTACGGCATATCAACCCTTTTTGGGTTATTTAATGCCGAATCTGGTCATTATAGTGAAAGTTTTTATGCTTCAAGTTCTTTATATCTTCAAATGTTTAATCAGGGTTTTTGGTTTGGTAGTTTTGTTTTACGGCATATCAACCCTTTTTGGGTTATTTAATGCCGAATCTGGTCTTGTTTTCTTCTCTTTTTTGTTTCTTTCCCCTTTTAATATCTGTTTCTATTTAACCCATAGTTGGGACCCTAACAGGTACTACCACTCCGGTGGACCTGGGAGCAATGGTAATTAAGAGGAGGCTCCACATTCCCCAAAGTCCGTAAGCCGGATCTCACCATCAGATGTAGTTTAAGGTCATATCCAGGACCGGGAGTAGGGTAGGAAAAATAAACATAAAAAAGGGGAGGGAGAAAGGGAGAGGGGCTGTTGTTTTTGTTTTTGGTTTTGTAGAACATAATTAAGTTTTACAATAAAAACAAAAAAAACAAAAAACAAAAAACAAAAAACGTCAATGTAGGTGAATTTCGTCTCAGGGAGCCACAGGGCAGCCTGATCTGGTATCACCAGTCTGATATTAGTATATATATATATATATATATATATATATATATATATATATATATATATATATATATATATATATATATATATATATATTAATTTGTACGAATTGCGTTATTATTATTTATTCAATGTACGCTATTTAACATACGTTATTTATTCGTTAGTGACGTTTCTGTCCACATTTTGATGTACCTATCATAGAACAAATGCTACATAGAATTCTGCTCAAATTCTCGCGTTCACACAATTCTATTAACGCACAGATTGGATGGACGTATCTTAAGAATATCCACTCATTCATTAAATTTTTCATCTTTTCAAACGAGCATTATGATACTAAAACTAAGTGGGTTGTTTGGATAGGGGGAGAAGCAGGTGAGACGAGAAGTATTGGAAGAATGGGAGGAATATCTCCAAGTTGGTTATATTGGTTTCATAGGGCCATGGGGAAAGGAAGAAATAATAGTGCTGATAGAAACACTAATGGCAGGGCACACAGTTTTATCTAAACTCTGATTTAGTGGAGCATCCACCAGATATCCAAAGAATCGGTGGTCGGCAAAACAGGAGGCGTAATGCTATTTGATTACACCCTCCCCTTAGTCAGCATATGTGTACAGATATTCCAAAGACTTTTATAGTATCTAAGAAAATTTTTCTAGGGGTAATAGAAAAGGTAAATTCTGAAACAAAAATACTGTAAAGTTATAATTTTGAACCCTCAAAAAACCTAGCTTCATTGATAATCGGGTATAATAACACCAAAATACATCATACTAGGAACGGGACCAATGACAACGCTATCACTAAAAACAATGCTAGCCGAGGATTAAAACCGAAATGCAATTGTAGGTGCATTAACGATTGTCCTCTGGGGTAGTTCCTGTATTTCAGGCGTTGTATATAAATACAATGTAAAGCCGGAATACAATATCCGCATTTATGTCGGATCCACTGGGGGTATCTTTACGTGCTCTTTTAGAAAAAAAAACTTAATCCAAATTCAGAGAAAACTCCTACATCGCTAGCAAAATTTGTTAGAGATTTAATTAGTAAGAAAATTCATTTTGAGTTGGAATAGTCAATATTGGGTCGAGCCAATAAATATCTACATAACTGTTATAGTACCTTACCTATAACTGACTACTTTGACTCTTTCACTCACCATAAATACTGGGAGCACCTGCTCCTCAGTGTTGGATCCACCCCAGCCCGGCAGGAACTGTGGCATTTTATCTGTCGGGCTGAAACATTAGTCCTTGGTAGCCCTAGAAAGTCAACTCTCCCAGGTATTGCCTCCCCTCTTTGGGGTTTAGTAAGTTTATTGCTTACTGCCAGAGCCCCCCCCCCCGACCGGAAAATTCCGACGGTGATGCACAGGCAATATTTTAGAGGCCAGAAAGCCCCTTCTTGAGGATCGCTGGCTTGACTCTCCCACACCTTTAGTCTTATGCCACGTCTTTCTGCGGTGGTATAAGAGTAAATACCTGGAACCACACCAGTCTATACTGACAGTAAAGACTGACGTACAGCCACTCTTCTTCTCTGTTTTATTACACTTTTTCAATACACTTGTTTTCTTTAAACCCCGAGTTTGTGTCGTCCTTCCGGCCCCTTTACAGGGTCACAGCAACTCGTGACGTCAGATTTCGAACTTACACCTCCACAACAGTAAGGGTATTTTTGAGAGTCTAAAAAGGAACACCACAATAACTGGTGACGAGATTTTTTAAACTAAGACCGGACACAAAAACTAAATGAAAAAGTTTCTTGAGAACCTTACAAAGAACCTCACAAAATCTGGCGAAGAGGTAAAGTAAGGGTTTGTCTTGAGAACCTTAAAAAGGATATCACAACAACTGGCGACGAGGTTACAGTAAGGGATTCTTCAGAACCTTAAAATGAACCGCACAACTGGCGACGAAGTATATTAATTTTTTTTGAGAACCTTAAAAAAGGACAAACGTGGAGAAATCAATGGCAAATTCACCCGGCAACGTCCTAGTTCTAAAAACTGGTTTTACCGGCAGACAAAAAAGAAAAAAAGAATCACATAAAACACCAACTTATTTTCTCTCAAAGAAAGGTCAGTTATTTATTTTATTGCTATTCTAAGTAGTAATTTGTAACAATATTTTCTTTTCTCTCCAAAAGAGAGAAGTCCTGCCGCTGAAAGAAAACATTAAAACCTTATTTTCTTTCTGTTTACTAAAATGCTGGCCGGAAAGTGATTTTTTTCTGGTCGAAGCAAAAAAGGTTCCATATTCTCTTTCTTTACGATTACGTTTGCAGCGTAAGATAACAGAAATAACTTCTAAAAGCCGTATGTTATAAAGACACATTTTAAACATGGAAGATTTTAAAACAACAAAAACAGAATTGGTAAAATTCATAATGCAACAGCAACAAGAAGCTGAAGAAAGATTTCGAAAAAAGAAGTCGACAGAAAACTACTAGAACAAAATAAAACAAAAACTTCTGGAAAAAAAAGAAGCTGGCGAAAAACTACTAGAACAAAAAAAGAAGCCGACAAAATGCTACAAAAACAGACGAAAGACTTCTGGAACAAAAAGGAAACAGATGAAAGACTTCTACAATATAAAAAGAAGCTGAAGAAAGACTTCTGGAACAGAATTAAAAAATCGAAGAATTATTACAAACAGGGGTCAAATTAACGAAAACGATAATGATGTTTCGCAGAATGCTGTTTGGAGTGCAATTGACAATTTAACTAATTCCCTCAGACGAGGATAAAACCTTTGCTTCATATTTCAGAAGGTATGAGAATTTATACAAAAATGTATTGTGAAAATTGGTCAGACTCTAAACAATTTCGCCTACTGCTCCGAAAATTAGGCAACACCGAACATATCAAATTCGTGGACTATATCTTACCCCGAAAAACGAACGACTTGACTTTTTCTGAAGATGTCAATCTTTTAATAGAATTATTTAGTCATAAGATTTATCTGTTCCCAAAACGGTGGAAGTGCTTGAATTTAGGCAAAAAAATGACGAAGAATATGCGACGTTCGTGTCAATCGTTAATAAACATTGTGACGATTTCAAATTAGCTGAACTTAGCGCGGATAACCTTAAATGTTTAATTTTCGTGCAAGGACTCGTATCAGGAAAAGACGCAGACCCCAGACGTAGAGTTCTGAACAAGTAAGAAAGAAACCCAAATTTAACATTACAGAAATTAGCTGAAGACTGCCAGATATTAATTAAAGAGTCGGGCATTGCGCACATAAGAAAGGAACACCAGAAAACACATTTAAACTCTCCTTCAAAAATAACTCAAAACAAAAAAATGATGTTTTCACGCTCCTACAAAAACAAGACAACCTAATAAAACCCGGATAAATTTCTGCCACTGTTTCCGTTGTGGATACCTTCATTGGTAACGGATTGCCCATACCGTTTTAAAACCTGTCTTACTTGTAATAAAGTCGGACACAAGAGTTCACATTGCAGAACGAATAAAGGAAATACAACTAGGATTAAATCCACAAATCGAACAAACAGGACGGTAAAAACTAAAAAAGCGTACATAAAAAGTGTACTAGAATAGCCTACACATTTTGGAAGCCGTGCACATTTGTGATACATCGTCTCCCAACGATCCGTATTAACTTTCATTATATTTAAAATAAAGAAATGAGTTTTCCTGCAATTTGGCAATTATTTAACGGCGTCGAAAAAAATAGCATTATTCAGGGTTCTGGATAGTGCATGAATAATTAGAGAATAATTTAGATAATATGCACATTCGAGGTTCTATAATAAATAAAATAGTTTTCATAAGAAGTGTTCATTAATAATAATAAAATACATATTTACAACAAAATATAATGTGGGATGGGATAAATATTGGATATAGGTCTTTCATGAGAATGTTTATATTGCAGGAATTTCTTCGACATTCCTGAACAAGTCTCAATCGATTTGCTAGTTAAGTTCAAGGCTAATATGTATAGTTTAACAGTTAAACAAAAAAGCATAAACTCGAAATGAATATTAAGCATTAGGGTACACAGAGGTGAATAGTTAAGCTTTCTTCAGTAGGTAAAAGGTTATTCAGTATGGAGGCGCGTTAGAAGCCACTTATACTGTGGCAACCTAATTGGTAATGATTATGGAGGGTGGAGTTCTGTTTAACACAATTAATGGGGAGATAGGATCCTTTCATGCTCCATTTGGGATCGATATGGGTTTTGGGAGAGCAATATATGCACATTGAGAAGAGGTATCACAGTTGCTTTGCATCCTAAACAATTCAATTTTATCTGTATTAGTTGCATTAGGATTCATTAGATTATTAACAAATATTAAAATCCCTCAGAGGTCTAATATAATGCGCCTTGAGCTCAGATAAACCGGTCACTATCTTGTAACAAGTATATTAAAATAGACGTTAGATATAAATAGAATTCTTTGCGGGTGTGAGGGGTAATCTAAGGTATACTCATGTTGACTTTCAGTATATTAATTAGACTCATAAATTAAATTCTTTGAAGTGAGACTTTACTTAGGGAATTACGAATTTTAATTTTTTTCCTTGATGGATGACAATAACTAGGATGCAGTTTTTATCGTTAGCATTTCTAGTATAAATAAGCACTATTGGAGTGCCACATCTCAGGAGCCTTTGGCCACAGTTACGATAATATCTAAGTAAACTGCAATTAGAGATATCCATATACAATGCATTTATGCAAAATATAGCACTAGCAGTACTGAATGCGATCATGGTTGCAAGTTATTTAATGTAACTAGTCCGGGAGTCATGCCCCAACAAACTGAAATATTGAGAGGTTTTGGTAATAAGACTAATGGGCTTTCCTGGACTATACATGATTATAAATATAAGCCACCTTATTTTAGTTATGACTCATGAAAGATACTGGGCCATGAATAGAAGTCAGTTGGACACGTAAGCGAAGAGATTGTATTCATCTTATGATGCTAATAATTGACAATTTTCTTAGGGGAGGGGTAAAATCGCCTCGATCATTTCTCTAGTATACAACTTTTGGTTTTCTGTGATAATGAATGCATATGCTTGTCGAAACGGTTGTCCAGTTTTTAAAGATTAGCAATAGGCTCTTTCTGTGTCCACTTAGGGTTAAATTAATATTTTACACAGAGATTCTAAAAATAGAATTATCTCCCTTTCTTTCTGTCTTAGAATCTTTGTGCGGAGACAGACTAATCTCATAAATAAAATTAACTCCTGTAATAAATTCAATTAAATATAATTTTTCTTTATTCTGTGTTAAAAATAAAATAAAAATTATGATAGACCTATTTTGAAACTTTAATCCCCGATATTATTGTATTGTAGATTCGCACTCAATTGCTGCCGAGTTAGTCGCTTAAATAGCTTGCATAAAAACAATGGTGGTTTCGCATCGCCTCTTTTTCTTTTAGAAAAAAAATCATTATTAGGCATTCTCAGCTTTTAGAATAATAATTAAAAATAAATAACAATTAATAATAATTGACAAATTGATTTTCGGGCTGTTGGGGTTTTCTCCTCTATTTGGGGAATTTCGATCTACTCGCTGGGTTTAACAAAGGTAGCTTCGTAAACACCGGGTTTGAAGCCATCGTTCAAAGATCTGATTCAAGTTTTTCGAGTGTGCTTATTTTTTGGGGGGTGGGAGGGATTTCCTTTTTTTTTTAATTTGTCACCATTCCTCATGTGAGTTTTTGCCTTTTATATACTGCAACTTGCACAACTTTTTATCAGGAATCAATCTGGAACTTCACCGATTTTTGTATCTCCCGTGTTTTTGATGTAACATATTCTTTCACAATTCCACAATATATACTGCCACTCTCTGACAATTGACGAGGTTGAACTAAAAAAATAAGCTTATCCGAATTTTGCCATGAAACACCGTTGCATGAAACACGGGCAATTATGTATAATCATGTCATTGGATTGTTTTTATACAACAAATTGAGACTAGCAAGGTTACCTGGTGGTTTCCAGTTCAGTTTACAATCATTACTTTCGCCCTATTCTCATGACACTGATTATCATTCTCGAAATAAACACGCATTAGTTTTAAATTTTAGGAACCACGTTCAGATTATATTGATCTCAACTAACTTTATATACATATATATATATATATATATATATATATATATATATATATATATATATATATATATATTATTGGATGTTACTATGCGTTAAAACTTAATAGAACATCATCGAATAACGAGTAAAAATACAAAAAACAGCTATTATTGTCTAAAACACAATGTCAAATGGAACGATAAACATCAATGTAATTAATTAATTATTTCGATAACAATCTCGGAATGATTGAAATTAAAACCGTATCGCGTGAGTTTACAAGAACAAATAAAATACATAAAAACACCGTTAACCACAATCAGTAAGTCGCTACGTCGAAAGTACTCTACATAAGAAAATGCCACCCACACACTCAGACACACACGAATATATATATATATATATATATATATATATATATATATATATATATATATATATATATATATATATATATATAAAATGTAAAAGGAAAATTAAAAAAAATATTATTTATGTATTCATCAACGTGTCGTCTTTATTTCAAGACTTACTCAGGATGATTGTCTGAAGAAAATAAATAAAAGTACAAAGTGTTTAAAATAATAGTAGTAGAAGGAGTAGATGTTAAAAGCAGCTTATGTAAAGTATACATCATGAGATACGAATAGATGGTGGCACTGGGAAATTTAAACAAAATTAAAAAGTCAACCCATCTGGATGAAACCGTGGTACAGTTCTGAAATATGTAACATAGTTTTCAAATAAATTATTAGTATTAGCTTCCACTCTTCTGCGATCGAGCACTTTATTGATTTCTTTTCACTATAACTTGACACACACATTATATATATATATATATATATATATATATATATATATATATAAATAAATAAATGCGAAAATTTGGCCCATTTCACACACGAACGGTAAAGTCAGAACGGTCCATTTCCAATTAATTCAACTTATTTAATAGACGCACCATCTGTTTTATATACCGTTTATATAGGTGTGATATCAGATTTGTAAGGTTAACTAATTTGCATATTGGTTTAGTTAAAGTTAATTGATTAATTAACTATTATTTGTTATTGTTTTTAATTCAATGATTTTTTAAATTTTCAAATAACAAATGCTCTGTTTGCAATTTCTTTTCTTTTCTTGACAAATATTTAGTATTTGTGTACAAACGTTTTCTAACGTCGTTCAAATGTTTCAGAAAAATCGAGTCGGTCGCTTTAAAGAAACAGCGACCGACTCGATTTTTCTAAGTTGTCAGTGAAATGGCAAATTTGTTTCTTCTTTCATTCTTTTCTTTCAATCACATTAAAATATGTTTCGAAATTACCAAAATGTTAACGTTTCGTGTTTGAAAAGTTTATTATTTTAAACTAGCAGAGCTACTCGGTATTGCTCGGGGGAATAGTAATTTATTTTTATCAATGAGAATTGATTTCTTACTGTTGTCACACGCGAGGTTAATCTCACTGTAAACCGAAACAACTAATCGAGGTGAAACTTAAAAAAAACCCGCGAGTTACATTATAGGCAATGAAAAAATATCCGAGTAAAGTAAAAAATAAAAACGTGAGATAAGTTTTACTTAAGAAAATAAACTAATCTCTCTCTCTCCTTTTCTCTTATCGGATTGACATCCTAATAACTAAGGGGAGACAAGTACAACCTTTCCTTCAATTTGACTCAGCCCTTTTTTTCGTCTCTAAGAAAGAGAGCCTGCGGGGCCTTTGTTCTCGGCAAATCACGTTGACAGAGGTTTCCGACCAATCACAGACCAGAGATCATGCGTGACCACGCGTGACCACGCGTGATTTGAGTGATATAAAAGAAGATACGCCTTTCTTCTTCTCCTCTTTTTTCCCCTTTCCCAGCAAGTAATAGGTCCTGTCAACGAAGTCTTTCTCTCCCTACGACCAGCGATTAAGACAATCCCATCAGCATGACTCGAAAAGCATGGGACAAGAAAACACTGCCTACTACTGTCTAACAGTTACTACACGCCGTCTCCCCTTTCCTCCTCACCGGACACAGGACGAATAGTAAGCCTAACCCTTTTTTCCTTTCTCTGTTAAGCACGTCCGAACGCCAAATTGCTACCATGTCGTACGCACCAAAAAAGGGGTAGAGAGACGGCTCATTTTCCTTAATTTACGCGCACACCAAAACACGTATGCTTCCCAAGAAGAAACTTTAAAAGACAATTTTATACAAACAGTAAAATGCTCATTTTTCATAAATTACGCGCACACCAAAACACGTGTGCTTTCCAAGAAGAAACTTTAAAAGACAATTTTATACAAACAGTAAAATGCTAATTTTCCTTAAATTACGCGCACACCAAAACACGTGTGCTTTCCAAGAAGAAACTTTAAAAGACAATTTTATACAAAAAGTAAAATGCTCATTTTCCTTAAATTACGCGCACACCAAAACACGTGTGCTTTCCAAGAAGAAACACTAAAGGACAATTTTATACGAACAGTAAAATGAACATTTTCCTGTGCACAAAACTCAAGTTTTTCATTGAGGAATTTACACAATTTAATTGAACCACGTTGAATAAATTGTTATGTTTATATGTATTTTTGAGTGCTGGCTTTCTTACTTTTTGTGTTGGTTATTGGCGTATTTTTACTCGTTCTTTCATGTTTAACGTTAAGAATTCGTTAGTACCCCCACACTCTCCTTCTCTCTCTCTCATTTTCTCTCCCCCCTCTCTCTCCTGTTAACGACTCCGTATTGTTGTTATTATTTTTTATTGTTAGGAGCAATAGTTTCATCGATAGTAAAAGAATAAATAAGGTGCTGAGAAAACATACTCTACTTTAAATTATTATTTGCATAACATATAAACATTTAAATAACGAACCAATTAGGCACAAGGCCATCAAAAGTATGGGGAAAATGAAGGTCGTTGGTCATCCTTGGTCAAATTTATAAAAATGTCTATCTTACTCTTAACTAGCTTCATCTTAGTCACCACAATACCACATTTACTCCTACTTAAAATATCTCCAAATTGTTGAAAACATGTTTTGATACATACATTTATTTACAGAAATTCATTAGATTAAAATGGGAAGTGGGATCTTGAGGAAAAGGGCAAAGAAACTATAAAAAATTGTTTTTATGACCCCCCCCAATTAAACTGATTTAATCTATTACTATATTATCTTTTAATACGTTAGTGTAGTATCGGTTCTGTTGTCATAAGACCGACCTCCCAGGAATTACATCCTCCCTTTTTAAGGGGATGGAGGTAATTCTACCAGGCCTTACATCCTACTGTGAGTGAGGCTTAATGCAGTATCTGTTCTTTTGTGATGATACCATATTCCCTGGGACTACCTTCTTCTTTTTTTGGGGGGGGGGGCGGTGGTAGTGTAGCATATTTTCTGTTGCTATGATATTATACTCACAGGCATTACCTTCTGCTTTTATGGTGATATTTTCCCAGGTATTACCTACTCTATTTTGGAAGGGGTATTGTACCTGTTCTGTTGTCATTATACCATCCTACCAGTTATAACCTCCTCATTTGAGGATTAGTGTAGTATATGTTCGTTATTACCTCCTCCGTTGGGGGTCAGTGTATGCAGTTCGTTCATCATGATATCATCCCATCCTATCAAAATGACACCTGAGGGAGCATATATTTGCTAGTATATATATATATATATATATATATATATATATATATTAAAATTAGATTTATTATTTACTACAAAAGGGTTAAAACTAGCAATTTACTAATAAAAATAATCCTACCGACAATGGCTTATTAAAAACTAGTAATGCCATATACGTGTTCAAATGTCCTATCGGAGAATGTGTCTCTGCCAACAGCACGCATATTGGCATGACTAGAACCAGTATTTCACGTCGATTAACTTGCCACCTGACCTCCCCTCAAAGCTCCATTTACAAACACCTTACAGCACATAACATCTTCAAAGATCATTTTAGAAATATCTTAACCGGTGGTACATCCATCTTTGCTGTGTCATTTTGCGGTATTCGCCTCCCCATAATTGAAGCATTGTTCATTCAATTAAAAAAGCGCAACATCAACCATGCTCATTATGAGGGGTGCGAAGGCGTGTTGAAATGCTGTTGAATGTTTTTAATCACATGGAAACGTCTTCTTAATAAATTCACCAATTTTATTTTGCATTGATCAATCATCCGCCTGAAGACGACTAATGATGGTCGAAAACGTTTGCGTCAAATATGGAGATTTCTTACACTCCATGTGTAATAGTACAAGATCTATCGTCCGACGAATAGAAAGATTGGATCACAAAAATAATACACAGAAGTTGGCACTCCTGTTCAACCAGATATATATAAAAGAAGGAATATTGCCTAATTATACAATATATATATATATATATATATATATATATATATATATATATATATATATATATAAGTATGTGTATGTGTGTGTAAGGTTAGTTGGAGAGAACCCCTATTAGAGTACTCGATTATTAAGACACTTAAAAAATAAGAGCGTTATATTTATGTATTACAGAAGATCTGAACATCGGTACCGTCGGTTTAAAATACAAACAAAGGTGACCTATAATGTGTCTCCTTTACCAAACTCTCTTCAGCCTATGTTTATGTCTGCATCCCCGGAAAATGTCGCGACGCAAATATCGGCAAAATTTTCGAATTAAAAATGCCAAATTAGTAAAAATAATAAAAATCAAGCAGAGGATCGGGGAGGCAAACATAAACAGAGGCTGACGAGAGTTCGGTAAAGAGACCAATTATAGGTCACCTTTGTTTCGACTTTAAACCGACTGTACCGTTCACTCTTTTGGGAGATAAAACTCTCTTTTGAATCACAGTACTAGTGTTTACACTGAAAAAATACAAGGCGTATTTCTCTCGCATTTCAAAGTATGATCATCGCGTTGACCGAATGGTTACGAACCCAGGGTTTTGACGTCATCTAGTGTGCCAGGAGACAAGCAAACGTACAACCATGCGCGATAACAAGATCCACATAGTTTTAGTAGTATATTGGTTGATAAAATACGTATGTGTATCTTATAAAAAAAATTAAACCAAATCTTACCAATTATTGTCTACGATGACATAACTAAATCAGATGCCGTGCTGTGCACACGGAAGAACATCACCGACACACATGTCATGTCATGTTATTAGGTAGCGCGCGGGGGTTTAACCTGACTCATCTGCAGACGGATTTAAGGTTAAAATAAAAATAGATCAAATAATTATTTTGAAAAGAAATAAACAATGCGAACATACCCCTTGCCCATGATGTTAATAGGTCGACCAACAAAAGAATTGTATGGTCCGAGAAAGCTGTGATCACAGCTGTTTACATAAAAACGTAAATAAAGGTTATTTAACAAATTCGCTGTTAATGCAGAGGTAGAGAGAGAGAAGGAGAGAGAGAGAGAGACTCGTTGAGAAGAGATTGCCAGTATGACACAACTGTGCAGGTTCGAGACCCGTTTGTTATTTACTCTTTATCTCAAGGGAAGCAACTTTGTTCGACAAGAAACGAGAAAGTGAATTGGATTACTTCCCGTACATCCGAAACTTGGGATCAACGTATTACAATATATGAGATCAACCAGATAAGCAATAAAACTTCGACTTCATCGTATTACAATATACGGGGTCCCGATGAAAGTAGAACGACTACAAGATGAAAAAGTAGCATTAATAATCAATGAGAATATATTAAAAACTGAGTCTTATTTAATCTTATACCAAAGCTGAGTTAATCAACGTTTGTTTCTCTATTTTTTTCTATATATTTTAATCACAGAAATGTTAAAATATTCCTCAATTTTGGGATTGAGGTAGGTTTGAAAAAGTTCCATTTTTATTTTTGCAATTAACCGTAATATTTCCTCGAGTAATAATACTGAAAGTAGGCTCCCACTTCCGGGCTAGAAAACTTCTCACACCGGTCAGTATACAAATATCTGTACAAAGCCACCATTCGCCAATGCATGGAGTATTGTTGCTACATCCGGGCTGGTGCCCCAACTATTAGCCTATCCCTCTTAGATAGAGAGAAAAAATGTGTTACTAAGCTAATAGGTCCAACATTATCTTCCAAACATCAGCCCCTGTCACGTAGTTGCACCGTTACACCGTTGCACCGTTGCATCGTTGCACCCGTGCTTGTTTTACAAGTAATTTATCAGAATCTGCTCCGATGAACTTACTGCAGTTGTATCCCCTCAACAAAAATGCATTTGATCCAACCAACTGGCAGCAAAATCACACCCCATCACTGTAGAAGTCCATACACCGGGCGATTTTATACTCTAATCGATCCATTCTTTGGACAGCTTGCGTTTGGAATTCCCCCCTTACCGCAAAAACATGCAGAAATTTAAATTTAATGTGAACAGACAGCTTGCTACTCAACTCTATCTCCAGGTTGCCTTCTTAAAAATCTGGCCCCTATCACTTTAGCCCCTTACGCTTAAAATGCTTTGTTTGGGTTGATCATAAGTAAAAAAACAAAACTTTTAGCCTTTTGGCTAAGATCAAAGTGTAGTATCTGTTCCGATGGATACTGCACGCCTGTCCTGTGCAGTTCTAGGAGGTCCACCCTCCCAGGTTTTGCCTCCCCTCTTTGGGGAGGAGTAAGTTTATTGCTTACTGTCTGGGGCGCCCCTACCGGGGAATGCCGACGGGGCTGCCCAGGCAATTTTTAAATGGCCAGTGTGATCACCTCTCGAGCGCTGGCTTTTCAAACCCCACTTTCTCGACCCGATCTTGGGTCACATCTTACTTGTGGGAGTAAGATAAAACTGGCCTTGTGCCTAACTCCTGGGGAGGAGTAAATAATACCTATATTTCTCAACTATCTATATCTTTCTCTCGCCTTCTATGTCTGTTAATTGACCCACTCTATAATAATTTGTAATGTCTCTGTGAACATGAAAGAGTGACTGTCTCATTTAAGCTAATTTACATAGTGTCTTCGTACACACCATAAACACATATGTAGATTAGATAGTAAAATAATAGGTCACTTTACTTCTATATGATCCATAAAGATAATATAGAAGTGGACGCCCTACTCACCGACTGCAAGAAGAATTTCTTAACAGATACATTACAGTTTATGAATTTTCGAATGAACTAAAAACGGAACAAATAGAGGTAGCGAGTGTGACCCAACGGGTCAGAGATGGGTTTTGTATCATACTAGAGCCAATGACAAAAAACAAAAAAAATCAAAAACAAGATTGGATATTAAAGCTCATTTAAAAACAAACAAACTGTAAATATATTAATTATAGCACGTTGATCTCCGAACATTGGAATTTAATGAACACTTGCACCTGCCTATCGTGCATGCTTGTACGTTTGCTTGTCTCCTGGCCAACTGGATCACATAACGTTTGATTTGGTGAAGTTTAAAAAAGAAAAACAGAAAGAAAGAAAACGCCTGGAACTGAAAAGTTAAAAAAGACAGAAAAACGTATCAATCGGTATAGAAAGTAGAAAGGTTAATAAAATGAAAGAAAACGTCTCATTGTGGACTAAGAATGAAATATTTATTTCCGAATTCATTTGATCAACCGGAAAATTCGGAGTTTGAACCATATGAAAATAGAACGGGAAGCTCCATTTTAGAAGCAAAAGAAATAAAAACCAAGAAAGTAACATAAAGTATGGAAAAACGATAATTACAAGGTAAATTAAATGAATTGAAAGAAAAATGAAAGAAAATGATTGAAATTAATCAAACTATTTTACGACAGTCGAAATTAATCAAACTATTTTACGACAGTTTAAATTGAGGAAATAATGTGATTGCTATTTGATTCTTTAAAGTTGATGACTTCCAATAATAATTAGTTGCGTTATAAAAAAAGCGGAGTTAATTTAAAAAGAAATACAAATTAGGAATATTAAATATACTTACTTAACCTATCGATAAACGTTCGCATAACGTATTACAATGCAATGTGTCATTGCAGAATTGTTACAATAATGCCGACAAAAGATGGGGGTTCAATTCTCGGTCGAGTCATACCAGATACTAAAAAAATGGTACTTGAGGCACCTTTGCTAAATACATCGCATC
>OY744528.1:41521203-41523703 GCA_963556195.1 Sepiola atlantica
CCGGAGTAACATAATAAGTGCAGATTTTCACTTTTATGTAACGTAGCATCTTGACGAGTTTCAAGCTTAGCTCCTCAACGAAAAATACTGGCTTCGTTTCATGACACATAACCATAGGAAGCAACGTCACACATAAAAGTTTGAAGAACAGTATGTAGTGTCTGTAAAGAAGATAAGGGATCACAACGTTACATGTGTCAACCAACCAACTAATCGAGAACCCCCAAATTTGTACCTTATGGCTTTTCTACATAACTGCAGAGAAGAGCAAGTATAGCGATATTGAACTTGAGTGTTTAAAATAGGGTTAAAACGGTGATCTCTACGTAAAGTTAGATTAAGTAACAGAGATGAATTTTCCAGATAAGTTAGAGCAGTGTCATAGGAAGAAGTAACTACGTAGCAGTTAAGCGAGGTCTATTCTGTCTCTTAAGGGTTCGACGTCAAAGAAAACGGATGTCTATTTTCAAGGACCCCCCCACGGGCGTCGGGTGAGAAGATGCAGTCCATCTAGATGTTATTGCTGTAAATTGCTGTCAAAAGTAAACCAAAACCCTAAGTCAAATAATGGAGTTATTTGTTGTTCTTTTAAAATAATTTTCTACATTATTACACCCACAAAGAGAAAAAAGAAAAACATCAACATTGCCACTACTACAGAGAACGCCGCTATCTACTTACGACGAGTCAACGAGAGAACAGCTGGTAGGTTCGAAGGGATTCACTTATCAAACGTTATGAACGGCTTAGTAGTGTTATGTAACGTTACACTAGAACTAATTCTCTGGGATTAGAAAACAAATTATAGTTTCGTTCGTTCTTTTATTTTTACTAAGAAAATATTTTTTTAAATTCGTATCACAATTACAGTAAACTTAGCATACTATTCTTTATATAGCCATATTTTATTCGCTAATTCTTGTATCCTTGAGAAGGATTACATTATATAAGGTTGCTACTCGAGTGGAAGGAACAACCAACACGATACTATAATGAAGAAAGAAAGAAATATTCTAGTAGAGATTACAATGAATGTATAGGCTAATATTAGTAATCTCCGAAGGAAGCTTTCGGTGAATTCGGTGCTCACTATAGATAGTTCTCTGTATTAGTTCATAAGTTCATATAGTAAAAAGAGTGGTAGGATATTTTATGACAATACTAATGATACAAATATTAATAGCTAGAAATGTGATTCTGTTCGGATGTATCGCCCAACTTATACATTTGAAGACGTGTAACATGGTTTCTTTATGTGAGACTTGGTCGGAAGATGTGAAAATCAGTGACTTTTGAAGTGTACCTGTCTACCGGGGATTGATTGCCTGATAAAATAAATTTAAAAAAATCGATTGCAGTTTTTTAAATGTCAGAATTTTGTGGCGCCAATAGTAACTACAGGAAGATGAACAATTGGGGAAGCAGTTAACCCCTGTTCTACGCGACAGACATGCACACTTTGGACGTTTTTTCTACGACACAAAACATGGTTCTAACATCAGGAATCATGCGATAGAGTAACTCTTAAAATAATACACCATTTGTTATTTGTTTCATGAATCTATTACTGATGGAGATTTGGTATATGTCTGTCTGAAACCGAAACGATGCTATTATTTTTATTTCCGAAGCCGTAATTATGCTATTACTTTTATATCTATATTGTACGCATGTAGATTTGGTATCTGTCGGTCTGAAGCTGAACTTGTACTATGTTATTTTTATGGTAATCACTCCAGACAAAGCAGGAAGCCATTTGATGTCAGGAACTAACAAGAACGAAAGATAATTATCACAAAAACAGGAGATGCCAATTTGCCTTAGTCTTAAAAAGACCAAGGCTATAGGTAGAAAGAAAACACTCAGCAGGAAGAGAGTTCCACAAGCCTGCAGTTCTTGGAAAGAAGCTACTGGAATAGGAAGCTGTATTACAATGAGGTATCAAAACAGATAATTTATGTAGACAACTAGACCAACGAGCTAGAACAAAAGAAGGATGGAATAGATCAGTCAATTCTGAAGAACACATGCCATAATAGTATTTATACAAGAGACTGAGACTAGCAACATCACGTCTGTAAGAAAGAGGTTGCAGAGAAGAAGAAATGGTGGGCCAACTAAATTACCGATACGATTCTGAACCTCATCAAGCACCCTCAAATGGGGCAGATTCACCAAGCCAAATATGAAAACAGTATTCCATACATGGTCTGATAGTATAGTAGATTTGTTGAGATAGAGAATACCCTCAAGTAGCGATAGAGAGAACCGACTGACTTTACGAGAAGCAGAAAGAGCAATAGATCTAATCTATGAAGAAAGATTTAATGAAAAAGATAGATCAAGAAGTTTCAGAGTAGATTTCTCCTCAAAAGCAGAGCCATTCATGAGAATCTCAGGAAGAAAGGGACACTTCAATATGTAAAGCTGAAACTATACTATTACTATCTTTTAATTCTAAATTCAAGAAAGATAGTGGACTATCTGTTCTGTTGTCAGT
>OY744528.1:41526203-41543703 GCA_963556195.1 Sepiola atlantica
CAGGAAAATTACATATTTATGTCAAACTTCTTACACTTCTCCCTTCACGCTGCTGCTGCCACTACTACTACTACTACTACTACTACTACTTGCTTTTCCCTTTATTCTCTATATACTGACTTTCCTTCTTTTACGCTGCTGCTGCCTCTTCTTCTACTACTACTACTACTACTACTACTACTATAACAACAACTACTACTACTACTACTACTACTACTACTACTACTACTATAACAACAACAACTACTACTACCACTACTACTAGTGCTGCTACTACTACTGTTAAGCAAATATTTAACCTTTTCTCTCTCTTCTCTATTTAAATTATTTATTTACGTTAACCTCTTAAACAACTCCATTTACGCTGCTGTTTGTATTACTACTACTAATAGAAGTACTACCATTATAATATAATCTTTCCCTTCTTTATGTAATTTGTTTATTTACGTCAACCTCTTACTCTCCTTCTCTTACAGTGCTACTACTTCCACTATTTCCTCTACTCTATCCTTAATTTTCACTCCTCACACCATTTTTCCTCTCATTTGCTCTTCTTGCACCCACCATTCTGAAACATTTAAAGTGCAAACAAACAATCAAGCAATAGTATCAGAATCTTTGTATCCCATATTTGTGTCGAATGTAAAATGAAAGAAAAGCCTTCCCAAAAGAAAGAGACACATTTAAAAAATAACAAATTAAAAAATCAGTCGCTTTTTATAATTATCTAAAACTAGAAAAATAATCGTCCCAGGACGGGTAAAATCGATTCCACGAGTTTTGCACCACTTCTATTTTACCTATTAAAATACAGATATAATAATAATACACCTTATCTTTAGAATTCTTATTCTACGTTTCATCACAATCCATTACATGATTTTGATTCTAGGAAATGGCTAAAATTTAAGGCTTAAGCTTAAGGGGTCTTAGGAAGAAATTGAAATTCAGACAATCTTGCTTAATTAGTGTTTAATTACTATGGATCAGATTCAATGCAAATCTGAAATATTTGAATTTTCATATGGGAAGCTGTGCCAATATTATGCCCCTAACATCCTTTAAAATACTTCAAAGAAACTGAAATCTGGGTAATATTTATTAATTTATGTCTAATACTTATTGTAAAATTTCACAAAAATCGGAGATATCTGGATATTTACGAATGGCTTCTCCCTCCTCCATTTGTATAAAACTAAATTAAACTAAATATTGTTCACATTTGAACCCAAAACGCCTGGCAGGTTTGTGCCGAAATTCATAATAATCGGTTAATTAGTTTAGGAGTGAATCTTGTAGATACAAATATATAAACATACCTAACCTTATAAAGACAGAGATTTCAACTATTAGAAAAATAAAATAACTAAACGGATATAACTTAAAATGTACATAGCGTCAATACGACCATCACTGATACTGATGAAAAGTCATAATATAAATTAAAATAAATTATTATGAAAACAAAAACTCAATAGTTATTATTTTCTCTTTTAGTATATTCTAGAAGCCATGAGGAAGTTGACACTTCAATGGCTAAAAGCCATTTAACGAAAATTAATTTGTGCGTATATTGCTTCACGCGTTACTTCCGGTGTAGCTTGGAACTTTAATAATTGATACATCTACTATTAATAATAAAAAAATATATAACAAACCAACCAACCATGAAAGACAATTTGCGCTAAAAGTAGAATACCCCCTTTCTAAACCACTTTCGTCTCGCTCACATGTAAAAAGAGAAGCATTGGTCAACAGTTTTAAACTGCTGCTATTTACTCGTTACATAAAGCGATTGGATCTCTCTCAGTTCTACAAAATCTGCGCTCGCCAAATATACCGTGTGTAACCGCGTAACACGTTGGAGCTACTTCATCATCATCATCATCATCATCATCATCATCATCATCATCATCATCATCATCATCATCATCATCATCATCATCATCATCATCATCATCATCAGCATCATCATCATCATCATCATCATCATCATCTGTTTTTATTCTGTACTCGTTAGTTTCTTCTAAATATTTTAATAGCATATTAGATAGTAGCTACTATTTAGATAGCATATAATATAGAAGATAATATTTTAGTAGCATGTTAGATGGTAGCTAATATTTTGATAGTATATTGTATCATAGCTAATATTTTAATAGCATCTAAGATGGTAGCTAATATTCTGATAACATATTAGATAGTAGGCAATATTTTGATAACATATTAGATAGTAACTACTATTTAGATAGCATATAATATAGAAGATAATATTTTAGTAGCATGTTAGATGGTAGTTAATATTTTGATAGCATATTGTATCATAGCTAATATTTTAATAGCATCTAAGATGGTAGCTAATATTCTGATAACATATTAGATAGTAGCCAATATTTTGATAACATATTAGATAGTAGCTACTATTTAGATAGCATATAATATAGAAGATAATATTTTAGTAGCATGTTAGATGGTAGCTAATATTTTGATAGCATATTGTATCATAGCTAATATTTTAATAGCATCTAAGATGGTAGCTAATATTTTGATAGCATATTAGATAGTAGCCAATATTTTGATAACATATTAGATAGTAGCTAATTATTCATAGCATTAGATAGTAGCTAATATTTTAGCATATCAGATTGTAACTAATATTTTAGCATATCATATAGTAGCTAATCTTTTTAGCATATTAGATAGTAGCTTATATTTTGATAGAATATTAGATAGTGACTAATATTTTAATAGCATATTAGATAGTAGCTACTATATTGATAGCATATTCGATAGCAGATACTATTGTTTATAGCATATCAAATAGTAGCAAATCATTTGATAGCATATTAGATGGTAGCTTATATTTTGATAACATATTAAATAGTAGCCAATATTTTTATAGCATATTAGATAATAGCTAATCTTTTGATAACATGTTAGATAGTAGCTAATTTTTGATAGCATATTAGCTCGTAGCAAATATTTCGATAACATATTAGATAGTTGCTACTATTTTGATAGCATATTGGATAGTAGGTCATATTTTGATATCATATTAGATAGTTACTAATATTTTTATAGCATATTAAATAGTAGCTAATATTTTAATAGCATATTGGATAGATATTTTGATAGCATATTAGATAGTAGTTAATATTTTGCTAGAATATAAGATGATAGGTAATATTTTTAGAGCATATTTTATAGTAGCTTTTGTTTTGATAGCATATTAGACAGTAGCTTCAATGATAATTTAAAAGTCTGCATAATGATGTGGGAAACTGTCGTATGACAACATGTTCCAAAGACACGCAAAGAAAAAGAGAAGAAAGAAATAAGAATAAGAATAAGAATAAGAATAAGAATAAGAATAAGAATAAGAATAAGAATAAGAATAAAAATAAGAATAAAAATAAGAATAAGAATAAGAATAAAAATAAAAATAAAAATAAGAATAAAAATAAGAATAAGAATAAGAATAAGAATAAAAATAAGAATAAGAATAAGAATAAGAATAAGAATAAAAATAAGAATAAGAATAAGAATAAGAATAAGAATAAGAATAAGAATAAGAATAAGAATAAGAATAAGAATAAGTACATATTTAAATGAATAGACCGTTAGATTTCATTAAATCATTCTGTCATTAGTACGTAATATCAACATGCAGGATTCATTATATAGCGTAGAAAGAAATGACGATTACTGGAGCAAATAGTATGTTTCAATTAATAGGATTTAAATCGTATATTTTAGTAAAAAAACAAACGACAACAGCAACTAAGACAAATGAAACAAAAATCAGAAAACAATTACCTTTTCGCGCACACAGGGGATCATGACGAAAGAAAACGAAAATTGAAAATATTAAAATGTGACCTGCTCGCCGCGATGTCCTCACATTTGACTTTCCGATAACTAAACAAACAAACTAGGTTACGCTTCAAAATTATCAAATCTTTTTTCTCGCTTGAACCCCCCCCCCAGAAACTTTGCCACAGTTTCTATGTAGATCGTTAGCAATAATTATCGCAGACCACACTAGAACTATCCACAATGCTCCACGCATGCACATATATATGCTTGTACAATTTACCCCACGAACACATGCTGGTTTGTACACGGCGATTATTTTCTTTTTTCCGCAATCAAAAACAAAGGAAAATCACTAATTTCATAACCTACACGCAAATAAACAATTGATCGCTTAATATTTGTGAGGTGCGGTGATGGAGTAAAGTGGGCGTAGAAAGTTCGAATCCAGTCGGTTCCATGGCACCACTTTCACTGATGGATGTCGGTAATTATCATGTGAGCCCTCCTGAAAATATGTAATTAGAGAAAGAATCGGAGAAATGAATGCAAACAACAGAATCAAGTCTGTAAAAAAGTCGTATCATGCTGATTTTATTTTATTAATTAATATTTCATACTAATTAGAAAACTGATATATATATATATATATATATATATATATATATATATATATATATATATATATATATATATATAAGGAGAAGTAGTTTGCTTGAAGCATTGTGTGTAATATGTATACAGAAGAGTATTATAAGGCTATAACAATGCAAGAAATGGAAATATGTCGGCGTTGAGAAGTAAGACAAAAATAAGTGATTTTTTTAATAAGTATTTAAAAGAAAATTTTGTATATAGCAAATCTTACTTGATTAGGCAAGACGTCAACACTGTGATGTAATGTATGTGACCGTGTTCCATGATATATTTATTATGGAACACGGTCACACACATCAAATCACAGTGTATAAGTCATGCCTAATCAAGTAAGATTGGCTATATAAAAAAATAAATTAAAAATATATATATAAAAAAATCACTTGTTTTTGTCTTACTTCTCAACGCCGACATATTTTCATTTCTTGCATTGTGATAGACTTCTAATACCCCCCCCTCTCTCTCTCTCTCTCTCTCTCTCTCTCTCTCTCTCTCTCTCTATATATATATATATATATATATATATATATATATATATATATATATATATTTAAATATTTTCTTTGTCGTACAAAACTTTAAAATGGCATTGAAGAGACAATATTTATTATTCATAATGAATTTAAGAAATTAAAAGATGAAAGGGCAGCTGACCGGTTTCGTACATCGTTCAACAGAGCCAAATATCGAGGTAATGTATAAAAAATATAAAAAGATGCTATGAGAATTATAACGAGGGAAAGGGGTGTAAAAAAAAAAATTCCTGAAAATGTTTTCGTGAAGTTGATGAAATTTGCTACGATGTCGGTTGAATTCAGTTTTGACGACATTATGTACAGACAAATTGATGGTGTATCTATGGGCTCTCCCTTAGGACCAGCATTGGCCAATATTTTTGTTGGTTTCCATGAAGAAGGTCTCTTATCTGGTTCAAATAGACCAGATATCTACTTTCGTTATGTTGACGACACCTTTTGTCTGTTCAACAATGAAACGGAAGCGGACGTTTTTTTTACGTCCCTTAACAATATTCATCCAGCTCTTAAATTCACTATTGATAAGGAAACTAATTCTTCACTGCCATTCCTTGATGTATTAGTTAATAAAGCTTCCTGTGGTTTCTTGACATCAGTATATCGGAAACATACCTTTACTGGCTTTTATACTCGTTGGGACTCATTTTGTCCCACAAAACAAAAATTTAATCTTATTAAGACCCTTACCCATAGGGCCTTAAAGATTTGTTCGAAGACCAAGCTGGATGAAGAAATTAAATTTATTACTAAGACCCTCTGTAACAATGGCTATCCTTTAGACATTGTACAATCTACGATTAAAACAAAAATATTACATTTTTACAAAAGCAAACCAGCTTCTGTAGACAGATGCCCTATTTACCTTCGCCTACCTTGGCTTGGTAACATTAGTGATAGATTCGCCAAACAAATCTCTTTGTCTGTACAGCAATGTTATTTTGCTGCGAATACGCGTGTTGTTTTTTCCTCTCGTCCAATCTTGACTTCTATTCGAAAAGATGTCCTTCCCCCACATCATAATAATTCCATTATTTATTTATTTAAATGTAGTTGCAGTATGCACTACGTCGGGATGACGTCACAGAGATTGGACATCCGGGTCAAATAACACGTGCCCACAAAAATTCGCAATGCAAATTATTTACCAACTGACGATTTGAATAATACTTATGGTTCGTCGATAGGTCAACATCTCATAAATAACCGCACCTGTGCCTCTAAATTCAGTGTCGACTTATTCTCCATTCTTAGTAAGTTGCACTTCCCTTATCATCTCAAGATCCTAGAAACAATTTATATTAAGTCCCTGAGACCTTCTCTTTGCAAACAAAGAGAAAATCTCCTCGGGCTTAATGTTGTTTCTATTTGATTGAACTTTTTTTTTACACCCCTTTCCCTCGCTATAATTCTCATAGCATCTTTTTATATTTTTTATACATTACCTCGATATTTGGCTCTGTTGAGCGAGGTACGAAACCGGTCAGCTGCCCTTTCATCTTTTAATTTCTTAAATTCATTATGAATATATATATATGTATATGAAGTGAAAGAATAAAATTAGGTACGAATCAAATTTTATTACAATTCAAAGTTCAGGCAAAGTTCTTTAAAGTCCTTAACTCATGAGTTTTCAAAGAAAATCTTCTCCTCAGAAATAGTACCGCAATGATATTACTGCAGGTAATAAAAATTAAACTTTGAAAAATATATTAAAAAATATATATAGAAAAATATATAGAAAAAGGCATAAATGTATATACAACATCAAATATATCTGCCCAAAACATACTATTTAGTGAAACTATACAATTCATCCAAGTCAACAAGTCTAAAATAGCTCCAGGCAAGACATCCAAGGTGTTGATTAAAGAATAATCCAAATGGTGAATGGTAGTCCAAGAGCGAAAAAAGCGAAAAAAAGTTATCCAGGCTGGAAGTACATTTACTGTCGATGTAGTAGGTAATAGTGAAAATTGTATTCAAGGTGTATGCAAATTAATAAATTGCTAAATAAACGATAGAGAAGACAAATAATATAAAAAGTTCAGAAGACTCACTTGGTTTTGAATATTATAATGTCCAAATTCAGAGTCTCCAATAGCTGATAGGAATAACGCAAACCAAAAAAATGCAATTCGAATAAAATACAATTCGAATAAAATTAAACTGGCGTATTGTATTCGGCCATTTTTTTCTTCCAGATCCGATAGAAATACTCAAAAGAAAAAAGATTACAGAAGAAAAAAAAAGACTTGGATGAATTGTATAGTTTCACTAAATAGTATGTTTTGGGCCGATATATGTGATGTTGTATATACATTTATGTATTTTTCTATATATATTTTTTAATATATTTTTCAAAGTTTAATTTTTATTACCTGCAGTAATATCATTGCGGTAATGGTCGTCTGAGGAGAAGATTTTCTTTGAAAACTCATGAGTTAAAGACTTTAAAGAACTTTGCCTGAACTTTGAATTGTAATAAAATTCGTACCTAATTTTATTCTTTCACTTTATCTATTGCTATTAATGCTCTATCCAGTATATTGAGCTTTATTCTTATCCGGATGTCCACTAATTCAAGATATTAGTTGCCTCTTATATCTTTTGTTGTATTAACCTTATATATATATATATATATATATATATATATATATATATATATATATATATATATATATATATGTATATATATATATATATATATATATATATATATATATATGTGTGTGTGTGTGTGTGTGTGTGTGTATGAAAGGGAGTCAGAATTCTAAAAGTAAGAATTGATAATTTGTATTATTTAGATTATTCAGACTACTATTCTCAGTTTAGATGTTATATTCACAACGTTTCGGCCGATATAAAATCCGACCGTATATAGGTACATTTTGTCAAACCATAGAACATAATAATTGAACAAGCAATCTTCATGTCGAACCTGGATACCTTATACGGAATTGCCCACTAAACCTTTTATTTCAAGCATTTCTAGTCTTGAAATAATCTATTTTAGATGTTTGTTGTTATATGCTATTTTCCAATTCATTTTCGATAATACCCCCTTCCCAGTTAACTTTTCCATTTTTTTAATATTTAAAATAGATATTTTGCTTGATTTGAAAAGTTCCGTTGTATCGGAATTATGTTTTCCAAACATTTTGGGTTTTGTTAGGCTTATCAAATGCCGATAAAATTATTCTTGCCAATATGAGTTCAGCTTGTGACATTCCTTAATGGGTATTCGGGTTTGGAGTTATCCCACACACGCTGAGAAATTGTTGTACCAATTCATTAACAGTTTCACCTCCGTCTGATTTTCTTAGTGCTCGTTTGAACGTACCTACAAAGTGTTCTGCTGCGCTATTAGATCTAGGGGGATGGAGCGGTCGTCATATGACTAATTGCCAATTCTTGGCACAACTTTCCGAATTCTCTAGTTGTAAATAGAGTTCCATTAATAGACACAATTATATCAGGAATATCAAAACTTGCGAAGATTTCAGTAAAAATGTATCGTACTTTTGCACGTAATTTTCAGACATTTGACAACATCTGGTTACTTCGTGAAACTATCTACCACAATAAGGTAATAAATCCCATTCATTTGTCTAGCATAGTCAATATGTAGCCTTGACCATAGTCTATACATTTTCGGCCAAGCGTTGATTTTTAAAGGTGATGCTTTTCGTTGCCATTGCACAACATTGACAATGTTTCACAATAATTTTACTTTCTTTATCCATTTCAGGCTAATAAACGTAACTCTTCATAAGACTTCATACTAGTGATTCTGGGATGTCCCGTATTAAAATCCTTCAATATTTTTTTAAAGTGGTGCCGTCATCACCACATGATCTTCTATAACGAAATACTATTCCAAGATGAAAAATGATTTTGTGATGTAACTTTTTATTTTGGCAGCTCATAATTTCTCTTTTATATAATAAATTTATCAAATTTGGTTTAATTATAATATCCTCGAGAGTTAATGGGAATTATTTTACCGTGTTGCAAAGTAAAGGTTTATCCCCATTTCTTTAATTAATACAGTATTCATTGTTTCCTTTATAGGTTGCAAAAGTTTCAGAATTAGTCTTGACAATCCATCTGCGTGTTCTATTTTGGTCGATTGGTAGAATTCCTTTGTAAATGTATAATTCAACGAATGTTTCTCCATCATTGCAGGCGATTCGCTATATGCTTTTTAGACTCCAATATTGGTCGCAATGGACGATGGTTCGTTTGGAAAATAAATCTTCGTCCATGTAAAAGTTTTTGAAATTTGTTCTGCAAGTATTCCATTTAGAGCTTATTTTTCTAATGCGTGGAATACTACTTCACAGTTTTCCGTTATTTTCTTTGTGTGGTGAAACGGTTCCTAACATCAAATTATTTGCAACATTCACTATGCTCCTTATTACGATTATAATGCGTAAGTGATAAGTCAGATATTAAAAATATTATAATTCCTTGGAATGCTTTTTTAACATTGAGAAGACCAGCTCGATTTCGTATATTTCTTAAGTAATTTATTTAGTGGAACTTTTAATGCACGCATGTTAGGGATAAAGTTGCTGTACTAATTCGCAATATGTAAATTATGTGATTTATTTTTTCCTGTAAATATGTACACTAAACTTTATTTCTTATGATGAATGTGGAATTTAGTCTTCCATTTTGGTATGACCCATTCTTATATATGTTTACTTCATTTGTATTATTTGGATTAATCGGGCTACTGAGTGGTGCAGATCTTTTTATCCTGAATTACATTCCTATAACCTACTAAATATCATAAAATGTTTATACAATGGCTGTTATGTGTACAGCAGGATTTTTTCCAACAAAGCCTTCATCAGATGATAATTCTGGGTAGGGTCGAATCATCATTACCACTGGCCCAGAGCACCTCAGCAATATCCCAGGATACTACCAGACTTTGCTGGATTGTCGTCCCATTGTGGGATTGCCATACCCACGCTGATGCAGTTAGAGTCTTTTCTTGTATCTTTATGTACTTCCTCTTTTCAAGATTAGTCAATAGTGAGGATGTTGAGTTGGCGACGAAACTTCGGTATCCAACCTCGATAGGTTTTCCAGCCATTTCTGATACATTTTTCTCGTAGATCTTCATATCTTTCTAACTTGGGCTGGTTTGCCCAGTCAAATGTTCCTCAAATTAACGGTTCCCTTTAATTTAATTGTTAATTCAATATTTGTGCTTATTAGTTGTTCTAGCTTGTTTTTGCTAATAATTTCACGTTATCTGTATGTAAATGATGTGAATTATACTTACTTGTGTTGCATCTTTTACGACAAAAGCGGAGTTTAGTTGTGTCTTTTGATATGACTGCCTCTCATATACTGTTCCTCAGATGGCTTGTATTATTTGGATTATTCGGACTACTGTTCTCATCTGGAGTGTTATAGTCAAAACGTTCCGGCCGATGTAACTATAATGTACATACGTCCAAGGCACATATAGACTGGCAAAACACCGGACGTATCTTCACAAGAGACATTAACCACGAAACACCAGTCACTTTCAGCTAGACTGACTTGGCGTGCCAACACGCTTGTAAATAATGGGAGTCACAATAAAATGTTTAATTAACACCTTTACTTTGTTTTCCTGTGAGAAACATAACATGATGACGAGAATTGAGTCATGCTTAAACACGGTTAGATTTTACATTTAATATTTATCCTAAATCCTCACTGTTTATTGTTTAAACTTCAGGACTTATCCTACGCATACCCAGTTTTTAATATAACGTCGTTCAATCGCATTGACGAATTTTCGCCTGCGGGGGAGACTGGAATACGTACATAGAAAGACCTGACTTTTATTTCGAGGCCAACTCGATTCAAGACCCAAGACAAAAAAGCCTTTTTACTTTCTGTTGTTGGGGCAGACACATTTTGCCTTATTAAACACCTCGTCACACCACTTAGTTTAAAAGACACACGCTATGAGAAACTCTCGGAGACACTCCAGGAGCAATGCAAACTGACGCCATCCGTTATAGTTGAAAGATTCAACTTCTACATGTGCCGCCAACAACTAGATCAATCTATTTTGGATTTGATTGCTCATTAAAAAAATAGCGAAATTATGCGAGTTCAGAGATACGCTGGAGAACATGTAAAAAGACGATAGTTGCTGGCGTGGCGGGAACCGTATTCGCAGGCGTTTACTATATGAAAAGAAACTGACATTTCCTAATGCTCGTGACATAGCTCTCGCTATGAAAAGCGAAAACAGCAGCCTGTACAACTCACATTCTATCATAAAAGAAGGTCAACCAAGTCAAACTGACCACTCGACCCTGGAGATTAAAACTGAAACAAAAATTGCGTTTCAGGTGCAATGACAAACACTCTCTCGACTCCTGCCTGTTAAAGGAAGCAGTTTGTAATTTTTGCCACAAACCCGGTCACATCTCACCAGTTTGCTTGACCCGGAAGAACATGGAGAGAATAGGAAACTGAAGAACTCACAACATCAGTGGCGAAACAGAAAGATAATCTACCTCAATACACAAGCGTTTTAATCTCAAAGGAAATAGCAACATCGACCCCAGATAGTGTTAGTGGGTATTCATGGACATAACGTTGAGATGGAGATAGACACTGGAGCTGCTGTTTCATTGATCAGTCGCACTGTATTTGACAACATATGGTGCGAATTTGATAAGCCTAAGCTCTAGTTGATGCCATAAAAATTAGTGACCTACACGGGAGAAACAATCACACGATGTGGTAAGTGTCAGGTGTCAGTAATTACGATTGTCGACAGTTTCGTTTAGCATTAGTGGTTGTTGCTGGTACTTGCCGTTTGCTTTTAGGCAGAAACTGGTTACAAACCGTGCAACTAAGCTGGAACAGTATTCATCAGCTAAAATCAAGTAAATGCTACACTGGTCATCGAAGATATTATATAAAAATATCCTGATGTTTTCAAGGATGAACGAGGCACATAAAAGGGTTACATGGCAAAATTGAGTGTTGACTCAAATACAAAGCCCATATTCTGCAAGACTCGACATGTGCCTTGTGTAAAAAGGTGGATAAAGAATTTGATCGATTGGAATCATGTACAGTACTCAGAATGGGCTGCTCCTATAGTAGCAGTTGTGAAGACTGATCAATCTATTCGGTTGTTTGGAGATTACCAAATGACAATCAATAAATGCTCTAACCTCGATTAGTACCCCATCCCCAGAATCGATTACTTTTATGCAAAGTTGATGCGGGGACAAAAGTTTACAAAACTAGACCTAAGATCGGTATTCCTACAAGTGCCGTCAGAGGAAAACTCAAATTAAAGCGCAACGGGCTCCTTACAGGTTTAACGGCTGAGTTTTGGAGTGAAGTACCCCCCCCTGGCATTTACCAGCGCTGTATGGATAATTTGTTCGTAAATGAACCGCATGTCGTATACTATCAAGATGATATATTGATAACAGGGTCAACAGACTGTTAAAGAAACTCTCAGAATCCGGTCTCCGAATTTGTCTGAACAAATGCACATTCATGGCATCGTCCGTCACCTACTTGGGGCATTGAATCGATTCTGAAGGTCTCCATCCAACGGAAGAAAGATCTGTGCCTCTTCAGTCCGACAAAGCCCACACTGGACACATTACCACTCAGAATCATACGATAGTCACTACTGATGAGTGCTTATGACTACATAATTGAGTATAAGCCTAGATTACACATTATCACTGCTGATGCAATGAGTTGTTTTCCTCTATAGGAGGTTATGGGTGTTCCAATGCCTGTTTGTGTCATACATCTCATGAACCGCCTTAACAACTCTATGGTTGACTCAATCGACAGGCGCATTACTGAGTGTAGAAGGAGGGTGCCTACTCTACTAATTCCCCACCGTCTGAGGGAACAAGTTTTGAATGAGCTTCACCAATGCCACTCTGACATGGTTAAGATGAAAGCCCTTGGCTGTAACTATGTGTGGCGGCCTGGTATAGATGCCGATGTCGAAGAGAAGTTTAACAACTGCTACCCGTGCCAATACTCTAGAGGCTTACCTGCTAACGCACCCCTACACCCTGGGAGTGTCCAACGGAACCATGGCATCGCATTTATGTTGACGATGCAGATTATAACGGTCAAAGCTCGCTGGTAATCACGGACACACATTCAAAATGGATCGAGGTGCACACTAGAAACACCGCCAGATCAACTATCACAATCGACCTATTGTGGCGCTGTTTTGCGATCAATGATCTCACGCATATTCTGATTAGCGACAATGATCCGTGTTTCACCGGTTAAGAGTTTGCAGAGTTCATAAAACAAAACAGAATCAGACACAAACTTGTAAGTCCACATCATTAGGCATCAAATGGCCTAGCTGAACGTTCAGAATGGATTAAAGAGGAGACTAGAAAAAACTAGAAACAAAGATATCACGTTCTTTTGTGACATACTTAGCAACACTACACACAACTACGAGAAGAACCCCGGCAGAGTTCTTAATGAAGCGAACATTACGTACACACCTGGACCGCATGAGGCCTGCCACTTCGATCAATGTGTACCATAGTCAAGAAGAACAAAATTTCACCATGACAGATCTGCTTAGATGCTCTCATTTCATGAACATCAAGCAGTCGTTGCACAGAACTTTGGTTCTGGGACCATGTGGTTTGCTTGTTATGTTGTGGAAAGAGTATCGTGTTTATTCTTTTTGCTCAGACTAGAAAATGTCCGGGTTGTTCGTCGTCACCAGAATCAAGTCATATCTCGTCCGTGTACCACTGGGCCAGTGTATCAATCCATAATCGGAAACTAACAAGAACTCAGAGAGGCAGAACTGAACATGCATTTATACAGCATCCCGGGGAGAAACAGGCCTACATAACTCCTTCGCGCAGGAATATTATTCTGACTATTAGCAGCCGCCACAACGTTGACATCACCGACCCGACCACGACAAACAGATCGTACAATAAGACCACCAAATCGTTTGAATCCTGACTAAAACAGTACCATTCGCTGACAAAACACCCAAATAAAGAAAGAAAATAAAGAATTTGGAAGCTTTTCTTTTCTTTTCTTTAAAAAATGTTCACACAGAGGCAGAATAATCCACGGTCACAAAAGAGGATATAAGAGCAGTCTACCCAGACCATTCTTCGTCCATTAACAATAGACCTTAGAGGGGGAGAAATGTAATGTACGTACGTTCAGAGCATATATAGACTGGCAAATCACTGGACGTATGTTCGCAGACGACATTAGCCACGAAACACATTTTTGTTTTTGGTGACTTCAATGCTCACCATCTAGACTGGTTCCCTCACTCTAACCGCACAGATCTAGCTGGTGACATCTGTCTTAACCTTTCTCTGTCTCATGACTTGCCCCAAATAGTCACTATCCCAACACGTTTTCCTGATAATTATATTCATCAACCATCTTTACTTGATCTTTTTATAACTTCTGTTCCTGATTCATGCTCTATTTTCTCTTCTCCTCTATTGGGTCCTTCTGATCATGCTGTTGTTGATGTTGAGGTTTATCTTTCTTCTATTTGATCGTCTTTTTCCATATAGAAAATGTTTAACTACAAGAAGGCTGGTTTGGATGGCTTTCGCAGCTTCCTATGTGATGTTCCATCGGGTCCTATCTTTGGTATGTCTCCGAACGATGCTACTAAGGAAGTTACTGATCGGCTTCTTGTTGGAATTGACCCTTTAATTTCTCATCGTAAGTTTGAAACCAAACCTAATTCTCCACCCTGGTTTTCATCTGTTTGTGCTTCTGCCATTGCCCATCATAACCATTACTTTAATCAGTATCGTCAGGATGGTTCTGAGACTTCTGGACAATCCTACAGAAGAGCTAGAAATGCCTGCAAGAGAGTAATCTCAGAGGCTAAGTTTAGCTATTCTCAAAGGATTCGTGACACTATCTCATCTCAAAGGGTTGACTCTTGTGATTTTTGGAGAATCTACAATAGTGTTATTAATAGTGGGAGGTCTACTATTCCTATTCCTACTTATTTTAATGGTCTTCAGGTTATTTCATCTTCTAAGGATAAGGCTGATTACGTTGCTCGTTTTTTTGCTGACAATTCTTCTCTTGATAGTTCTGGTGCTGTTCTTTCTGATTTTCCTTTAAAAACTGATCAATCTCTTGATTCTGTCACTATCACTTTAAAGATGGTTGCTAGGGTTCTTTCTGATCTTTACCAGTCTAAGGCTTCCGGCTGATCTAGGAGTTTATATGGGTTCAGTTATGGATTGGAGTACGAAATGGCTTGTTTCATTTAATCCTGTTAAGACTCAGCTCGCGTCTTTCTATCATAGGCGTGTCCGTTTTATTCCTGAGATTCTCATAGTTGCCTCTGCACTCGAGGAGAAATCGACTTTGAAACTTCTTGGTCTTTCTCTTTAATCAAATCTTTCATGAGGTTCATACATTAAATCCATTGCATGTTCAGCCGGTTCTTTCTATTGCTCCAAACATTTTTTCACAACAGAAGCTATTCTATATATCTACAAATCTACTATCAGACCATGTATGGAGTACTGCTGTCATATTTTGGATGGTGTTCCATTTGATAGTTCTTGATAATGGTGCAGAAACGTATCTGTAATTTAATTCGCTCCACCTTTTCTTCTTCTCTGCAACCTCTCTCTCATATACGTGATGTTGCTGGTTTCAGTCTCTTTTAGAAATACTATTATAGCACATGTTCTTAGGAATTGTGTGATCTATTCCCTGCTTCGTTTGTTCCTGCTGGTTTGACTCGTTGGTCTAGTGGTCTCCACCAATTCGCTGTTTTGATACCTCATTGTAATACAGCTTCCTATTCCAGTAGCTTATTTCTAAGAAATGCAGGCTTGTGGAACTCTCTACCTGATGACTGTTTTCCTTCTACCTACAGCCTTTGTCTTTTTAATACTAAGGCTAATTGGCATTTCCTGTTTTTGTGATAATTATCTTTGGTTCTTGTTAGCTCCTAACATCAAGTGGCTTCCTGCCTTATCTCAATCGATTTTCATAAAAAGCCCCCACCCCCCAAAACAACATCGGCACTTCTGGCTGGGCTGATTTGGCGTGCCAACAGGCTTGTAAATAATGGGAGTCACAATAAAATGTTGAATTAACACGTTTACTTAGTTTTATTTTGTGAGAAATATAACAGTAACCTCCGACCTTCTTCAGGTGTCTCTTGTCGAACTCGGGAATCTTCATGTCGAACTCGGGAATTTTTAAGGAATTTCCAATGAAACGCTTTATTACATCAAGAGGGTAACTTCTTCTCGTTCTCTCAGCCATGAGCGGATACAAGTCTTAAAGAATTATTAATTATATTTTTAGTATCGCCTGTACTGGGCCTGTGGCGCAACGAATAAAGTGCTAGGAGTAACCAGTTCGCAGTGACAGTCTTCTGGAGGTTGAGGGTTCAATTCTCAGTAAAGTTCCTCCCATTATTACAGCGAGTAGAAAGAAAGAAAGAAAAAAAAAGCTGAAAGACGTTCATATCCACAGAGCAATCTGCGACGTGTCGGTATAATAGGACTTCGCGTAGAAATCTTTTGTTGCGGTCTAGGGCCGAAGAAAATCCCATTGTATGTTACACACTGAGCGAATTCTGGTTTTATATGACGCATAGTTGGCCGAACGAACAATTTATAAAATTATTCCAAATTTAATGGCCGACTGAAGAAGAGATAGGTAGGAAAAGAATTGAACATCCGAAAAGGGTTAAAATTGTTTTGAGGACAGTTGTGCATATATTTTCTGATGGCATTATGGAGGATGCATTGGCTTAGAAAGGGAATTATACTCACTCGATCCATATCGATAAATCTTGAGGCAAGATTTATGCATATTTAACTGAAGCATACAATCTATAGAAACTAAATGAAATAAAAAGGAATAATATTAACAGAAAAACATGTAAGCCCGAAAAGCATTTTCATCGCCAAGGAACAAGAATAGGAAACGACACCGGAAGTCAACCAAAGAGAATGAATCATTTGCAAAATAAAACAAGATACAATGAAACGCAGTTCAACCCCGTGATACATTGACGGGCGAAAATAGTCACAGAAAGCTTTCCAAAAATGATTTACAACAGATCATAAATGTAAAAGTCGTACGAAGGATAAAGATATTAGGACAAATATAAAACACACAAACAAACAAAAATTGGAATCTGAAGCAACGAACGTATCATTGCATAACGAACTAAAATACATATTAAAAACAAAAATGGATGCTTTTAAAATAGACGTATATTACAAAATTTCAGCTGAGGAAAATAGACTCAAAAGTTATTGACGAATCTATATATTTCACGAAGAAATCAAAATAAAGTAGATTCTATAAAATAAAAACTAACGGGAAACCAGAATACCAGACGCTTACGATAAAATATCTTAAAGTGGAATATATATATATATATATATATATATATATTTATATATATATATATATATATATATATATAT
>OY744528.1:41546203-41556203 GCA_963556195.1 Sepiola atlantica
ATTTTTTCTTCTTTTCTTCCTCCTCATTTTGATGGTATTAACCCCGAGGGGTCGAATCACGATATAAGCAGAAAGGCAGGTCAAGTTCTAAAAGACGTTAGGATAAGTGTAGTTCTGTTTATGTTATCGTAGATTGGCGCTTTTTAAGAAAGGAAATTGACAGCATCTTTGAAGCACGCATGAAAATGTATTTCAGTGAAATATTTTGAAAGTAAACGTATATATGAAACGTAATCCTATGTAGATAAACAAATATTTATAATTATATGTGGCTCCCATCTAGACTCGTGTTCCCGGGTTTCGAATCCTGCGACCGGTATGGACAATTTTCTCCACACTGACGATTCCCGAAAGGATGAAACGTATACATATGTAGATAAACAAATATATATATATATATATATATATATATATATATATATATATATATATATATATATATATATATATATATATATATAACAAATACATACCAGGCGTTGCCAGTTTGATTGCGAGCGTAAAACGCGTACACAAGTCCAAAAATATTTTAAAATGTTTGTGCGGATGCGGAAACATCGATATAATGTGTCTAACATACGTTAGATTTTATATAGACTTAATTTGAAGAATAGGTTTCTACCTCAAAATATTAAAAATATAGAATATAAGATATGATTGATTGACTATGAAAAAACAGTAAGCAAAAATAAAATAAAATTATTACAGATTTACACTTATTTTTCAAAAACTAAGATTTACATACAATGTACAATGGAAAATTTAAAATTTCATGTACTAATTCAAAAAATATTTTGTTACTATAAGTCATATTGTGTGCAAGGCAAGGAAGAAAAGAAAAAGTATTCTTGTGTTTCAGCTTTTATAGTCTCAGATCGAAAAGGAGAAATAATTTTGTCGTAATGCCGCGTGGTTTATGTATGCGTGTATGAGTGTGTGGAAAGTTAGGTAATGCTACAATATCTAATAAAACGCGTTCAGTGGCAACGGTCTCTTCTACCATGTTTAACAGCTTATATAATCTGTATACATTTACCCTCTTGTCCAATACACCAAACCTGCGAATTAATTTTCTTGTGAACCCAATCAAACTCCGCCAATTCCGGCTTATTCTCTTTTATTAAGATCTCCTCGTGTCTTTCCACTGCTAAAAAAATGTAATAGTAGTGATCGAATTACGAGAACTTAGTTCGGTCTCCATCAAAACCCTTCAATTTATTTAAATAAGCATTCTTGGGTTTCATTTATTTTTCATTCTACTGTCTGAAATGTCCACCATTTCGTGCACACAATTACTAAATACGCGACACGCCAGGGTCAGCAAGAGTTACACGAGTGGGGCGTTCTATTACTGGTCTAATTGCACCTCTCCAACGTCAAATGATCAGTAAAAAAGAACATGTTTCATTCCGAACCCAATCTTTTTCTTCCCTCTCCTTCTTTATCATCTCCTTGTTTCTTCTTCTTCTTCTTCTTCTTCTTCTTCTTCTTCTTCTTCTTCTTCTTCTTCTTCTTCTTCTTCTTCTTCTTCTTCTTCTTCTGATCATGCTCTTTGTTTTTGTTGTTGTTCTTCTTCTTCTCTCCTTATCCTACTCCTTGTTATTTGTATTTGCTGAAGAAGATGAAAAAGAGGAACAAAGGGCACGAGGAGAATAAGAGAAGTCGTTATTTTACTCCCGCCCCTTCTTCCTCTTCTTTTTCTTGTTTTTTCTTCTTCTTGTCTTTGTTGTTGTTACCGTTGTCGTTATTCTTCTTCTCGTTTTTCTTGTTAACCCCCCGGTCTCCCTATTCTTGTTCTTGTTATTGTTCTTCTTCCCATCCCTTTTCTCTTTTTTGATTTTGTTGTTTTTGTTGTTGACTTTTTTGTTATTGTTGTTCTCCCCCTTCTTGTTATTGTTTTTCTTCCCCTCTTCCTTTTTCTTTCCTTGTTGTTGTCGTTGTTTCTTCTTCTTCTTCTTCTTCTTCTTCTTCTTCTTCTTCTTCTTCTTCTTCTTCTTCTTCTTCTTCTTCTTCTTCTTCTTCTTTATATATGCCTACGTTAATATCGGACGCTTAGCTACACACACCTATCTCTCTGTGCCTAGGATATAATTTAATCTACAAATGAACTTTTAAAATTTTAATGACGTCAACAATTTAGCATATTATGAAATACAAATGAACGGAAACCATTTTGATGTAACGTCAAGATTTTTTAGATGGTTCGGTCGAATTTGTTATTATGTTTGTTTGTGTAGACCCTAACGTCCACATCGGTTGATCATTGTCACAAAACTTGGTCAAAATATCAGTCATAGTCAAACTTAGAAGCGATTTAATGTTGTGATATCTAGGTCAAGGACAAGGCAACGAAAGGTGAAAGTCACACTTTTGGCGATAACTTCGGTGCTGTGCATCGTAGATACTAGCTACTTGGCCCTTATCGTAGCCAATATTATGACCGTTATTTTCTGCAATTTTACCGTTAAAAATATTTTTCCACACGTTGAAAATAACCCGATACATAGAGAATTTGATTCTAATGCGCTTAACATAAATTATGTGTTGTTTTAATTACAGTATTTATTCACTCTCACTTCTGTCACCTTGTCTCACTTTATTAACAGTCAAAGATAATTAAGAAATTTAAATTAAAAAAATACAATAATCCATCATAAACAAAAGGGCCATATCAGAAATAGTATTTAACCCGTAGTTCGAGAGAGAGAGAGAGAGAGAGAGAGAGAGAGAGAGAGAGAGAGAGAGAGAGACATACAGACAGAGAGAGAGAGAGACAGAGAAAACGAGAGAGAGATACAAAGAGAAAAAGAGGGAGAGAGACAGAGAGAGACATAGAGATAGAAGGACAGAAAGAGAGAGAGAGAGAGAGGGAGTGAGATAGAAAGAGAGTAAGAGATAGAGACAGAGAAGGGGAGAGAGAACGAGAGAAAGAGAGTGAAAGAGAGAGAGAGAGTGACAGAGAGAGAGAGAGAGAGAGAGAGAGAGGGAGTGAGAGAGAGAGAAAGAAAAAGCGAGATAAAGAGAGAGAAAGCTGAAAGAGGCTCGATTTTGTCTTTTTATTAAAAAAAATTGATTGGCTTTGAAACTTACTTTCTTAATTCAATAAACTCAAGCAAAATGTCTGACCCAACGGCTCATATTCTTTTCTCGTATACTATAGATTTCAATGACGTAGAGAAGCGACACTTAGTTTATTAATCCTGAAGTGATGCAGAGTCTTAGTATTTTTATTAACACAAAATTGTTGTCATATGTATATACAAGCTATTCCCCCCACCCCCAAAAAAGGAAAATATTTCTGATGTTTGGCTTCTATTTTTCTTTAATATATATGGGAAATCTCAGGATAATAGAAAAGTAATAATCAGTTCTAAGTGACAGTCTTCTGGAGGTTGAAGGTTCAATCCTCAGTACGGGCGATACTAAGAATGACATTACTTAAGACTTCAAGTCGATCATGGCTGACAGAACGAGAACAAGCTACCTCCGTTGATTAAATAAAGGGTCCCGTTCAAAATTCCGTACAGATTCCCGAGTTCGACAAGAGGCACTTTGTGAGAATGACATTCAAGATGGGAACACTAGTTTGAATAATCCATATAATATATACCATTCAAGACGGTTTCAAAAACTCATGTATTAAACAAGTAGTCAAGAATTACAAAATTTTATGTATGTGTTTGTAGTGTATACAGACACGCATATTTAAATTAGATGATGAATAAAAGAGATTTACTGTTTCTCTAAATGCTCACGGAGACATTAAAAATATTATAAAGTGGTTGAATTAACATAGAGTGAAAGATTAAAATATATGTAACTCGCTTAATGATGTGTGGATTTTTATCTCAGAAAATGTTCTATTCTTGTATGAGAGAAAAAAGAATGTTTATTCAAAGATAAGTGATGAAAGTTACATTGGAGCGATAGCTTACAAAGAAAATGGCTAACAACCGTTTATATTCATTGCTTCCCTTTCACGAACGAATAACCGGTAATACCACTTTTTGTGGTATTCGGCCAGCATCGAGCATTACGCCTTACACTGTAAGTGGAAGTTTATGAGGAATACAAATTCATATCCGGTCCCCAATCAGCATGTATATCCCGGCTAGGAAAGATGACATACAGCGCCTACTATTTCCAAATGGCCACCCATCTTATACTAGCCAGGCTCAACGTCGCTTAACTTCCGTGATCTGCCTCTTTAACACTTAGCATCAAATCAACTCAGAACAGGGGCAAGGATCTTTTACCAGTTTCTTTTCGCGTTTCAATTCGCACATAACGACAGCAGGAAAGTTTGATTTGCGTAAAAGCATTGAGTGAGATCAAATTTCATCTCCACGTCAACACACGAGCGCGTTGAAATTAAACCAATTATTTGTCAATGAAAGTGTTTCATTCGAACTTTCTATACTTCAATTTTCTAGCATAAAAACTCAATTTATCAGTTTTTACAGATTTGTACAGATTTTTACAGATTTTACAGATTTTTACAAATTTTTCTTAGAGTTTTCTTCGTTTTGGAACATGTTCATTGCGCGAATTTTGTTACCGAACGTATATGCGTATATTGGTAGCTCGCTTTATTATCATTGATCTTCACGAATAGGACCTATTGCGATTCACGGAAGGGGCTGGAAATGTTCAAGCCGTCGCTGAACAGTCAATTAGTACCGACATTTTTCCGAGTTAACCCTTCAATGCTTTTTGTTTCAAATATGACACATTCCAACAAAATGTCTATTTAATATTCAACGAAAATGTGTCAAACTGCAACTTATTTCACATCTGCAACGAGCCTGTTGGCAAGTGTGAGTAGATATTAGTATGATGTTGCATCAGCACACCCTCTAAGTAGGTAATCAGTATCTTCGATGTCACAGGCGAGTGTTATCGGTGTGTCATTTGCCTAATTCAAGAGGCTACACTTTTCAATCTGGTCATTATGATGGTAAGTAAAAATAATTTTATGATTCTCTAGTGTATTATGATTATTTAGATGCATGTATTGTAGTGTTTTGTTATAGATGTAAAATTTGATGCAATTTGTTGCACATTTGCAGCATCATTTATTTTTGTTCAATAAATACATATTTTTTCCAAAAATCATTTATACTACTTTATATTACTCCTATGAAACGTTTTTCACTTTTTTCAAACCAATATAAAAAATGATGCATTTAAGGGTTAAGGTTAGGCTCAATTCCCCCCTCCCCACCCGTGTTAAGAATGGGTCCAATAATTTTCTTAACATCAGTAAGTAAATAAATTTTATTCCTTTTCTTTTTTAGGAAGTTTTTTCAACTTTATTTTTTTTGTGGAGCGGTGGGGGGGGGGGCTAGATTAAAAAAATTCTAACCCTAACCTAATCCTTTGCATTCTAGAACTTTAGTATCGTGTGTCTTTTTACATTTGTTTCGCGACTTTCAAATCGTAAACTGCTTCGGTCATTTCCGGTTTGTTCTGTAAATCGAAGTCGAAAACATTTCGGACAAGTTTGGCGTACTCCAATAGAAGCACAGCTGCTTTTAATTAAAATTGTTAATTTTCTAATTAAAGTAAAACCTTGTTTTCTACTTGCACTGAATAAACATTTTGTTTATTCAGTAGAACATTAGTTTAACTATCGAATTCCACTTAATTAAATAAGAACATGTATTTTATTTCAATGTCTTTTATTCTAATGTCTTTTATTCCATTTCATAGGAAATTATTTTATTTTATTTCAAGTTACATTTTCCTATGGTGCCACATATTTTTAAGTTCATGGCAAACAGTAAAATCTTTAATAGACGAAATCCTTCTAGAAGATTTTGAACTTGTGTTTGCTTGCGTTCACTGCGCTAGTCGTGATCGTCCGTTCCGTGTCTCAGTCCAAATTTGATGCTTGATTTCGTGGTGTGAATTTCTATATCGTTCACTGCTTTAACAAATGGGTTTTCTTCCAAATAAAAATAAAACTCTGACTTTTAAAACAAGTAATAGTGTTTTATTTTGAGAGGTTTAAAATGGCACTTGATTTTTCTACCAAACGACAGACTTTTCAATCAGTACGATAGTTACTTCAAACCGAATACAAAACAACATATCGTCTGCTTAAAATCCTGACTACATAAACCTGATCAATTCAAAACCACCCCGTAAGACGAGCAAAACCTACAACCCGCTCGCCAGCTAACTCAAACTCGAAATCTTCCCTTTTCTCCGTTTTGCTCAGAATATACATATCCACATAATAAAGCAGTCATGTTTGGACCACGCATAAACAACTTGAGGATACTCGGCTGTTTAATCACTGGACATAAAAACTGACTGACCCGGTGTGTATTAACTGATGTAGACATAATTTCTGTGTGATCTCAAGTGAATCGTTTTTTCTGCATCGATCCCTGGTTTTAAGACGAAATAAACTTTGTTCATGGAAGTTCCGTTTAGTTTAGGAGAGAGAGAGGAAACATAGAGAGAGAGAGAGAGGGAGAGAGAGAGAGAGAGAGAGAGAGAGAGAGAGAGAGAGAGAGAGAGAAAAGAAAGTTCTTTGCTTCAGGTGTAGCTCAGCGAGAAAAAAGTCTTTATTTAAGAATGAAAACAATACATATTTACACTAAAAAAGAGTGTGATCAAACCAAATACATGTATTATTCCATCAAACTCCCCCATAACAATCTGTTGGAGAAATTGTTCTTTAAAGTCTATAATTATGTGTACACGACACTTTCAAAAACAATTAAAGACAAAAAAGTACGTGTTTTACAAAAGAATGATCATCAGGACTTTTCTCTCATGCTTCTTATTTTGTCAAAATACAATCAGAGGTAGGTTAGTAAGAGGTTCTCAACTTTTTCTAGGAGTAGACCGCCCACTGTTTTCCGGTTTGTTTTGAACCGAAAACAGACAGGTACGCCTTAAAGTGGGAGTGGGGCTTACGTGTGGAGAAAATAAATAGGGTTGAGTTTGGGAGTGGGTGGCATGGGTCATTTTGATCTTTATCTGAAGGAGGCCGGATAAAAGTGTATTTGCTGTAGTTAATGAGGATTGTTGTCTCAAGTAGCATCGAATTGTTTTCACGGCATTAAATAATGATATGCTGTAAAAAAAATCAATCCACTCCAAGCCCTAACCCAAATAATAATAATAATAATAATAATAATAATAATAATAATAATAATAATAATAATAATAATAATAATAATAATAATAAACTATTTGAAATAAAGTAGAGCATGCGAGGAGAGATCAATGAAAACTTCATATGAAAAATGCTTCAGTTCTTGTTTCTTGTTGGTTTCTTTTCACAGAAGAGTGAGAACATTAAATATTCCAATGAGGATTATCAAGGCTTTTTGACGATTACGTTCGGTTATTTTATCTAAAACGAAAATCATATTCACTAGAGTTAATTACCATTTTGACAGATAAGACATTAACGTGTATTCTGTTATGAGAGCAAAGTACATTTTAGTGACATGATAGACGAGACTTGTTATTAGTAGACATTTTGACTACATCAATCATATTTTATCTGATAAAAATCAAACCTCCCAATGTTGGACGACAGAAAACCTTCATATTTAATGTCTCAACTATTAACACAAGCATAGAAGACGTCTACTCTACAGTACAAGTTATTCATTCACCCATTCATTCATTTTGCATGAATCAGATGATTCTGTTGTTGGCATGGGTTTCCCCGGTATCTTTCTAGCAAAAACACGTATACCGCATAATCACGTTGAAACACCGGTTCCCGTTAGATCATCGAAGTTAAGCGACATTGAGCCTGGTCAGTACTGAAATGGGTGACCATTTGGGAATACCAGGTGATGTATGTGCTCATCGCTTATCTCGGCATTGTTTCAAATCGTGCTGGACTTCTAGCCACTGGAATCAAGCAGTGCCGATTTAGGAGAAGTGTTGTTGATTGCGCAACCCTTGCTTCACAATTACACGCGCAGCCACCCTTCAGTGGGTATCCATTGTCTCTCGAGACTGAATTGAGGCCGTGACTGATATTTTTTTCTAGATAGACATCGGGTACTTACAGGAGGGACCACGTGAAGGTTGCCAACATCCTAAGTAAAAATGTTTCTGTGGAACGAACTGGATTTGAACTTAGAACACCCATGTTTTCAGTCCGTGTTGTTAACCACTTAGCCACTGCTAAACAGTACAAGTAACAAATGCAACCACCTTTCAGTCGGTCCTTCACCCAAAATACAAAAGGTGTTGCCGCAAAAAATAAAGAATCTAAACGAGAAAGTTTTCATAGGTTACAGTTTATTGTCATAGAGTGTCGACATTCTCTTGGTACACTCAGCTGTACAAATTCAGTCAACTCCCCAATCCCCGCTTGAAGAAGAAAAAGGCGGAACATTCGCTTATTTCGATCATTTTTCTTTTCTTTTATTTATCTCAAACAAGGGGCATTGCCACTGAGACGTAAGTAGCTACAATGAATTAGGGGCCATAGCTACAGGGACATCCTAAATAAGGAGTTGTAAAGCAAAATGTCTGTTCATATTACATTTAAATTTCTGCATGTTAGTACAGTCAGGGAAGCAGGGAAGCAGGGAAGAAATTCCAAAGGCTAGCAGTTCGAGGGAAGAAACTATTAGAGTACAAAGCTTTCCAGCGTCTTGGGATTTCTACAGTGAAGGGGGTGGGATTTTGTTGGTTGTTGAGAGGTAAGCCAGTTCGTTGGGAGGCTTTGAAACGAACATCACGTGTAGAAAATGACTTAAGAATTGATGATAAATTAAGGAGCTAAGGGCCACAGATGTCCGTAGCCTCTTCCGCTAGCAGAAGAGTAGGCAACATCAATATCTTAATAAATGATAATTTCTTCAAATTCGAGAATATTCCTCTTTTCTTTAGTTGTGAAACTTAAATTTCAGGCGATAATTCGCGTTATGGAGACGATTGGGAACAAAGGACCTCAGTCAGGGGAAGGGCGAGTGCATGAGGTAAGATTTATGTTTTACTGTTATGATTTGTGATTTGCATTGATGACAAACATGTATTTTGTGTTATTGTGAGACATTAGACCTCACTTCGATCGCAAATCTCATTCTCCTATTTTTTCTGATTCTTTCTTGGTCGCTGACGTAATTCTGAAACTTGTTTTAACACATTTCTAAAATCGGCATACATCAAAATATAAACAGTAAAATGTTTCTATTTTCATTTTCGTCTCAACCTTAAAATTATCAAAATAATCTTCTTACTACCATGGTTATAATTCTTATTTAATATCCTATTTTTTTATCACCCAGGTTAATCCTATTACACCAGCACGCCACCTGATTTCGAATCTCACCGATTTATTCTGGACCAGACGACACACTTGGGCCTTATGGTCGATCCCTCCTTTACACATATTGCCCAATGCATTCAGGCGGCAAATAAGGCCCGAGGTATGCTCTTTCTTACTACTGCACCCTTGTCATTGTTACAGTCGACACCTTCGTCGCGTTGTACCTATCTCTGGTGTGATCCATTCAGAAATATGGCATGCAGGCTTCGTCCTCCTATCTTGTTTGAGATATCCAGAATCTGGAGCAGGTTCAGAAGCTGGTGACGTGGATGTCCACGGGCTCAATACAAAATCCTATGAACAAAGACTAGGGGCTCCCAACATGTACTCGCTAGACTTTGAAATTTCACCGTAATATCTATAGATCAAAATAAATAACCAACCAAGCAAAAACAAACAACAACGTTTAAAAATAATGTTATAGCTTTGGTTACTCATTTTTCAATTATTAAACAAAACGTTACCCTAAATGTTGGTGATTAATGACGTTCATTAAACAATACAAAAATGCATATGTTGTCACTACGTGACCCGTTTCATATTTCTCCAAATCAATGCATTCTTCTCAGTGTCTATCAATTTGCATAATGCTCTTTTGAACTTGGTCTAAATTCTGATTAACATCGTTCACACAGACATAGATTGCAATGGAAAATGAAAATCAATATCGTTGAGATGCATCGC
>OY744528.1:41561203-41651203 GCA_963556195.1 Sepiola atlantica
ATCAAGACCAAGATTTATCAGACACCAAAAAAAAGAAAAGATTGCATCTCACACCTTAAAGAGATTCATGAAGCTGTCGCGAAGGAATATAAAAATAGATAAGTCAACGACGGTGATACACTGGGAATTATACAGACGACATGTAAACAAGAAACTGCTGAAGGTATAAAATAAAAAAAAATTGAATAATCCATTATTTGAGATCTTGACAAGGCATCCTTCTCAAGCAAGATCAATCTGGTCATTGTGAAAATGATAATTAATACAGAGATCGAAAAGCGGGAGAATCGTGACTTTCTTTTAACTGACAAAAGTATCGATAAAAAATAGTATTCAAAATCTGAAAACAGATTTTGTCAAATTTACAGAATAAATTCGGGAAGATGCAGATAGGACATTATATAAAAAAAAGAATGACAAACTCTATCCATACAAAATAATTAATTTTTTTGTTATTGAAACCTTGTTACAGCAATGCAAAATAAAGTGTTGCCAATGAATGAGAGTTCTAAGAGTCCAAGGAACGTTCCGAGTGAAAGGGTTGTTTAGCGTATAAGAAGAAATTGAGTAGACATGTTCATTACGGCTAGTACCCTGTGCGTTTACATGTGTGTAAATGGGGTAGGGATAGCGGTATGTGTGTGTATTATCGTGTCTGTTGTGTTAGTGAGAGAGTGTATGTGTTAACTTGTGTGCGAAAGAGTTCAGTTTACTGTGTGTATATGCTGTCGACAAGTTTAGTAGTTCGTGTATATCTCTGTGAGTTCTATTTGCCGTAAGGCCTTTCAGTCCCAAAGATATAGACTGGATTATTATGAGATACGCACGTGTGTTGTTTCTGGAAGAACAGGGTAGAGGAGGGGAGAAATACTGTGTATGGGTTTTTTTAGTACGCGCGAATGTTTGGAAATGAATATTTCTTGTGCTGTGATTAGTTGAAATAAACTGCTGATTTTATGTTATGCATAATCGAGAGTCGATACGTAGAAACAACAGTTGACGCTGCTGCTGCTGCTTCTAACGGATGTATTATTTTTTTCTTTGACATCGGCTGTGTGCTCACTTCCGTCTGAGTCTCTCTCGCAGACCCAAGGGCAGAAATGAAGCACAATTATGCATACACACACTAATTTTATTTCTACACGGAGAAATCCATTTATAAAACGTGAGTTGCGCTTATAAGAACGATTTATTGTATTTCTTTAAAATATGAGCTCCCAGGTATATTTTAAATTACTTTATTTGACCATTTTCTAATTAAACTCGATTCCTGAACTACGACTAGCTTTATTAATGTTCTTATGTGCTATATTCATGCTATTTCTATTTCTTCAAGATTTATATATTATAATAACCATGTCCAACCTGTTTTGGCTATCGGCTGGTGTATGAGGAAGTTTGTTGCTGCTGTTTTTAGGTTACCTTCGTACCGTGCTGTCGGTCCATCCTGGGATACTTCCTAACAGGACGCTAAGATGTTTCTTGAAGACATCTACGTTCACCTCATGTAGATCTCTCAAATGTCTTGGCAGCTTGTTGAAGAGTTGAGGTCCTTTGAAACCAAGGCCATTGCAATATCTGTTTCTTATTCTATCTATGTGTGAAATAGGACATTTCGCACCACACAGTGACGTTCTGCGGAAGTTTGCTGCCGGTCCCTCCAGGATTTTCCATATGTATATAACTGCGCATCGGTCTCATCCTCGTTCGAAGGAGTAGAGTTTCAGTTCTTTTATGCTCACACAATAAGTCATCTACTCCATTCCGACAATCCTCTTGATATAGATCCGTTGGATTGCTTGAAGCCTTGAGTTTATTTGAATTTTTAAAAAATCTTAGAAACTACATTGCAGTTTGCAAGAACTACATACCTCTACATATCTATAAGAAAACACTATTCTTGTTTTCTGGTCCTTGGTCGCTATATCTTACCGATTAGCTTTAATTGATATGACTAAAGTAAGTAAATTCGTATGAATGATTCTGTTGTTAGCATTGGTTTCCTAGATTATTTTATACTTTAATCTTAAATTTTCCGGAATCAAAATTTATCTTGAGAGATGACCAGAATCGTGTCATATTTAAATTTAAAAAATAACGTTCGTTTTATGTAGTGTAACTCCGTGTTTTTGTCTTGGCGGTTGTTAAATTCAAATCCTGGGTGTTGAACGAAGATCAGACATGATTGTATTTTAAAGAGACCAGTCGTTCAGGTAAAAGCATTGATAGGTTAGAAATATTGAAATAATTAAAATTAGATGGTATTTAAATCCAGAAAAAATTAAAATTAAAGTATAAAAAAAAATATTGCGTTAAAAAATCTTCTAATTTTCAATTATTTACTTATTATTCAGTGCTTATTTTCGATAACCATTACAAATGACATAGCGTTATCGCAACAGCCGCTTACATTTAATTTCTCGCTGGCAACGACTATTGCTCTTTTCTGGGATTTGGGTGGCAATAAGCTTCCCCAAAGTCCTAGTATTCTCCGCACTCTTCCAGTGGAGGTCTGGTTAGTGCTCTCCTCTCGGTCTTTCCATCCTTCTTGACTCTTCACGACTATATTGTGTTGTATCAGCTGAAGCTGTTGCCTTTTTTTTGGGGGGGTGGGGTGGGGTAGACACAGTTTATAAGATTTCTTACAGTTTCATATCTCTCGGGTTGCCGTGGTGTTCTTTACATGTTTTTTTTTAGTTTCTGTTGCAATTTCCACGTTGCTTGTTAGTGTTCATAGTTTATGTGGGTTGGTTTCCGTTTTCGAGGATTTTCCTTAATATTTTAACTGTTTTCATCATTGCCGTTCGTTGTATAGTCTCAGTCTTCCCTTTGATTCTATTTATTCTAGTATTTTCAGTTTTTTTCGGGACTGTTCCTAGTGCTCCTACGATTATTGGTATTATATTGACTTTTTTATGTTCCATATTCCCTTCAGTTCTCTGGCAAGTGTATTTGCTTTGCTTTTCAGTCTCTTTGCTCTTTACTCTGTTGTCTGTTGGGACGGCAACATCTACAATTTGACAGTTTTTTCCTTCTTGCTAACTGTTATGATAACGGTCTCTTGCTTGCATAGGTTTATCTGTTTGTACCTACATGTTCCAGAGGATTTTGTGATTTTCGTCTTCCAGTACTGTCCTCGGTCTGTGTCCGTACCATTTGTCTGCATGTTGAAAGTGCGGTAGTTTGTATAGATCGCAGTGTACTGCTCGTTCCTCGAAGTCGTGTCTGTACTTGTATTCTTTTTGGGGTGTTTGCTGCATTTACTTATGTGATTAACCATTTCGTCTCTTTGTCCACAGAATCTACATTTACTGTTTTCCTGGGTTTGATCTATTTTAGCTTTAATATAGCTAGTTCTTATCGCATTGTTCTGTGCAGCTGTTAGTAGTGATTCAATTTCTCTGTTCAAGTGTAATTTTCTTAGCCATGTTCAAATGTGGGTCACTTCTCTTGTCATTATTATGAATCATCCATGTATCTGTTTCTTTTCACACTTTTCTTTTCTTGTTTTTTTTGTTTGTTTCTGGTTTCACTGCTTCCTGTATTGTTCATTTTGACCGTGTCTCTTTCTATGATGATCAGTTTGAGTTAAGTATTTTTTCAAATCTATTTTTGTGTCTTCCACACAGTCTTCGTCTACCTTAGTTCGTTTTCACGTAAAGTCGGTCACTATAATCTTTCGCGTGTACTGAATTGTGCATGGTCATTAGTTTCCTAGTATACTCGTTAAGATGCTTAAGTTCTTCCAGCTATGAATGGTCAAGCGTAGTATCTTATTCGTGATACTGTCTAGGTGTTTATTCTTTTAACTAGATTTCTACTATATAATTTTGTTTCTTAGAGTTTTCTTGTTCTTCTCGGGTATTCTTTTCCAATCTTCATTTTAATTTCTATACATTTTATGGTGTCTGCTTCCAGAACTCCCAAATATGTATACCTATCATGTTTATCAAGCGCTCTCGTCTCCTCTTGGTTGGGTAGTTCGATGCTTTTCGATGTCTCCAGTTTTCCCCTGTTCATCTCAAGCAATACACACTTTTCCATCTCGAATTCCATTTGAATGTCCTAGCTGAACATTATGGTTGTGTTTATCAGCTTTTCCAGTTCCTTTTAATTTTTGCAAATAGCTTCAGGTCGTCCACATTCATGATGTGGTTTATTTTTTCTTCTGTGTCTGTAAACTTGTATCCAGCATCACATTTCCTGAGTATGTAGTTGAGTGGCACTATGGCTATGATAAACAATAGTGGTGATAGGGAGTCTCCTTGGAAAGTCTATCTCTGTATTCTTATCTCAGTCAGGTGTTGCCCTTCAGCTGTCAGTTCTAGTCTTGATGTTCCCATTGCTTTCGTAATAATATTAATAATCTCATAAGATATTTTGTACCTTCGTAAACATTCAATTATCCATGCTTGAGGGATTCTGTCGTAAGCTTTCTTGTAGTCACACTTGCTCCAGAAGTATTTTGTTTCTGTTGGGTTCGGTTGTTCTGTCTTGTTCCTCCTCTGTTTACGTTTTGATAAAACTGGCGCTCATTGTTTTCAAAGGTCCTGTTTTGTTTGTACTGTTCAGATTTGTATCTGTATCGTCTTAATCTTCCTTGTTTTGCTGCTATCGTTTGTTTTAGTTCTTCATGCTTCTTATTTAGGCTTTCCTTGTGAGTCAGATCACCTCTCTTCTATTGTTTCATGTTCTCTTAAATTTTATTTACGGTTTTAGCTTCTTTTCGAAGTTAGCTGATCTGAGCTTCCGGTCTGATTTCTAATCTAGGCTTTGTTGGTTTATTCTTTTGATAAGTTTTTGTTTCTATTTTAGTTTCATATTAAATGATTTTGCCCCTGCATATATTAAGTTTTGTAGTATCTGTTGAAATGTATGGAAGATGTCTGTTTACTTTTTCTGTTTCTAATTTTAATTTATTCCAACTTTTGTTCCTTAAGGATGGGAGTTTTTTGTCCTCGTTCATAAATCTTTTGAGGTTTTCAACTTTTCTTGCTTCTTCCTCAGTGAGTTCGATCTCTTACATTTGAGTGTTTATGTTTTACCAGTGTTCTACATGTGGGTTTTACTAAGATGTGTTTCTTGATCTATGACACAGTTTACCTTTTCTTTGATTTCCATTAGTTCCAGCTCTAAGAACCATGCTTTCAAACAGTCAGCGAATTCTTCGTTTTTTGTCCTCTTCTTTAACCCTCACCGAACATAGGGTTCTCTTTTATCAGAAAACAGTGTCGTCAAAAGTAGAAAAGCGGGGTTTCAATCCTGATCTGACTTTCACTACAAGTTTGAATGTATTTTGCCACTAAATTTGGACAGTTAAAGCAAGACAGACCCAGATATTCATTAGTAATTACAAGAGAAAAACACAAAACAAAACAAACAAAATTTAGCTACAGATCTTCATAGTTGGCGCCTTAACTATTCATACTTTAAAGATTATTATTATTATTATTATTATTATTATTATTATTATTATTATTATTATTATTATTATTATTATTATTATTATTATTATTTTCATTATTATTATTATTATTATTATTATTATTATTATTATTATTATTATTATTATTATTATTATTATTATTATTGTTGTTGTTGTTGTTGTTCTTGTTGTTGTCTAAAGTTGTTTAAAATAAAAAAAATTTGATTTAATCAACATAAATTGTAGTTTAAACAAACAATCACATTTCTACTTTCAATGTTTCTACATGAATAAAAAAATATCTAAGCGTAATTCTATCGAATAAAAGACAACCACTTAACCGACGAGGTCAAAGCAATCTCCATTGATATGCGTGATGAAAATTTAGATATACTGCAGTTGGGACTCTATTGACACTTGCATAATAAATAGATTTCAACTGGAAGATAAACGAAAAAGAGATTTTATAATAGTTACTTCAGAGGCAATATATTTGAAATATCGATTAGAAAGCCAAATTGATTAAAGAGATTTTTCTAATTGAACATTTGATTTGATAGCATAAAGAGTCAAAGATAAATTAATTGATCAAACAGTCTCAGATCAGCGAAGAATATTAATTACCCAAATCATCAAATTGTATTGATTTTTTCCAACGATTAACGCACGCACATGTACGTATGTGTGTATCTATGAGTGTGTGTTAATACCGTATTAATCATATATATATATATATATATATATATATATATATATATATATATATATATATATATATATATATATATATATATATATATGTCACTGTGGTTGTTCCCTATAGAAAAAAGATTAGAGAATCTACATATAAACTAAAAGTGTATTCTTATGTAAAACTTTCCGGAGAAAACAATGGAAGTGCTCCAGAATCTCTAGATGCCCCTAAAGGAAGTATGCGGGCAGAACCCATATTAAAATTTCAAATATATCCTATTTTGATGAAATTTAAATTATATGGATACCATTCTTCCGGGGAAGGCAATGTCAGTGATTCAGAATCTCTCAGTGCTCTTTAAAGAGAACTAAGGGACCAGAACCTCCCTTAAAACTTCAAATATATGCTGTTTTTGATTAAATTTCAATCATATGTATAAAATTATCCGGCGAAGACAATAGAAGTGATCCCGAATCTCTACCTGCCTCTCAATATGCGGAATCTCTATGTGCACACTTCTAAGAGAGATATGGAGGCAGAATCCGATTTACAACTTCAATTACGTATATCCGATTAATGAAATTTAAAACATGTGTATAATACACTAATTCAGAGAGTTTAAAACATGTCATTTTCTTCGACTATATCAGGGAGCGAAATGGGGGACGGTGACAAAGAAGTAAAAAGTACTGTGTTCTTCTAAGCATAGTAAAAAAGAACATAGTGTTCCTCATTCAAACCCGAGCAGCATCAAGTTTTCTTGCTGGTAGTGTATATATCTATTATATAAAAGGCAGTTGTCTGTGCCTGTTTGTATGTGTGCCAAGTTAAAAGTCAGAAACTACATACGACACAAAGCTGATATATTTTTTCGCCATTGCCTCGGCCAGAATATAGACATATTTTTTACGTAATATTCATTCTTTTGGAAGTCAAAAGGAACAGTTTTAGTCAGGGAATGGGTTGATATTTCGAGCGATTTTGTCCGTCAACCATTGGAGTGAAACTCAAATTAAAATACACTTTGTATGCCTTTGGGCTACGATCAAAGTGCAGAATCTGTTCTGTCATCGGCAATCTTTCTTTAGTAGACACGGGGAGAGATAGGGAGGGAGAAAGAGCGGGAGAGAAAGAAGGAAAGACGGAGGAAAGTAGGAAGGGAGGGGTAGCCATGCTCGTCAGTGAATAACATAGAATAATAAAAAAGGGCTGGAGTTGAATAGAATAAAATCATTACTATCAAAGTAATAACGTTAATGGCTTCATGTGATATATGATTGAAATATGACTGCACCTGCGTAGCCATCTACCATATAATGTACTATTATACTAAAGCTGAGTTAATCAATGTTTCTCTTCCAAAGGCTTTATATTTTAATCACAAAAAATACATGTTAAAATATTCATCAGTTTTGAGATTGATGTATGTTTTAAAGAACTTCCATTTTAATTGTAATAATTTGCCGTAATTTTCAATAAGTCATCAAGTCACCCATATCTTACTAACTTGTTGTCACTCACTTTCACCCTCTCTCACTACAAGTTGATTGACCTGTCGTACTTTTTCTATACAGTATGTAGTACTCTCGATTTTTCTCTGTCTCGCGCTGTCTCTGTATGTCTCTCTCTCTCTTACTAAAGTTAGATGTGTATGTATATATCTATACCGACGAGTCTCGAATAGACAGAAACAGGCCTGTCTATAGATAAATAAATAGTATTTAATTATATATATATATATATATATATATATATATACATATATATATATATATATATATATATATATATATATATATATATATATTTATTGGTTGAATTCCAATGACAAAGATAAAACTTCGGTCTATAATTATAATATTTAATTTATCTTTTATTTTGCGAATGCTTATGTTTTCACAACCGGTAAACAAAAATACAGTCTTTATTATCATACGCTGCTCATCAGAGACCCGGCGGTATGAAGTTGGGTTCACGTTTTTACCGATGTTTGTGTTTGGGGGGTATTTTTGCTAATAATCGTCTTTAATATCAGTTTTTCATTGTTGTATCTGACGAGAAGTGTATGCAATAAATACTCTATTTTTGTTTACTCGCTGCGAAATGTTCGTAAGACGATGAAAATATAAGCATTCGCAAAATATTAAAAAATATACATGCTCTAAACATAGCCCCATTTAGCTCATTAACTTGAAACAATATGGATGGTATAATAATGGATATATACATTATATTTTCTTTAATAAACCCAGAAATATATATATATATATATATATATATATATATATATATATATATATATATATATATATATATATATATATATATATATAATGGATATATACATTATATTTTCTTTAATAAACCCAGAAATATATATATATATATATATATATATATATATATATACATATATATATGTATATATATATATGTACACGCTAATCTAAACTAATGAACGGATCATTATGAATCTTTGAATAAATATACAAGGTAATACGGTGAGTAACATGGGCACATTATCTTTATGTAAATGTTAACATTTAAAGGATATATATATATATATATATATATATATATATATATATATATATATATATATATATATATATATATATATATATAATAATGGTAATAATCCAGGTGGAAAATATCCACAGGGTGGTAATCTAGAGAATTTTAACCGGGTTTATAAAAAGTGCTCAATATCAAAATAGAGCTTTATGTATGATAATTTTATTTACACAGACATGTACAAAATCTGCGACACTGGCATGTCGATGTTATCGATCAACAGTTACTATGAACTGAGATCTCATCAGGCAGAGGTAGAATCCGATCTTCCGGTTAAGATCGGATTCTAACTCTGCCTGATGAGATCTCAGTTTATAGTAACTGTTGATCGATAACATCGACATGCCAGTGTCGCAGATTTTGTACATGTCTGTGTAAATAAAATTATCATATATATATATATATATATATATATATATATATACATTCTTTTATGAACTGATCATAAAAAGACCGGAGCTAAATAAACCTAATACACAGAATATATATTTTCGGCAACACTATGAGTAACATGGGCACATTATTTTTTTGTAAACTTTACCATTTAGGAGGTGATCCTACCCAAACACGCACTCATCTCTAATTTAAAAAAAAATAAGTTAGATAAAATATTTAATAGAGAAAAGAATCGCTCTACATCAAATATTTTAGTTATATAAAGTACTAAACTTTTGAAAGGATCGCTACGCGCACGTGAGCGTCAATAATATGTATGTGCTTGGTAAAATACTAAACTATTGGACTTATCATTATAAATTATGTAATATTTATTCTGGGCAACAATAGTAAGTAACGTGGGCACATTATTATTTTTTTTAAAAAACTTTACGATTTAGGGGTGGAGAGGCACAGAAACCGTATCATACCCCTAAAGAAAAAAATTAAAGCGAATGCTATATTTATTGCTTATACCCGCCGTCCTTAGCTGCAGGTAATAAAGAGAGGACAAAGTAAATAGACCGGACACATGTCTTCTTTTGGGATGGAGGATTTATTTTCATGAGAAATAGGCCCAAACATCAATTATAGCAATCAGCGATATATATATATATATATATATATATATATATATATATATATATATATATATATATATATAGAGAGAGAGAGAGAGAGAGAGAGAGAGAGAGAGAGAAAGAGAGAGAGAAAGGTGTGTGTGAGTACATGCGTGTGTGTATACGCATGTAGGCAGACATGATGCACATAATACTGATAGAAATTAATATTGTCACACAGAGGCGACATCAATATATCTGTCCGGTACGTTTCCAAACGTATCAAGAACCTAGATGCCAGCAAGGCAACTGGCTCTGACAACATTCTAAACATAATGCTTAAGAAGGTGTAACCAGAACTAGCTCTTATTCTTATGAAGCTGTTCAATCGTTGCTTAAAAGAGAAATTCTATCAATCATCTTTGAAAACTTCCTCAATCTGATCAGTATTCAAAATACTAGTGATCGGTCTTCTGTGTCTCAGTATAGACCAATCAGTCTCCTGTACGTCATGAGTAAGTTGTTTGAATCTGTGATAAATCAAGAAGTTGTCAACCACCTTGGCAAAAATAATCTACTCAGTGACAAGTAATATGGATTTCGTCCTGCAAGATCAACTGCTAATGTGCCGACTGTAATATCACACAGGATCAGATAATCTATTGGCGGAGGCTTCGTCTCTAGAGCAACATCTCTTGGCATATCAAAGACTTGTGATAGGGATTAGCACAAAGGTTTGCTTCCCAAGCTAGCTAGCTAGCTAGCTATGGAATATCTGCAAATGTCCGTTCAACCACCAACCCTTTCTCTGAGAATTTTATAAAAGTAGTCGTTGATAGACAGAAGTCTGAAACACATAGTATCAATGCTGGTGTGTCTCAGAGATTTATTTTAGGCCAAATCCTGTGCCTTGTTTTGCATCAATTATCTTCAAAATCACATTCTAAGTTCATTCGTTGACATTTATGCAGATGACACAACCATCTACGGCAACACTTTGAAGAGCATTAATGATCAAGATCTCCCTGTTTCTCTCTCTCCGACCTGGAGCAGGTAGTGCAATGGAGAAATAGGTTGTTGGTTACTTTCAATAGATCTAAAACCAAGCTTCTCTTCTTTTACCACCAACGCTCAGATTCTTACTTTGCTCCAATTGAAATGAATGGCCCTCTCATTGAAGAAGCCTCCTGCTTTGATAAGCTTCTAGAACTGACATGCACTCCAGACCTCAAATGAAAAACTTATAAAATCTGTTGCTAAGGTCGCCGGAAAGATGGTTGGATCATTCTACCGCTCCAGAAAGATGCAATCCTCTACCTGTTTAAGATAAGAGACAAATACGCCCTAAGATGGAATACTGTTGACGCATCGAGAGAGGTGCCGCTCAAATCACCGCTTCCTATCTTGAGAGATTACAAAACCAAATTCAAAATCATGTGGGTATGTCCTTTTATCTCTGCTACAAACTCTTTCTCACAGAAGAGAAGTTGCTAGTCTTTCTCTACTCCATCGTTATTTTCATGGTATGTGCTAGACTGAGCTCCAAGCTATGGTTCCCCTGCAAAACATTCACAAAAAATTCGGCTCGCTACAACCACTGTAAATAATTTTTCCTTCTCTCTCTCTGTACCTAAAATCATGCGGAGCTTCCATGAGCAAAGTTTATTTCACAAACCTATCCGTCTTTGGATCACAATATCAAGGCGCTACTTCCTAACTGACTATAGCATGGCCGTTTTCAAGTTCAATGTTAACAAATTCTTGTTGAGTCGTCCTCTTAAATAATCTACTTCGTATCAGTCTGAATCATTGTTACCAATCCTCAAGTTGTTGGTTCACTGTCCTCCTGACAAATTCATTAACCCGTATCCTCGAGTGGCCTACGGGCCTTGATAAGCAGTGACTCGTTACTACATATAAATGAAACAATTCAATTAATAGGAATAAATATTCATCTTCGTATCAGCGTAATGATTTAACCTGTTTCACAGAATACATAGGTTTATAACCGTTCTAAGAAGACATAGTGCATTTCGATAACGGTACGGCATAATCGCGTTGACACACCGGTTCTTGTTAGATCACCGAAGTTCAGCGACGTGGAGCCTGGTCATTACCATATGGGTGACCATTTGGTAATGCTAGGCGCTGTATGTCATTTTCATATGACAGAAATATATATGCGACTGGATACCGCTTGTGAATTTGATATTCCCTGTTTACTTCCAGCATAGCCCGACCAAGTCTAAATACCACACATGCTATTACCGGTTGGTCGTTAACGTTAAGTACTGTAAATACACTCCAGACTTTACTTAGTTCATGCAAATACTGGTTCAAATATATAATGCGGACGCTTTCCACATAAAACCATGTATGCCCGCAAACACACACTTGCACGAATGCAAGTTGTTAACCTCAAACAAAATGTAAGGGCTATGGTGATAGAGGCTAAATTTATAGGAGGAAACCTGGGTGAAGAATTGGGCAGCAATATGTTTGTTCACATTTCATTAACATTTCTACATGTTAGTATTGTCAGGTAATCAGGAATAAAAAAACGAACCTGTAATACCTGGTGTGGTATTAGCCCTAGGCGGGTTATGTCGGCTTCCTCAAATTAAGAAGCAGTCCACAGCCGCATGTATATCCCGATCATTGGAAGGTGACATACAACGCCTAGAATTCCTAAATGGTTACCCATCTGGTATCGGCCAGGTTCCACGTCGCTTAACTTCGCTAATCTTACGAGTACAGGTGTGTCTACACGATCATGTCGTAAACAGGAAGCAGGAAGTATATTCCTAAGGTAAGCGGTTCGAGGAAGAATCCATCAGAGTAGAAAATCTGTCGACATCTAGGGACCTCTAGAGTGAAGGGGTAGACATTTTGATGTTGGTCGGGTGGGTTGGGGAATATCTTGACATTTATTTGCAAGCTTTAAAGTTTTCCGATGTTATGATTTTCTTGATTAAAACAAAGTTTTGAAAGTGATAATAGCATCAGAAAATAGGAAACTATTCGGGTAATTGTCAACAACGGGAGACCAAATTCGTTTAATGTATTGGTTAGCTGCATGATGGTGGCACAATTGGGATGTTTTAAAATATAATCATTGCTACCAACAGAGTCGAATAATTTACTTGCCCAAGGGGGATAACAGCGAACCAAGTATAGCGCACTTGGCAGTGATTGCATAATTCCCCGAATTGAATTACGCATCCATTCAGACGATATTCTAAATTCTTCCAGGCTAAATAGAATTTTCCTTCAACATACAGAAAAGATATTAGACGGACTGATTTATCGACATCTCATTAGCTGCGTTCAGATTAAATTGGTTACTTACCAGTGTTTATTACCCCTTGGTATTCTTCTTTATGTTTCTTTGAAGCATGTAGTCAGACGACAGTTTCCAACTTTTTAATGCAGTCCTTTGCATTATTGTTGTACTCTGCAATATTTTTCAAGCTGCACCGGAAAAGATAGTGCTGCGTCGTATGGCCCTCCTCCCCACATTCGAAGATTGTTAGGTTAGTTTTGTAGCCCCATTTGATCGCAGCATTCCCGTTCTCGGGCGGTTGAGTGTCCACCACTGGACCCAAGGTGCTTCTGAGCAAGGATGGGGGGGGGGGCTACAAGAAATTTGGATAAAAAAATCAAACGACACTACCCGAAAACTCACCACAGTCTACCTTCAATATATAAAGGACTTGCCTACCCCACCCCCGAAAACCACCCAAAATAAAAAAAAGAATATGTAATTCATATGACGTCAGGCCAGTATTTGGGAGCGACTCCACTCTCCGAAAACATCTCGTTCGAGTCAAGCTTTTAACAGAAAAAGTAATGAATAAAACTGCATATATTCCATTCTATGTTAGTATGTACAAATATACAAAGGTGGGATATGCCGCCCACTAAAATAAAAGCTAGCGAACACCAAAAAGCCACATTGCGTAGAGATCTTGAAAACTTGGGTATGGCTGACCACATATGGAGAAAAGAGGTAAACTATCTACCCTTATAGGATAAAGCAAACATTATAGACTGAAAAGAATGGTGGGGATAAGGACGACTTAACGAAGCAGCGCATATGTTGAGCAACAATGCCCTCTTAAATAGGCCTAGTATAGAATTTAATTCAATATGGCAACCATTGATTATAAATAATAGATTAGAACACCACTATATATATATATATAATTATTTAATAATATATATTTAATTATTGTCCACATACGTATACGTTTCATCCTAATGGTATCATCAGTGTGGAAGATAAATGTTCAGCCAGTCACACGATTTGAACACCGGACACGTGTCATCTTGACTCAATTCGGGTGCTGTAACCAAACGGCTAACTTCAACAGCTATGCGAATAGCCGAGAAATAAATTCTAATTATGTCATATAAAGCGAACAATATAGCCATCCGTCTTAACAGTGTTCAACAGATTACGTTTATATATATATATATATATATATATATATATATATTAATTATGACAATATATGTATTAGCATATACTGTCAGTGCCTTTTAATTAGCAGTCTCTTTAAAAGATTCGATGATTGTCAATAAGTAACAACAGAGCATATATAAGTCAGGTTCATTTTATATTCCAATAACCATGTTTAAGAGAAACTTACTACTTAAGTAATCTGGGCAATTAATGTTATCTTAGTGTTAATTGAAACGGTTTATAAATAAATACTAAACATCTTCCACCAAAACACCGGAATATAACAATCTTAGTAATGCTTGAATAGATGGCTGAATATATATATAGCTAGCGCCCAACTGTTGAAATTAAAGGATATCAACTCTGCACTTAGTTTCGTATTCAAATGACATAAATAGGCATTTGCAAACAAGTTGATGTAACTTTAGGCAACTAAAAAATTACCCTCAAGTGAATTCGAATTTTTATAAATAAATGATAGAATTTATAACTATTTTAAGGAATATTACTGAAGTAAAATTTATAAATCTCCGCACAACTTTTAGAATGTTCTAGATCTGAACTGAAAGATTGAAAATAGCGTACTAGTGAGTTTTCCCCCCATGTGAGTTAGCTCTCTTTTTTGTTGTTTTCTTTTTTTTTCGCCAAAATTGACACACTGTATAGTGTAGTTTTTTTTCAAAACATTCCACCCAAGATCTTTTTATTCTTTGTTGATTTTTGTGATGATTTTGTAGTGTTATAGAGACGATATTGACACAAAAATATTGTTAGGCTCACGGCAAAAGAAACGGACCGTAAATATACATATAACAGAAATGTTATGTTTTTTGGAAATGTGAAAAAAAATCCCCAAAAACAAACAAAGACATTGTTAATAGAATATAAACTGAACCTGACCTCGTGAAGCTGCGAAAAAAACGAAACAAAATCCAGACAAAAAAAATGTGGACCTTGGTGAGAGATATGGGCGTCAAAGTGGTAACTATGAAGAAAGCGCTGAATGAAGATCTTCGCTACTCCTCATACAAGACTTGCAGGGGGCAAGTCCTAACAGCACCAAGTTCCAAGAGAACCGCATTACGAAATCAAAGAAACTTCTCAGGACGGTTAAACAGCCAGTCGAGTCGTCAATGCCTTGGTTCCTCTCAGGACCAGTTGACCAATGTACAAAACAACATGTGGCTATTCTAAATTCCACACGAAGTCCCAAGTTTCCTCAAAGTGTAAAAACCTTGGGTGTGCTTCCAGCAAAGGCCACGCCATGCCGTCCCTACATGTTTCGAAAAGGAACTCACACTCAATTCAGACAATATAAAGTTGCTCTCTACTGTTGTCAAGCGCTCTGTAGAGACGGTAGATACGGAAAGCCTATACGTGTGACAGCAGGATTCAGCTCCGTGTCACACACGTGAAAACCCAGAAGTTGATCTGTGAGAATTTGCACGACGTCACCAGTCCTGCCATCTGGTTTCGACTCGCCTGATTGCAATCCCATGGACTATTTGAAAAAGAAACGAACCGTACAATCTGCAACACAAAGAACGAGCCGATTGCCGGGATATAACTGATGTTCAAGCGTCTGAGACACCGTGAATGCCTCGTGATCAATGTTCAGATCCCGACTGGACGCTCTGGTGGAAGATCAGGGCGCCTTCTTCGAGTGAACTCTATTCGACAAAAGATTTTCCCTGAATTTTGAGAATACATGAATTATTTGTCCTTTCTTTAAAATAAAAAGTGTCAAATTTGTCTAGAACACCTTATAATAGTTGGTTGATCGCGTATTTTTAATTATTGTTTTTTTGTTGTTATTGACAAGTCTATTTATGTGTGCGTATATGTTTTACTTTTTACGGCGAGAGTTGCTGTCTGGCCGAGACCTATCTGTTTGCACTATATAATTTAAATAAATGATTCAACGCACTGAATGGGTTTGTTAGTGTAGTAACAAAGATAATTGATGCCTGTCTCCCCCTTGGAGTAATAATGGAATGTTCTACATTCGTGTATATTAAGAGTGAATGTTAAAACACTATTTGTCTAGCTAAGCAACAAAGCTCTGTGTGATTTTTTCTCTGCCAGTAAGTCCGTGATTATTGTTATTATTGTTATTTATTGTTACTACCGTTATTTGTTAAATTTGTTGCTTGCTTTTTGTTACTCCTTATATTTTTATTTATTTGGAGTTTGTTAATTTTTTTCTACCGTTCTCCGGCCATGGCTACTGCCAGCTGTGCGCCTTCGGAGACCTCTGAAGTGGTTGAGAAGCCATCTCAGCCTACGGATAAAACGGATTGGATTAAGGCACCCGCCCTTAAAATTGACGTTGACGATTTTATCGCCAAAGCAAAAGACTGCACGGATTTCGTGACTGAAACTGGAGTAATCATACAGTTACCAAGGTTGGAGGAATTCCAGAAAAAAACGATATTAATGTTCGTAGTGGACAGAAAGTCCAAAAAACTGATTAGGTCCTCGAAAGAAACTGTCGCAAAATTAATTGCAACGACCGGAGTACGTGCTGAACGTATCGTGAAATGTAAAGGTTATAACACCTGGAATAGTCTCTTTAAGACCGAGGAAGTCTGCATCGAACTCTCGAAGAAAGAAATAATTACTAAAGACTACATTCTGCGAATGGAATACATGGGTCGAAGGAGAACGACCATCTCAGTTTTTGAAGTTCCGGCTGTGGTTCCTGGCGAATACTTAGGCGCCTTTTTACTTAAGTTCGGAGAAATAACAGCTATTACGGTTGACAAGTTCAACGGAACATGGTCTTTTGACGTGTGGCTTAACGAGTCGGCTTTCAAGAAAGTACCATACTACATTGAAGCAAATGGAGAAAAATTGCCTGTGGTGGTGGCTGGAAGACGTCCAGCTTGTTGGATATGCAATGAGGTTGGGCACTTAACATTTACTTGTCCCACAAGGATTAAACCGGCCCAGCCTAACCCCAAGAACAGAGTGCTAGAACACTTGACACCTAAAGTTGCAGCGGAGAAGAAGACTCCCTCCTCAAAGCCAACAACTGAAACTGTAACCCCGGAGGAATTCGAGGACTTATGCAACACCGAAAATGAATCGCCCCAAAAAAAAGTCGTTTGGAACATTGTGACGGGAAAAAAATCACCGAAGTCATACGCTCAAGTGATGACCGAAGAGGAACAACTAGAGATAGAAACCAGTAACGATCCAGGTGGAGAAAAGTACAAAGAATTATTAAATCTTAAAAAGTCTCTCGACGAGGAGCGCAAATCTGAAGAAAAAAAGGGAAAAAAAAACGAAGGAAAAAAAATGGTTTCCGAAACCACAAGTAATGCGGAAAAAAAACAAACTCCCCCGGCCAAAGAACGTCGCTCTCCAGCCAAAGGTGCACCCCCACCATTAAAGTCATCCCCACCAGTAAGGGAATCTAATCTGACCCCCTTATCAAAAGATAAGCCCGTTACCCCTAATCCATCTCCTTTCTGTTCCCCGTGCAACACCCCTAAAAGTACACCGCCCCCCTCTCCAATGAAGACCGATATGCCGCCTCCTGCCTCACCCACCGCCCCCTCCACATCCCAGAAACGCCATCGAAGTCCCTCGCTAGAGGCCCGGAAAAAGAAGACCCCTTTCTACACAGGCAAGGATGTCTGTAAAGTTACTCCCGAAACTGAAAATCTTATGATAAACCATCATAAGAAGAACTACCGAAACCTAGCTACACTAAAGATGGTACATAAAAAAGACATTACCAACCCGGAAAATTTCTTGGATGCACAAAGACTTTTATCTGTGGTTAGATCAAGAGACAAAGCTAAAGGGGTTTGGAATATGATGGAGGAAGCGAATAACGCCTTTAATATATCGCCTCCTCTCGCTTTCTTTAACGATGAAGAAGTAGTATTACTGCAAAAATCTTGTGTTGGGAGGGTCCCTATACGTATCCATCCTACACTCTACAGGGCATTAAAACTAACTTTCCCCTTAGACATTGGCGGTGTGGCCCCGGACGGTCTCGTCTCAAATGAATTGGGACAAGGTTCTCTGGGTTCATCTGTCGGTGTCTTAAATGCATCAATGTTCGTTTCGGGTTCCCAACTCTAAGAGCACTAGAATGGCACTCAGATTAGCAAGCCTAAATGGCCGAGGGTTGAGGGACACCGCTCGTAAACTTCGAGTAGTACGTGACCTTCAGCGACTCGGCGTGGATGTATGTTGTTTGCAGGAGACCCACTTTATTCCCAGTGATTATCAGGGTGCGCTGACTAGAGACTTTCAGCTCTATTCAGCGTACTTTGATACTCACTCAAGAGGGGTTTCCTGGCTAGTTAAGCGCACACTGAATGCGACGTGTGACCCAATCTATGCAGATCCTGAGGGAAGGCTGTGCGTTCTTGATGTTACCGTAAAGGATGTGGCTTTTCGGCTTATTGGGGTTTATGCGCCCAACGCCAGTTCTGAGCGGGTTCCTTTTTTTCGGCGGATCGAGCCCTTTATGGATACGTCGCGTCGGATAATTCTAGCGGGAGACTGGAACGCGGTCTTGGATCCCGATTTAGATCGCTTGGGAAAACGTAGGGGAACTAACAGCAACGGGGATGTTAAGGCATTTCGGGACTTTATCGATAAGTTCGATCTTGTCGATAAATTCCGAAATGAGAAACCCCGTGAAGTAGTATGGACTTGGACTGCTAGTCGCGGCTCCGATTTAGGGCAACTTTCGAGTTACCTTGATCGGTTCTTAATTAGGAGAGTCGATTTAGGGCTTTTAGATTGTCCAAGTTTTCATAATATAGTTTACTCGGATCATAGGCTTGTCCGGGTGCGGGTAAACTTAGATAGTCCTAAGCCTAGATTAGCTGGTTACTGGAAGTTCAACACATCGTTGTTCGATTTGAAGGACTTCCGGGAACAGCTTTTACTAACATTACAGAGGGAATTGACGGGTGCTATCATTGGGAATAAGTGGTGGGGCCACCTTAAGAACGTTATTAGGTCCTTCGTTGCCGATTATAGTCGTCGACTCAACCTTAGATCTAGGGCAACGAAAGTGGCACTAGAAACTAGTTTAAGTCGGGCGGCGGAGGCGGGAGATAGCGTTACCTTTACTGTAGCTAAAACGGAACTGAACTCCTTGGATAACAAGGCAGATCAGGGATTGATAGTTAGGTCTAGGTTAAAAAGAGTGCCGCACGAGGCGACAAACATGGCCGCGTCACTGCGTGCGGAGGAACTTCGACGGTCTACTGATCGACACATCGCCAGTGTCACATTATCGGATGGGCGTCTCGTGACTACAAACGACGGGATTTTGGAGGGTTTTCGCTCTTATTTTCAGGATCTTTTTACCAAGGAGCCCGGTCTGACAATGGCTCAGTTCGACACCTATTTAGCTGACTTTTCTCGTCTCGAGGCGACCGAAGCAGCTAGGTGCGAAGGGTGTATAAATGAGGATGAAGTCCTGGGGGCCCTAAGGCAGGTTGGCCTTGATAAGTCTCCGGGTATCGATGGTCTGCCTTACGAACTGTATTTGAGGTTGTCGCCCATTTTTGTCCCCCTGCTGGCTGTGTTGTTTAACTCCTGGTTTAGGAACGGGTCTATCCCCCAGTACTTTACCAGGGGTATCATCAAATTGCTCCGCAAGGACAAGAGTGGTGGGGATGGTATAGGTAATTTCCGGCCCTTAACAATGTTAAATACAGAGTTAAAGATTTTGGCCAAGATCTTGGCTAATCGTCTGCAGGTTGTCTTGTTTCGTCTAATAAGTCCCGAACAGACTTGTTCTGTTAAGGGCCGGACTATTCAAGATAATTTGCACATGATACGCTTGATCATAGAGAAAGTCGACACTGAGGCCGCGCTGATCAATTTAGATCAGTCCAAAGCATTCGATAGGGTCGATCATCGTTACCTGGAGGCTGTCTTGTCTTCGGCTGGATTTGGTCCCCATTTCCGCTCCTGGATTCGCCTCTTTTATGCAAACCCCGGTGCGTTGGTTGAAGTGAATGGATTGAGGTCAAAGCCTTTCGATTTGTCCAGATCTATTCGTCAGGGATGTCCGCTTTCACCGATGCTTTATGTGCTTGCGTTTGAGCCTTTCCTGCGCCGGCTTAGGGTGAATCCGGTCCTTCGTGGGATTACTTTGTCTGGTGCTTGCCCCATGATTAAGTACTCCGCCTATGCCGACGACGTCACTGTGCTTGTAACGAGCAGTGCTGAGATTAGGGTCGTCGACATGGAAATAAGACGGTATGAACAAGTGACAGGGGCCAAAATCAACTGCGATAAGTCTGTTGGCTTACGCATTGGTGCCTGGAGGGGTGTTCCCCTTCAGGGGCCCTTTGGCTGGACGGATGGGCCTTGCAAGATACTCGGCGTCTGGTTTGGTCCTGATCTCCAGTTGGAGAAAAATTGGTCGGAAGTGTTGAAAGCGGTTAAGGCTGCAGCCCGTCTGTGGTCTTTGAGAAATCTTACTTTAAAAGGAAGAGCGGAGGTGTGTAATTCTCACATTTATCCTCTCATCCTCTACCGTCTTTCTGTGCTCCCTCTGCCGGCGATCACACTAGTTGAACTAGTGAAGGCTCTTTTCGCGTTTTTGTGGCGCGGAAAGCAGCCCATGGTTCGCCGGGAGATCTGCTACTTGCATCCGTCTGAAGGCGGTCTAGGTATGCCAAGCGTTGAGATTCGTCAATATACGCTTCGCTTACACTACCTAGACCGAATGTGTACACCTTGTGAGGGAAACGGTGGATTCTGGAAGGAAGACACCAAGAAAGCCTTTCCGGCTTTGAAAAGTGTGCACTTGCATGGGGGTGAGGCATTTCGTTTACCTCGACGCGAGTGCTCCTTTTATCGCGAGTGTCGACAGTCCTTGAAGTACCTTCTAAGGGTGTCAGAAAGCCTCTCTGACACCCGAGTGTTGTCTCGTAAAGCACTATATCGGGTTATGGTGAGGGGATCTGTTCGTGACGATATTACTGAGGAGCTCGGTCTTACGAAGGGAGAACTTCGCTTGATCTGGCCTTGGGCGCCTGGGTTGAAATGCTTCGATAATTACGAGGCATCACTCACCTGGCTGATAATACGAAATGCACTCTGGGTCGGCAAAAAGCTTTACGCAGCGGGATTAGTAGAGACACCAAGTTGTGTTCGATGCGGCGACTGGGAGGAAACGACCAGACATGTTTTCTTTCATTGCCCCATCGTTCGCCCGCTGTGTGAGTTAGTTGAAGGCTACACGGTTCGCATGTTGAACGGACAGTTCTTCGTTTTGGAGTCTTTTTCGACATGCTGCAATTGGGCACCAAGCATGAAGTGGGAGGAGCATTATGTGTTTCTTTGCTTACTAGCAGTCATGAGAGGAGTGATTTGGTCGACACGACAGAAGGAAGTCTACGGGGAAGAGACCTTCACTGCTCCCCAGCTTGTCCTCATTTTCCAGTCTCGCTTGAAAATGCGTGTCAGGCTGGAGAAGGTGAAACTCCCCCCGGCAGATTTCAACAAAAGGTGGGTGAAAGTTGCACGTTTGTGTCGTTTGAATGGAGCTAATTTTGAGTGGTACTTGGACGTGCCTTAGACAGAATATTGGGTGGCCGAACCGAACACTGACCCTTTTATTTGACCCGGTTAGGCAAGATTAGGTTATGTTTTGTTTTTCTTCCCCTTTTTTAGCTTAGCTAGCGGTATGTAAGTTGTCATAGGCCCCCCTTTTTTTTTCGTCCTCTCCCCCCCCCTTTTTTTTTTTTTTTTTTTTTTTTTTTTTTACCCCGACTTTTATTTTCTAATTCCCATTCCCGACCCCTATTAGGTGACTGATCTGTTGTTTTGTCAGAGATGCAGGTCTCCTTTCGTAATTTTCGAAGGAGGTGTGAGAATAAAACTTTCGTGACCTGCATCGCCTTTTTTCGACTGGCAAAACTACTTATCGGCCACATTTCTTTAGTGGGAGGTTCTTTTACTAACACTTAATTTTATTTATTTTTTCATTGTATATATATATATCATTCTTGTTCCCCCACTCCCAATTCCATGTATATATTGTCATTTTTGGGTTTTAAGTAGGTATATCATGGAGTAAATTTGTTTTGGTGATTGTGACTAGTTAAGTTAAAAATGTTAGTTAGGTCAACATTTTCCCCACCCCCTTGTAGGCCTTGTGCCAAATTTTGTATTTTTTTACAAATAAATATAGTCTAGCTAAGCAACAAATGGTTAAATAAAGCTTATCCTTAAGTTATATTCGGCGTCCAGTTTTTATTACAATTTATTTAACCATTCGTTATGGAACGTTACTTGAAACCCGATCGTCTAGACCTTGATACGGCCGACTCGGAATCTACTGACAAATGGCGGCATTGGAGAAAAATGTTCGAAGGATTCCTTACAGCTCTACAGTTATCTTCAAACGCGGCTTTAACAGGTACTGAGAAATATACCCTTCTTTTACATCATGTCTCTACTGCTATTTATAGAAATTTATCTGAATGTGAAAATTATGAAACTGCGGTGGACATTTTAGAAGCCATGTTTGTAAAGAAAAAAAATACTATTTTTGCTAGACATTTACTTGCTACCCGGCGTCAACAACCAGAAGAAAGCCTTGAACAATACCTTCAGATTCTAAAGACGTTAAGTCGCGAGTGTGAATTTACAGCCTTAACTGCGAACCAAGCGAGAGATGTTTTTATCAGGGACGCATTTATTAATGGAATACAGTCCAACCAAATAAGACAAAGACTACTAGAGAATAAAAACCTAGACTTACCAACAGCTTACGAACAAGCTCTAACGTTGGACATGGCACAGAAGCAGTCTGTCTTCTATTTACAACCCGATATTTTGGGAGCTGCTATCGTAGCCCCTCCTCTGCATGTTCAAAATTCTTCCATTGTCCAAGATGCTGCCACCCCCCTTTCTAACGATCACGAACAACTTATCACTGCCGCCTCAGCTGGATCCACATGCTACTTTTGTGGCCTTCGTATACATGCTCGTTCGTCCTGCCCGGCTCGAGATGTTAGATGCCACAAGTGTGATAAGCAGGGACATTTTTCGAAAGTTTGCCGGTCAGCTTCTCAAAAAAAACGTTCGGCTACTCTTGCTACTGTAGCACCAATTACAATATCAGCTGCATTCCCCGGCTGCCTCTCAAAAACAATCGTGAGGGTAAAAATCAATGGATTGACTATTCATGCGCTTATTGATACAGGCAGTTCCGAAAGTTTTATTAATGCCAGTATTGTAAAAGCAAATAAATGGGAAATATTTCCTTGTTCCAACCAAATATCAATGGCAAATTCATCTTTATCGTCCCATGTAATTGGATATTGCATGGTTAACCTGAAACTAAAAGGAAACTCCTATCAAGGGATCAAATTATCAGTAATGAAAAACCTCTGCTGCGAAGTGATTTTGGGTCACAATTTTCTAAAACAACATTCATGCGTTGAAATTCCTTTTGGTGGCCCCAAGCCAGTCCTAAGCGTATGTGGACTAGCAGCTGTCAAAGTGCGGCACCCGTCACTTTTTACAAACTTAACTCCTGACTGCAAACCAATAGCAATAAAATCAAGACGCTATTCAGAAACGGACAAGCAGTTCATAGCAGCAGAAGTAACAAAACTACTTAAGGAAGGAATTATAGAGCCAAGTGAATCTCCATGGCGAGCACAGGTCCTCGTAACAGCCACTGAAAATCACAAGAAAAGGATGGTCATTGACTATTCCCAGACCATCAACAGATACACATTACTCGATGCCTATCCACTGCCTCGTATTGACGAAATGATTTCTAATATTGCAAAATATCACACTTTCAGTACTTTAGATCTCAGAAGTGCCTACCATCAGGTACCTATCAAGCCAGAGGATAAGCCCTACACGGCATTCGAGGCCTGCGGTCGCCTATATCAGTTCTGCCGAATTCCTTTTGGGATAACAAATGGTGTGGCTAGCTTCCAGAGGGTAATAGATGAAATAATCTCCAATGAAAAATTGAAGGGTACTGTTGCATATATAGACAATGTCACAGTATGCGGACATAACCAAGCTGAACATGACCACAACCTTAAACGATTCATGGCTGCCGTCAAGAAATATAATCTGACTTTGAACAGTGAAAAATGTTCCTACAACTTGAAAAGCATCAAATTATTGGGATACATTGTCAAAAATGGCACCATGACGCCGGATCCCGAGCGACTGAAACCGCTAATGGAATTACCAATCCCTGGAAACATGCCCTCTTTACGACGAGCCCTCGGTATGTTTGCTCACTACTCCCAATGGGTTGCGTCTTTTTCAGAAAAAATACACCCATTAACACAAGTATCTACTTTTCCGTTGTCCTGTTCCGCCATCAGAGCATTTCAAAACATGAAAAGGAACATTGCTCAGTCTGCCATTTCTGCTGTGGATCCTTTTATCCCTCTATTAGTTGAGACGGATGCCTCCGACTGTGCGATAGCTGCCTCACTGAGACAATCCGGTCGTCCTGTAGCTTTTTTTTCAAGAACACTTTCGAAATCCGAGCGACGACACTCTGCAATAGAAAAAGAAGCGTACGCCATAGTTGAGGCATTACGAAAATGGAGGCATTACTTAATCGGCCGACATTTTGAATTAATCACTGACCAAAAGTCGGTCTCGTTTATGTTTAACCCAAAAACAACGAGTAAAATAAAAAACGAGAAAATAGCGAGATGGAGAATGGAGCTTTCTTGCTACTCCTTTGACGTCACTTACCGCCCTGGTAAGGAGAATGCCGCGGTCGACGCGCTTTCAAGGGTGTGTGGCCTGGTAACTGGCTCAGATGATCTTCAGTATATACACAGGGAATTGTGTCACCCAGGTATCACAAGAATGATTCACGTAGTCAGGAGCAGAAACTTGCCATATTCTGTTGAAGACGTAAAAAGAATTACGAACTCTTGTCGGATATGCGCAGAAAATAAGCCCAGGTTCTACAAACCTCCTCCAGCAACACTCATTAAGGCCACACAGCCTTTTGAAAGACTTAACCTGGATTTTAAGGGCCCTTTACCCTCTAAAACTAAAAATAAATACATGCTCACAATAATAGACGAGTACTCAAGATTTCCGTTCGTCATCCCCTGCCCAGACGTAACGGCTGCAACAGTAATTCAAGGCCTCTGCTCCATTTTTGCCGTTTTTGGAGTGCCTGCATATATACATTCAGATCGTGGGTCTGCTTTTATGTCGGACGAACTCAAGCAGTTTCTGCATGCACGAAGAGTAGCTGTAAGTAGAACAACTCCTCACAATCCTCAAGGAAACGGACAGTGCGAAAGATACAATGGTATAATATGGAAGACAGTACAGTTGGCGGCAGCAAATCGCAATAGTCCGATCTCCGATTGGGAAAGTCTCATCCCCATGGCCTTATACGCTATTAGGACTCTATTATGTACAGCGACAAACGCTACCCCACATGAGAGATTCTTCTCGTTCCCACGACGAAGCTCAGCAGGCACATCACTTCCCTCGTGGCTTGCACAACCTGGCACAGTTTTATTAAAACGTCATGTTCGTCATAGTAAACATGACCCATTGGTAAGCGAGGTACAATTAATCGAAGCGAACCCTCAGTATGCACTGGTCAGAAATTCAGAAGGAAGGCAATCTACTGTCTCCTTAAGGGATCTAGCCCCAGCAGGAAATGTATATGAACGTAGAACTGCTTCAGATGGATATAGAGCTCCGGTTCGTGGAACAAGTCCGACCCTCTTAGGTGATCGTGTGCCAGATACGTCAAGTTCAGAGTCCCAACAAAACGAATCTGAATATACTAACAGAGTCGTCTCTGACTCTAGTTCGGACGACAGATGGGTACCACGAAAGCGGTTTCACCCAATATCTGAGACAGATACTCAATCTTCAGACACCAAGCGACCGAAGCGCCGTAGAAAACGAGAGCGATTTGGAGCAAGATATTTTAGCCCTAAACCAGCAACACAAGACAGTCCCGAAACGTCGTCAGGTCCCGAGGAGCCTAGATTAGAAATGGATGTCGGGCACGAACAACCAAGACGCCCTCAAAGAACCCGCAGGAGGCCAGGTCGATGGGATGATTTTGTTCCCTACGAATAAGAAGATAGATGGGGGAGAATGTAGTAACAAAGATAATTGATGCCTGTCTCCCCCTTGGAGTAATAATGGAATGTTCTACATTCGTGTATATTAAGAGTGAATGTTAAAACACTATTTGTCTAGCTAAGCAACAAATGGTTAAATAAAGCTTATCCTTAAGTTATATTCGGCGTCCAGTTTTTATTACAGTTAGTAGCATATATCTCTCATTTGTTTTGTTTTTCAACATTTCTAAAACTGAATGTAGATGTAATAAGTATTTTGACGATAACTGAAAAACACGCTACCAAAGATTAACATAACAACTTATATCACTCTTACGATGTTTTTCCACAAGACTCCAATCTGTGCCTTATCTAGTTACCATTCTAAACCCTGTGTATCGCTTTATTGCAGGTCAATATTTTTTTAATTTTGAAATTGCTATGAAACGCAGAGAAGTGAAATTAGGTACAATGGAAGAGCATAACAAAGTGCCTTATTTCCCTGATTTTTGTGGAATTTGAACAAATATTTTGAAAGTTATGCTAATTTTTCTATTTTCTGGTAATTTTAAGTGTGTATCACTTTATTGCAAGTGTCTAAAAATGTATATTTTCGGTAATAAAACAATATTCTAACTTCATATTTCTATTTATATGAAATAAAGAACATATCCAGTAACAATATTAACCAAAAACAAGAACGAATTTCACATTATTTTGTTTAAGGAAATATTTATTTATCAACATAACACCCATGCTTCAAAATCACTTTGAATAGCCTCTTGTCAACTGATGATGTCAATCGGCGGATTTGAGATGATGTGATGCTATAGGAAACTTCCAAAATCTTCCTCCAAAGTTCATCCTTCGACGAAAATTGAACACCTCCTTCATAAACTTTCATCTTTATTATTGACCAGAGCTGCTCAATTGGATTTATATCTGGAGAACAAGGTGGCCATGTCATCAAATTTTCTCCACTAATGACTAATGACTTAAGGTAGGATGCCGTAGCCTTGGCTGAGTGGGATGGCGCATTGTCGTGCATAAAAATCAATTTGCGGTGACGCGCCAATGGAAGGTCATCAAGCCATGGTGACAAATGCTCATTTAAAAATAAAATATAAGACTGGCTTGTCAGTTTGACACCTTCTGGCACTCGAAATGGTCCAATTAGTTCATCGCAGATTATTCCAGCCCAAAACATGACACCTCCACCTCCCTGTTGACGACGAAATCGATGAGGGGTAGGGAATCCAAGAGGACTCCAAACTTTGGCACACCCATCTGGTCCATCAAGGGTTGCTCTGGCCTCATCGGTGAAAAGAACATTTTCAAAGCTGGTTTTCATGTATTTCTGAGCCCAAGCCAAACGTTTTTCCTTATGAGTTTGGTTTAAAACCGGTCTTGCTATGGGCTTAATGCTTCTTGCAATTTCGTTTAAGACATTGCAGCGTGTCTTTCTGGACAAGGAAGATATTCCAGCCTTGTCAAATATAGCAGCACTGTTGCTGCCCGGCTGCTTGATAAGTTGACGGCGAATCTTTCTAACATCACGAGCAGAAACTGACTTTCTTGTGTTTTTGTCCTTCCTTGGTTTGATGTTTGGATTTTCAACGAATGAAGACAATGTTCTTCGATCTCTTCCAAGCTCCTTGGCTAGATCTACGAGAGATAAACCTTCTGCAAGGCCTGCAACAACACGTTCCTTTTCACTAGCTGTCAATCGACCCTTTCTAGGCATTTTGGGAGACCTGCAATAAAGTGATACACACTTTAAATTAACAGAAAATAGAAAAATTAGCATAATTTTCAAAATATTTGTTCAAATTCCACACAAATCAGGGAAATAAGGCACCTTGTTATGCTCTTCCAGTGTACCAAATTTCACTTCTCTGCGTTTCATAGCAATTTCAAAATTTAAAAAATATTGACCTGCAATAAAGCGATACACAGGGTTTATAGTAAAGTAGAAGAAGAACAAAAAAAACAAACAATTCCCATGAACAGAATAGTTTAGCACCACTTTTATTTCCCCTTACGAAGATTTTATTAAATTAAATCATTATTATTATAAATTATTATAAATCTTATTTTAATTATCTAAATTAATTACATTTAAATCGGTTATTTTCGGCTTTTTTAGAATTAATACTCTAATACTTATATTTCTTTAATTAAATCTTTGTTTAGCCGGTGTCTAATGACTATGGATCAAATTCAATGCAAAACTGAAATATTTAGATTTTTAAATAGGGCTGGGTATATTATTATTGCCTCATAAACCCTTTTTTGATACTCTAAAAGAAGCGAAAATTTAAGGAATACTTATTAATTGATGTTTAATAACTATTGTTAAAATTTCGAAAAAATCGGAGGTGTCTTAATATTCACGAAACGATTCGACCCCCTTTTAAACCATTTTGCGTAGAATAAAATTGAACTAAATATAGCCCACATTACTACTCGTTACGTATAGCAGCCGTAGAAATGGGAATATATAAACATATAAATATACCTAACTTTATGTAAATCGAGATTAAAAGAAAATTATGTTCGGCGGTAATCCAATCCACGCCTTTAAATCTAACGTTATGTTTTATTGTTATTTGTTGATTATGTCACGTGACCTGATACACGTGACATATACAGAATAAGTACAACACTTTTGCATAATTAGTTTAACCACTTCTCACGTTGAATATTTTATCATATTTTTCATCATTATATCACGTAGTCACTGCCGAAACATGCCACTGTCACATTCCCTTCTTATTTGTTTATCTATTAACTTGTCAAATATTTGTTGTTTATTATTTCGCCATTATATGTCCTTGTTTTTGTGTATTTGCAAATACGACTTTCTAATCCACATTCACTTTTCCCTAAAAAACATTCACAGTAAGAACTCGTCTCTCTACCAACATTGAAAATAAATTTCTTTCTTCTCTGTGTGTGAAAAACTAAACGGAGATTTTATGAACCAAGTTTATTTCCCGGAACATCCCTTTCGTAGAACACGTTGCTGCAGGACTGATTTCCTAGAGATTACAACATGACAGTTTTCAAAAGTAATGTCAGCAATAGCTGTCGAGGCTTCCTCCTCACTAATAAAATGTTGTCCATCATTTGCAATCTTTTCATAGGACTGCCCTATAATCCTACATACACCCTTATCCTCGAGTGAATGTTGGCCTTGGTAAGTGGTAAATCATTAGTATTAAAAGAAAGATCCCTTGGACCTGATTAATAAGTTTCTTGACTCTAATATTTCATCCAGAATGATAAACTTTTAAAATATGAACAACGTTACAGTGCTCCACCACTTGCATGCATCTTAAGGTTTCTTTAGTGTCTGCTGAGTCACGACAAAGCAGATTTTATACAGAAATAACCCAGGTTCCCAATTATTAAAAAAAAAAAGATTGTTTTGAAATTCTTAAGATAAGGTCAATAATTTGTATTATTTGGACTATTCGAACTACTGGATGTTATTCTCACAACGTTTCGGCCGATGTAACCTCCGACTTTCTTCATGTGCGTCTAGTCTAACTCGGGGATCTTTATGCCGAACTCAGGAATCTGTACGGAGTTTTCAACTGAACCATTTATTCTTGTTTCGTCAGCCATGGCCTGCAGACATCTTATGTAATTGTTAGTATCGCCTGTATTGGGGATTGAACCTCAACCTCCAGAATACTGTCACTAAGAACTAATTAAACTTAGCACTTTATCCGTTGCGCTACGGGTTTATGTGCACGAAACGTTATGAGAATAATGTCTACAATAAAAACAGTAGTCCAAGTAATCTAAATAATACAAGAAATAAGTGAATATGCAACCATGGCGAAGCTAAAATATATTGCTCTAGGAAAATGAAAACGATAGAGGTCAAAAGGTTGTCATCAATACATAAACAGAGCATTTAAAAGGCATTTTCTCTCCAAAAGTTGCACATATCTTTTAAAGCAAAACACAATTCAGCAAGGTTATTTTCAGTAGGACGAAGAAAAGCAATTAAAATTCCGGTTTCGCTCTAAATAACTTGTTCATGATTTCCTACGAGAATATATTTTCGTCTCAATTTAGAAGTGACATCTGAATTAAGTTGCTATCCTCGTCATAGTTTTTTGGCTCTAGAAATTAAACAGAGTGTAGACAATGCGCCGGAAGTGGCAATGGACAAACTAAAAGAATACCCGTCCCAGGACATGTAAAATTTATTCCTCGAATAGAACAGTTTTGCACCATATTTATGTTGACTAACAAAGATTAAAACTAAGATATGATGATACTATACCTTATGTCTAGAATCCTTATTAAATTTTTTAATCAATACCCATTACATGATTTTGATTCTAGACAATGTCTTGAATTTAAGGCCTACAATTAAGGTGTCTTAAGAAGAAATTAAAACTCAGGGAATCTTGCTTAATTAGTGTCTAATAACTATGAATCAAATTCAATGCAAATCTGAAATATTTAAATTTTCAAATGAGTGGTTGTGTCCACATTATGCCGCATAAACCCTTTAAAACCCTCCACAGAAACTGAAATTTGGGGAATATTTATTAATTGATGTCTAATACCTATCAAATCGGAGCTATCTGGTTTTACGAAGGTATTCTACGTCCTCTTACCCATTTTAAATATATGACAGAGTGCTGGAACCCTGCGGAAAATTTCGGGTTATTAAATTGCTAGTATGTATTTGGAAATCCGCACCGGTAGTATTAAAATTATTGTTCACACAAATTATGAGATCGAATTGTTGTTAACAAGAATTGTTTATATTTCTGCAAGGCATTGTTTTCTGCTGATTTGTAGGTAGAACACAACGAAGGGTCGGGAGTCAGAGTCAGAGACAGGAGTCAGAGTAGTGTGAGCTTATTGGCACCTAACAGGAACCCACTTTGCCCACCCCACTCTATCCGAAACAAACATGACATTGCAAAATAAAAAAATAAAACCTAAACCAGACACCCAACACAAAACATCTTCGCCTCTGCCCCTGAGGCTCGCATTCACAAATATCCGGGGACTTAGAACCAACATCAACGACGTAAACACCTTTCTCCTGACAAACTCCTCGGATATCCTAGCACTAAGTGAAACGAAGCTTCAATCCTCAACCTCCTCTCACCACTTTGACATGACTGACTACCTCCCTCTCTACCGTAAAGACTCTGACAAACATATGCACCGGCTAGGAGTTTATGTTCGGAACACGCTTCCCCTAACTAGAGAACATGGGTTAGAATCAGATGACAAAGCCTACATGTGCTTTCGATTGACTTTACACCACAGCGTTAGTTACTTATATTTCTTATACCGTTCACCTTCGACCCAGGAAAGTACCCTGCTAAACTCTGTTTCTGAAAGCATAGATAGAACACTCTCACTTGACTCGAATGCCCAATTACATGTATTTGGGGATTTTAATGCACACCACCGTGACTGGCTGGGATTCTCCAGCCTTAGTGAGGCAGCCGGTTACTCTACGTATAATTTCTCCTTAGATCACCCCCTCTCACAGACTGTCGCTTTCCCGACCCGCTTCCCTGATCAAGTAGACCAGCAAACCTCACTTCCCGACCTGTTCTTGACCTCACTGCCCGAGGCTTGTGTGACTGAAGCCCATAGACCGCTCGGGAACGCTGATCACGTAGTGGTTATGATTACTATCACCTTAAAAAATTGTCCAAAAGCTGAATATCCATTGCTCAAAATAACGAGATACCACGAGCAGGCTAATTTTAAGTTCATCAGAGATCACATAAGCGATGCTCCATGAACTGAAACTTTCTCACTGCTGATCAGTGTGCAAATGAGTTAACCGAATAGGTCAAAGCAGGCATTGAAGCCTATATTCCCAATGCGAACATTCTTTAGCAAACCCCACTCCCCTCAATGGTTCACCTCGAAATGTGCAGCTGCCATTGCTGAGAGGCAGCAATCATTCCGAAAGTTTGTCCGCCATAAGTCAACTGCGAATAGACAGAAATTCATAGAATCATTAAATAAGTGTAAGACAGTAATAGGTGAAGCAAAGAGAAAATATACAGAAATAACCAAAAAACGCATTCAGTCACAGAAACTAGGCACTCGCGATTTCTGGAAAATCTATAATAGTCTGGTAAACAGTGGCCAATCAACGATTCCCCCGCTATCAAACCACAATGATGTCGTTTGCACGGCAGCTGATAAGGCTGAACTACTTACCCAGCGTTTCTCCATTAACTCGACTTCAGACTCGGCAAACCACCATCTCCCTAAATTCCCTTTGCGGACTGAAGTCACACTTGAAAACCTGGTCATCACCCCAATCTCAGGTCAAGGGCATCATAAAAAACCTCGACACCTCCAAAGCATGTAGGCCTGATCTTATACCGGTAATAGTAATGCAGAAATGCTCTGCAGAACTGGCCCCTGTCCTCTCCAAACTCTACAACAAATGCTTTACTGAATCTTGCTTCCCTGATAGCTGGAAAATTGCCTATGTGGTACCAGTCTTGAAGAATTTTGGGGATACAACGGATCCTCAGAACTACCGTTCAAACAGTCTACTCCCGATCTTTGCTAAAATCTTTGAATCCTTAATCAATCTAGCGATAGTCCGGCACCTAGTTAATGCTAAACTTTTTTCTGACCGCCAGTATGGATTTAGACAAGCACGATCTACTGCGGACATCTTAACGGTCATCTCTGAACGCATATATCATACACTGAACAAGGCGGGTGAAGCTAGAGCAGTGGCGATTGATATATCCAATGCGTTTGACAAGGTATAGAATAAGAAGCTCCCCCTAAAAATTCACTCATATGGTACTACTGGACACATATTTAATATAATTAGATCCTTCTTAACCAAAAGAAATGTCCACGTTGTTCTCGATGGCCGCTTATCTAAGCAACATGACATAAATGCAGGTGTACACCAGGGATCCATCCTCGGACGTTGTTCCTGATTTTCATAAACACCCATCTCTGATGACACCGAGTCTGAGATAGGTATATTTGCTGACGACACCACGATTTACTCTCGTCATGTGGGCAAAACGGACGTGTACATATCTGAGGCAATGGCTGAATCCTTAGAAAGTGACCTACAGGCTGGATTGGGGTCATAAATGGTTGGTAACTTTTAATGCCGCAAAGATAAAGCTCCTTTCCTTCAATAACTACAAGAAACCTCTTCAACCACCGATTGCCATGGCAAATAACACCCTACCTGAGAGTTCAACATTCAAACTCCTCCGCCTAACATGAATTGGAACAAATACATTGAAGATATTACCATGGCAAAGAAGGTGGGCTCCCTCTACCGTGCTAGTAAACTCCTCACACCTGACATTATCCTGTATCTCTACAAAGCCACCATCCGCCCATCTATGGAGAATTGTTGTCACATCTGGGCTGGTGCATCATCCCCTAGTCTCTCCTTCTTAGACAAGGTCCAAAAAAGAGTCGCCAACTTAATAGATCCCTCACTATCTACTAAGCTCCAGCCCCTTTTCCATCGCCGCAATGTTGCATCCCTGTGCATGTTTTACAAATACTTCAATGGATTGTGCTCCGATGAACTAGCTACTCTGGTGCCCCCTCGACGCAAATACACTAGAACAACCCGACTATCAGCTAGGTCTCATCCATTCACTGTGGAGGTCCCTAGATGCCGGAGAGCCTTCTACTCCAGCAGCTTCTTTCTTCGTGCTGCCTGCCTCTGGACTCCCTCCCTGCTCCCTGTTTCCCCGACGTTACTGACATGCAGAGGTTTAAAACTAATGTAAACAGACATCTAGCTGCACAGCTTCCAACTTAGGATGACACCTTAAACCTACTCCCTAATTCTCAGTAGCCCCTTACGTCAACAGTGGCGTCCTGCCTTGTTTGGGGGTGAAACATCTTTAAAAAAAACTACGAAAATTTTTAAATACCAGTTTCGATGAAATATAGCTATTCTTATCTTCAAAATAAAATCAAGAATATTGTTATGCTGTTAATACTCTGGTTACCTGTTTGGTTTACCGTTTTTTTCTCACATGTAATTATTTTTACGAAAGCAGAAAGAGCCAATTCTTTCGTAACATTATTAATACGTGGAGACATTTATTAATCCATGAGAAATATTAGACGAATGAAGCAACTATGGGATGATTGTCTCTTGTATCCATGGAACATGTTCAACAATCCCGAGTATTCATATTCTATCACCGAAACTAAATTTACTATTTCAAGACGCTTTGTTCGCCGATAATTTCCCGTTTTCTATGAACCTCGAAAACTTTTAGTCCTGTGCTGTGTCATAATCTCACTCTGTTTTGTCTTATGTTTATTTCTAAATACAAGTCATTAATTGTAGTGTGTTTTAGTTACTATTTTCAAAATATAAAAATACTTTTCACTGGTTTATTTCTGTATTGTGTTCAAAATTTGAAATTGAAACGGATACTGAGAAAAAGATAACGTTTTTACTAATCAATATAAATGATTTAATTTGAAAGTAAATTTCATTTTACAAAAAGAATGCCGCGAGAAATGTAAATTAAACAGTTTTTGGCATAATTACAAATAAAAGAAATAAACTTAAAATTTAATTTTATTTTGTACTTCAATTCCGTGTATATATATATATATATATATATATATATATATATATATATATATATATATATATAGGAGTAGTAGAAGGCTATCACAATGCAAGAAATGGAAATATGTCGGCGTTGAGAAGTAAGACAAAACAAGTGATTTTAGTTATATATTTTTCAAAAACTTTTTTAATAATTTTTTTTTCATATAACAAATCTTACTTGATTAGGCAAGACTTCAACACTGATGTATCTGTGTGACTGTGTTCCATAATATATTTCGAGGAAGACCTCTTTATCAAATAGTAGGTGTTTCAAATTTCATAATATTTTCAAAATAAACTTAATATAAGGATAATTAAGCAAATAAAACATGCCTTGTTTTGCAGAAAAGTGAAAAGGAAGAAGTTAAACAAACTGAAACAGACACATCGTAAACCGATTGAAGTAGAGATCAAGCTTATAGCGCAAACCTAACACGGAACAACATGGTTAAAACAGCTCAAAGGTGATGTAAAACGTAAAAATTATTGAAAGCGAATTATTTGTGTAAATGGTTGCGTTTTAGTGAATATGAACATCTCTATTATCCCTCGGTAGCCGACGCATATGGAATCTCCTCTCATTTGATGCTAATGTGCTAACATAGTAGCAGGAAAGATTATTTTGCGATTTTATTTAATGGCAAAGATTTAGTATAGTTAGCAGCCCTTAAATCGACATCAAACAAAATATACAACAAATATCTGTTACCAAACGCAAGAAAAATTAGATTTCTACCTACCTGCATAGTTTTAATTTTCTGAAAGTGTTTCAAAGTTTTTCTTTGTTCGATAAAGTTTGCGTCTATATCTGCCGGTTTTTCGACCAACAATCCAACATGGCCACCGTCAGATATGGCCTTTAGCTTCTATGTTTTATAGATAACAACAGAGAAATCTAAAATAAAAAAATGACAACTATTAACTGTCACTAAACGTTTAAAAATGTAATTTTCAACAGATCTTAATATTTATAACTTACTGAAACTGCTTTAAAATCTTTCTTTTTTGCTTCAAAATAAGTTGCTCTATATTGAAGCTTTTGGACTAACGTGATCAGCCATTTTTTACAGGCCTTCGATCATCCAATACAATTTCTAAAATAAAAAATCACAGTTTCAGAACTGTAAGATAATGCAAGTTAATAGAAAATTAAATTTTCTTGCGTTTGGTAAAAGTTATTGTTTGTATTTTTTGTTTATTTACGATTTCTCTGCTGTTAAATATACTGCATAATTAATTACTAATTTAATTATAGTTAGATTTATTTTTACTTTTGTTCACCATGAACAAGGCATATTGCAACTGACGCGTAAGAGGCTACTGTGATATGCGCCAGATTAATAAGAGGAAACCTGGATGAGAGTTGGACAGCAAGATGCTTGTTCTTATTACATTTAAATTCCTGCATGTTGGTACGGTCGGGAAAACATAGAGCAGGGAGGAAATTCCAAAAGCAAGCTGGCTGAGAAAATAAGTTATCAGAGTAGAAAATCTTCCAGAATCTACAGTGAATGGGAGGATTTTGCTATTAATTGAGTGGGTTTATGGAACTTTTCCTTGAGGGGGGGGGGGGTACACGTTTATCGGAGCATATTTCGTAGAAGTACTTGTAAAACAAGCACAGGGATGCACCACTGTGGTGATGCGACAGGGGCTGGAGCATGGCAGACAGCGCGGGCCTTTTTAGGTTAGAAATTCTTTTTACACATAATCCAAAGTATTTTTCTGTTGTAAACTTTGCGGTAACGTACACTGTTTCTTTTTATTGATCTATCCAGTATTTTCCACTCTATAATACAGAGCAATGCGTATTTATCTATATATGAATAAATATATATATTTATATATGTTCGGTCACATGAATCGTCGCGAGTTAAAACATGCCCTTTTTAGCCTCTGGACAAAACCATTTCAAGTGGTGAAGGAGAAGCGAGAAAACAAATAGCAAGGCAGACAACCCTCACTGCCTGAAATGCATTCGGAATGAAGACATCAGAAATAATAATAATAATAATAATAATAATAATAATAATAATAATAATAATAATAATAATAATAATAATAATTGATATATGTAAAATTAAATTACTCACTTAATTCTATGATTTTATATGAATTAAATTCATATAAAATTCAGTGCGAACACTGGCGAGGCATACTTTTGAATCTTTTTTGGCGGAGGGTATTTACGTGGTCTCTTCCGTAAGTACTCGATGTCTTTCTAGAAAGAATTGTAAATATAAAGCTATCGGGGAAACCAAAGCAAATAATAGAATCATAAGAAATGAATATGAATATTAATACGAACACGGGCGAAGCATAACTTTTTTTTGTCCTTTTTGACGGAAGGTGTACACTAGTGCTTTAATAAAGCGGAGTGAGCGAAACGCAACTTTTTGACATCTGGGTCCTCAGACGATTGTCCGACAAGATAAATTGTTTCCACAAATATTTTTATCGTCTGAAATTGTCAATATCTGCAGATTGTTATTTTTAAAGATGGCGCTTCGATGTTGGAGCAAAGCAAATGTGCTTTGGTCGCTAAATGCTAAATGTCAATAAATTATACTTTTCAGGTGTTTTTCTTTTAATATTATTACCCCACAGGAGAACAAACAAATGTAGATTTATTAAATGTTTTTTTTTTTGGGGGGGGGGGAGGGGGGGTGTTATTCCTAAGAATGTTGACTACTGTAGAGGGGGAATCAAATATGTTTGTCCGAAGATGACATTTTTGTGGAGTTGTTATTTTCAGAGTATGCTGCCCCGAAGGGAAACACAGACATGTTTACCTTTTGATCAGTGTAAAGATATGAAAGACCGGGTGGTTTTCGTACCCGGATTATCGTAAATGATCAAACCTCCCACGGTTCGAGTAGGTGGAAGAAAGAATGGATAAGGTGGCGTGGACGCTTTTGGAATGAGGAACCTGACAGAGAAAAACATCGTTTATCTGATCAGTTCCTAGCCCGTACATAAACACGAAGGCAGTTAAGGTTCAACTATTTATTAATTTGCTTTGTTTTACTATTTTTTTCTTTCGATTTCTCGACTGTTAACTATACTACACCATTGCCCATTTAATTATAGTTAGGTTTAGTTTTTCTTTTATTCAACCCAAATAAGGCATATTGCAACTGAAGCATAAGAGGTTACTGTGATATGGGCAGATTTATAAGAGAGCCAACCTGGACGGGAGTTGAGCAGCAAGATGTTTAATGTTAGGATGTGTTGATTTTGCTCCCATGCGACGAAAATACTACACTGTTGATACTATGAAGGAACTATTTAAATACATCAGAGTGGAAATCATGTCTTTTCTGAAAATGGCCAGTCACTACTTCAAATTCTAATATCTATAAGTTCAATAAACCAAACCTCCCTCGGAAAAATTAATCAATTGCAGACTGTTTACTCAAGAAATATACACATTTAGAAGAGATTCATCCAAATCTGTTAAACATTTAAAAAATATTATGAACATCAAGCATAAAATCCTTGTGTCCAATATAAATGGATTCGGCATTAAATAACACAAAATGGTTGATATGCCGTAAAACAAAACAAAACAATAAAACATTACCTTGCTTAGCAAGAACAAGAGCCACTCGAGGATAAAAATTAATGGAATGATTATCAGTTGAAAGATGAAGAACAATCAATTGTATGAACTAAGTTCGATCACTTATAGAGTAGTTTATGGCATTTATTTGTTGATATTGGATTTGAAGACGACTATGTTGTAATCTGCAGGGAAGCAGTCTAACGATAATGTGTTCCACGAGCGGGAAGGCTTTGCAAAGAAGCTTTGTCCATGGAATTTTCGCCTGACGCTAGGAAGATAGAGGAGGAAAAAAACGTGTTTTCTGTTGTAGTAGCTATACGAGTTCTTGTTGTGAATGTCTTATAAAGAGGAACTAAAGATTGGAGCTCAGTCGAGCATTTATCATGGGTAATAACGATAAAATTTAGCGAGTCTAGAAACATCTGAAATTCTGCCTGACGCTGGACACATGGAGGAAGGAAGGAAACTCTTTTTCTGTTGTGGTAGGAAGACGAGATCTTGCTGTGAATGTCTTACAAAGAGGAACTAAAGACTGAAACAAGTCGATCGCCTTCCATGCAAATAACGATAGAATATAGCGAGACTAGCAACGTCTCTTCTGTATGTCATGTCAATAATTTACGAGAGCAATACACGCGGTAAGCGATTAATTGGCAAATAAATCATATATGTTTACACATTTTATATATATAACGGAACATGTCGAGAGAATGAATCCCTATTAGAAAAGTGAACGTCGAATAGAAATAGGAAAAGCGTAAAGTATCTTGCACAATTGTCTTTGCGAGACCGAATAAACGTGTTACGTGGTCGTACCACTTCATTTTCCTCCTTTCAACGGTGGTCAGTAGATTCTCATATGACCCGACTGCTTCTATGAGTCTACTTCACTCCCTCATTAATAATATAGTCCGTGTATCAGATGTTGAGGATCTTTCAGAAGCATCTCATTTCTGCGGCCTGTATTCTTCTCTCCAGGCCGCAGTTAGGGTCCACAACTCAAACACATACAGAAATAGGGAGATGACCAGGAGCGCATCCGTCTAGGAGCGCATAGAAGCAGGTTGCCAGGTCATCTTTGGCGCCAAAACAATCACCCAGGCCATGAGACAGATGAGATGATGCTACACACGCCAATACGTATACTATTAAGATGTTAAGGTATTTCTAAAATTATTATTTTATTTATCTAACGTATAAAATTATCTGGTCGGATCAAAATCGAATTTTCGACCTTGGGAATCTTTATGTCGAACTCGGGACTCAGTACAGAATTTCAATCTGAACCCTTAATTTAATCAACAGTAGTAGAGTGTGCTCAATATAAAGATTTCCAATTTGATATTCTGTTTTGGAATTTTTGTAATGAGGATTAATAGTTTGTATTATTCAGACTACTTGGATGTTATTATCACAACGTTTTGGTCGATGTAACCTCCGCTTTTATTCAGGTGCATCTGGTTGAACTCGGAAACCTTTCTGTGGCGTAATGCATACAAATACTAAGTAATAATCAGTTCTCAGTAAAAGTCTTCTGGAGGTCTATGGTTCAATTCTCAGTGCGGCCGATAATAAGAAGACAGTTACAAATCACTTAAGACTTATAACTGACAATGGCTGATGAAACGAGAGCAAGCTACCCACATGGTGGTCTCCGAGTTCGACAGAAAGATTGTCGAGTTCGAAGAGACACACCTGAAGGAGATTGATTGTAACATCAGCCGAAACGTTGTGAAAATAACAACCAAGATAAGAATACTAATTTGAATAATCCAAATAAAATAAATAAAAATAGCATCAAATGAGACAAATGTATTCAATAACGTTACTGTAGTGATACTGGCAATTCAGTATGCCTGAAAACCCTCCTGCCGGAATCACGTCACATGGTTTCGTCAACTTCCACTTTGAGGTCACTTCTAACCTTTAAGGTGTCAATCAAACTTTTCTACCCAAACACAGCCTTTGCTATGTAACACTTTATTATTTTAAAACAACATAATGGGACCAATTGAATGGATTTAACGGATCATGTTAGAATAAGCGATCTTTTAGTTAAGAAGAATTCGCGCCCATCTCATTTGTACTTAAATGGGAAGTTTAAGGACTACACTGACACACAAAAACACCAACAAGAAATATGAGCGGCTCTGTCTAGAAGGAATGGTGTAAGGGTGCAAAAAGGCAAATCAACTAGAAGATGGTATGATAACGTGTGTTTGTTATTTAATTTGTTTTCATAATTTTATTCACATCAAACCAGGCATGTTTCCATTGAAGCGAACAAGACTACTGCGATAGTGTTCAACCATGGTGCAAGGTGTTTGTTCACATTACATTTACATTTCTGCATATTGGCATGGTCGGGAAAACAGGGAACAGGAAGGGAATTCTAAAGATATGAACCTGAGGAAAGAAGTTATCAGAGTAAAATATATTGCAGTATCTAGGGACCTTTACAGTGAAGAGGTGGGATTTAGCAGCTAGTCGGGTGGGTCAGAGTGGGTCAGGGTATTTTCGTTTAGGGGATACAAGTACGGCATAATCGCGTTGACACACAGGTTCTCGTTAAATCACAGAAGTTAAGCGACGTGGAGCCTGTCCAGTACCAGATGGGTGACCATTTAGAAATGCTATACGCTGTATGTCATCTTCTCATGACCAGGATATACATGCGGCTGGGGACAGCTTGTGAATTTGATATTCTCTATAAAATTCCTCTTTCGGAAAAGCCGGCACGACCCGCCCAGTTGCAAGTGGACTATGTCTATTGAAGTAAATTTCGTGAAAGTGCTTATAAAACGAGCACAGTGATGCAACTGTACGGCGATGCGACAGGGGCTGAAGCTTGGCAGATAGTGCAGGACCTATTAGGTTTAGAAAATCTTTTTTGCACCCTGTCCAAAACGGAGAAACGAGTTGTTAGTGTACCAGCCGAGATGTGGCAACAGTGCTCTAAGCACAGAGATGCAACCTTGTCATGCGTTGTTCTTGAACTCTCAGATCAGATAAACAATGTAGTGAGAGACAGGATACATTGGAGACAATTGATGTATAATAGATTTTATTGATCAATAAGCGGATACACCTTTAGATTATGATTACATTTGATTATACCAGGACAAAACTCCTTTCCTTTAACGATTATAAGAAACTTCATCAATCACCGATTGCTATGTTTAATAGCACTCTTCCCGAGAGTTCAGCATTCTAACTCTTTGGCAATACATACATAGTAGATAACATCTCACACCTTCCAGTATCCTATATCTCTACAAAGCAACCATTTTCCCATTCATGGAGTTTTTTTTCTACATCTGGGCTGGTGCATCAACCACGAGTCTCTTCCTTTTGGACAGAGTCCCCCCCCCCAAAAGTCTCCTACCTAATAGGTCCCACAATGTCTACCAAGCTCCCTGTTCTTGTTCTTGTTTTACAAGTACATCAACGTTATGTGCTCAAATAATTTGCTGGCTTTGTGGCTCCTCAACGTAATTAGGCCCGACACACCCAACACACAGCACAGTCACATCCCTTCACGGTAAAGGTCTCCAGATGCTTTCTACTACAATAGCTTCTTTCCTCGAACAGCTTGTCTTTGAAATTCCCTCCCTGCTTCCTGTTTCCCCGACTGCATTATCATGCAGAAATTTAAATGTGATATGAACAGACTTCAGGTCTGTAGAGACAATATAGCTACTATTGTAGTCAACGAAATCTAGCATCTTATATAGCCTTGACTTTTGACGGTGACATTTAAAATATTTACTAAATTGGATCTATGGATCTGATGCTCTTTGATAACAGTAACCACCATGCACACTTTCAGCCGAATCAGATGAATAGTTTTTGAGTTATCAACGTTTCCATGGCATGACTTTGGGAATACTTCATACAATATGGAGAAGTAAGTTGTTATGTTCTTGTTAATTTATTATTAGTTATTATCGTCTGTATTGAAACTTCAAACTCCATTAGACTGTGACTTAGAACTGATTGTGTCTCAACGGCTTTATCCATTGAGTCACGGGTCCATGTGGACAATTCTAGTATGCATTTTTGGAGCTTTAAACCTAATAGTGTGGTGCCACAATTACCTCACATGTAACACAGTCGCTATGAATTATAAATTGTAAATCTACTAAATTAAATTCAGCTAATCTCGAAAATTATATGTTAGCAATATTTAACCAATATTATTTATATTTATGTTATATCTAAAACAAAATCTATTAAATATTTTAATATCTTATATAAATAGAGATTTTGTCCGTCTGTCAGTCACAATTTGTCTGTCAGTCACACTTGTTTTTTTAATTTGTTTTTTTTAACGTAGTTCACCCAAACAAGGCAGGCCGCCACTGTAGACGTAAGGGGCTACTGATAAGAAAGAAAAGGGGATAAGGTTGGGGGGTCAACCTAAACTGGGATCTGCGCAGCGAGATGTCTGTTTACATTAATTTTAAATTTCTGCATGTCAGTACTGTCGGGGAAACAGGGGGCAGGGATTGAGTTCCAGAGGCCAGCAGCACGAGGAAAGAAGCTCTCCGGCATCTGTAGTAAATCACATTGCGAAATTTGTCTCAGTTCGAAATATCAAAGATCTTTACTACTTTAGAAATGGAAAATATTGCATTAATAGTAAATAATAAATTCTCAACAAATAAAGCGAATACCATGACCGGAAATCGAAACCGAAAACCTTAAGATCTTCAATCTGAGATTTTACCAACTGACCTATTTTGACTTTCTTATACAAAGAGCTAAAAACATTACCATAATGAAATAATTATTGCTTTAGCGTGACATCATAGATTTATGATTTACGTTATGTTTCAAAGCATGAATTCAAACATAAGAGATAAAAAAATAAATGAATGGGTAAACATTATCAATAACGTTGGAAATTATTTTAATAGTTCAAAACAATTTAACGCCCGGGACCATCGAAATCGCCGACTGCGACCTTATGCAATGGGGTACTAAAACACGGAGCCACCTGTAGGCCGTGTGTGGCGATCCGCGATACCTTAGGACGATTTTCGAGGTGGCTGAGCGATTCCTCCACTTCGGATCTTACTTCGGCTAGACGTCATGGCCAACCGTACTGATAAAATCTGATTCTTCAATAAATAAAAACCTTATTTCTCATTTTTATTTTTTCCCAAATAGATACTAAAAGCCGGTGGCTGACGGTCAAAGAAGATTACCAATGTCAAAGAGTAATTTTTCAAAGAGTAATGAACAATGTATTCTAAGAGCAATGTATTCTAGGAAGATAAATAATTATCTTACCTACAAAATTATATTTGACAACTTATTCGACATTAAATAATCAATAGATGGTTGATATGCCATAAACCAAACCAAACCAAACCAAACCAACCAAACCAAACCAAACCAAACCAATTTATTATGCTATAACTACGTATTGGCGTAAAAAAACAATTAAATACTCAATATATACTAGAATTTGGGCTTATAACTCTAGTTGAAATGAAATTTTATATGAAAATAGTTGTAACCGGAAACGAGTTTTTTTAATAATTACTCTGCATGTGATTAGGCATTCATTACTTTGTTCATATACGGCTTTATGCGTCAGAATTGATCCGCTTCTAGTTTCATCATTTCTATGCGTTGATTTGAAGGGAATATAGATGTAGGTGTTCTTAAAACTCTTTTTGGCTCGCATCGTAAGTGGATTAATTATTTGCCATTTCATCTGTTTTAGAATGTTATTCGTGGAAGCAAATCGTTCGTCATTTTAGCGCCAAAATATTTATTTGTTTCCTCTTTTTATGATTTTAAGACAAGAGTGAAAAGTAAAGGAAGCATATTTAATTAACGTTACACAGATTTCAATAATGTTGACAATATATGTTTCTTCACACACACATATCTATCTATCTATCTATCTATCTATCTATCTATCTATCTATCTATCTATCTATCTATCTTTCTATCTATCTATCTATCTATCTTTCTATCTATCTATCTATCTATCTATCTATCTATCTATCTATGAGTAAACTTTGTTAAAAATAACAGAATTCTACTGCTTAATTATACCTTTTTTATTTTTTCAATTTTCCTAATGATCTTTTTTGTGTTAAGATAAAAAAATATATGGTGAAAAAGCAAATGAATAAAAACACTGGAAAAAAGACGAGTTTAAAAAAATAGCTCAGAAACGGGCACGTGAATTCAGTTAGATGCCAAGCAAACGTTCTCAGACTGTGCCAGGAGAGACGTTAACAATTTAAATTCCACGATTCCACAATTAGAGTCAGAGGATAACATCGTATGAGGTTAAGCATTTTAAAATGTTGTTACTGGTTTCATGCGTTATATTGTTAATTGTAAATAGTTTTGCATGAAGGAAGCTTCGAGTGTTTTTAATTTTTAAAAATTAGTTTCAGAATGTATTATTTTTATGTTATTAATTAGAATTTGTCTTAAATCGGAGGAGTTTAGTTATATATATATATATATATATATATATATATATATATATATATATATATATAAGTGATTTAAGGTTCATATTTATTTTTTAAAAAGCATCTATTGTTAAATTTAAGAAGGAATAGGTAAAATAAATACCTTTTGAAGTATAAAGTTTTTATTATAAACTAGCATTTTTTTTTGTTAGTTTAAAGTGATACAGATATTTCGCGAACATCTTGGCATCATCGGTGTGTAATATATCCTGATGTCATCGGATTTGTATTTTTTTTTCCTACCGGCTTTTGTTGTTACAGCCGGGCCAAATGGGTTAGCTGTTGTTTCCCACTATCAAATATGAGAACGTGAATGCAGCACGTGATTTGTATAAGTGATTTAAGGTTCATATTTTTTTTTTAAAAAGCAAATTTTTTGTAATATAGCAGGAAAAATCCCATATATATTATTTCCAAATTAATCCATATACACATGTGTTTTATGCCAAAACTGCAATCATCAGTATTCTGATTGCAGTTTTGACAATTTCTGCCGGTCGCACGATTTGAACCCCGATACGAAAGTTATTTTTTGCCGTGGTAATCGGGCGGTAACCGTTGCGCCCAACACCAATGGCACCGGAAATGCTAGAGTAGATTAACATCTAGATTTCCAAATGAAGCGGGAATATTAGCAAACTGTCAAACAGAACTCAATAGGCGGATCCTAAAATATTGCATCACGCTAAAAAATGACTGCTTGTCGTAAACTTACTTAAAGTGCCCAATCTAGCAAGAATGTTGAACAATTATTTATAAATAAATATTATATATATATATATATATATATATATATACAAGAAGAATACCCGCCCGAAACGGGTAAAATTAATTTGCTAATAAAAAAGATTCATGTCCTCTTACAAAAGTCAAAATTAAAATATCATGATATTATTTATCTACCTCCCACAGCTGTAAGATGTGACACAAAGTATGTCTACAATTCGTTTACAAAATTTAAACAAAATCCATTACATGATTTTGATTCTAGCGAATACTTAAAATTTAAGGCTTAAGCTTAAGGGATCTTAAAAAGAAATTGAAATTCAGGGAATCTTGTTTAATTGATGTCTAGTGACTATGTATCAAATCTAATGCAAATCTGAAATACTTGAATTTCGAAATGGGATATTGTGCCTAAATTATACTCCCTAAAAACGCCTTAAAATGCGCCAAAGAAATTTAAATTTGGGGAATCTTTATTAATTGATGACTAATACCTATTATTAAAATTTCACAAAAATTGAAAGTAATTTAAATTTTCACGAAGGACTTCCATGGCTCTGTTTTCCCCTTGCAATAAAATTAAATTAAACTAGATACAGCCAACATTACCAAGCTTTACGCCTAGCAGCTGTTTCCAACATCCATAATTATCGGTTAATTAGTTTAGGAGTGCATTTTGTACATACAAATATATAAACATATACACATAACCTAAATTTGTATAAATACTAGAAGAATAATCGTCCTATCACGGGTAAAAATGAATTCCCTAAACAGAAGAGTTTGCACCATTTTTATGTCCCCTAATAAGAATTAAAAACAAGATACGATGATACTAAACCGTATGTCTCTGCCCATGCGTGTGTCAAGCAAAGACGTGTTAGTCGCAGAACCGCACATCAATTGTGTGATAGGGCCACACGTTGCTTCCGCGCCATTACTTTGTATATTTTGGGACGAACCTTCCCTGACTTTGCACGCAACTGCTGAGCCGTACCGTTATCGGTAGTAAAACATGAAATGCTGCGAACTACGAAGAGGAATTCACGCAGACCAGACACTCCTAGAGAACAAACTTTGTGAGTTGTATGAAGAAGTTTGATTCATCATCATGATGGCGACGAGGATGACAACGACGACGACGACGACGACGACGACGATCACCACCATCACCACCACCACTCCATCATCATCATCATCATCATCATCATCATCATCATCATCATCATCATCATCATCATCATCATCATCAGCAGCAGCAGCAGCAGCAGTAGCAATAGCAGCAGCAGCAGCGGTTTTACGTCCATTTTACATGTTGGATGATTTGTAGAAATTGACTTCCAAACGAACCTATTTCCGTGCAGGTATTTATTCATTCCTCTTTCTTAAAAAGTCATCCTCATCACTTTCTTCTATGTTTTCCTTGACCTTTTCCCGTGAACTGACTTTGCTACTTCAGTTTTCATATATATTTTTTTGAAACGTGGCTATATCATCGAAGTCTCCTGTTCTCTACACACCTCTCTATACTGTCTAGATTTAATTCAATCCTGTTTTTAAGACTCGTATTACACATATATCATATCATTCTCATAGAATGTTTCTTCATACAACGCATGATCTTAACCGTAACTGGTCAGGTTTCGCTTCCATACCGCAGCACACGGCGTACACATACCTGATATATAATTCCCTTGGACGACAGCGGTAACATTCTGCTTGGCAAAAGTTCCTTCAAATTACTTCATCATCTCCTAATTCTTGCAATCATATTAGTACCTGCTTCTCCCTGTGCTCCAATCACAGTTCGAATATATATTTAGTTCTCCCATGTTTTACATTTTTTGTTTAATCGCTAATTGTCTTTTCATTCGTAATTTTTTTTCTTTTCGGATCATAAAACTTAATCACAAAAGTGGTCTTCCTTCAATCAACATTGAATATTATCTTTTAATTTCGATGTAGTCTCCCTTAAATAATTAACTTTTATATTCCTTTCGTTTTTATCAACAGATAACGGACAGTGTTTCTGTTCACGGAAGAAAATACTATTTGACATCTCATCATCTTGGGGATAATTTTTATTTTGCAATGGACGCGTATTATTCTTTAAGCGGAACGCAATGATAACCGCTTTTATTTTCTTCTCCTCGCTAGCTTGTAAAGAGTACTTTCATTTAAATTCACGCATGAATGTAACTATTTTTTAATGAAATTGAAATTACTATTGGTTTCTAAAATCACGCTAGTTATACATGCCAATTGAAACATCATTGGAATTGAATTTCAAAACGGGAAGGAAAGGACAAGAAAATGGAGAAATACAGTTTTGTTCAACTTGGGGATATGAGTATAACGTACATTTACATGTGTCGAAAAATAGGATGGCCATGTCACCATATATATATATATATATATATATATATATATATATATATATATATATATATATATATATATATATATATATTATTTTAATACCTACAGACATCTTAATACCTAACGCAATCTTCAGCGCAGTAAGCTAATTCTCAACGGTCGGCGGGCGCGAACCCTGATCACAAATCGCCACTGATTCGCAGTCAAGAGTTTTAACCCCTCGGCCATAGACAATTAGTTAATTATTATGGAGGAGTTTAACTTTGTAAATAGCGAATCGGCGGCTATCACAGAAGATTAGAATCACATCAGTACCGTCGGTTTTAAATCCATACCAAGAAGACATATAATTAGGTCTTTTTTACCGGACTCTTTTCAACCTCTTTATGTCTGCCTCCTCGGAAAACAGAGGCTGAAGAGAGTCCGATAAAGGAGACCAATTATAGGTTCCCCTTTGTTTGAATTAAAAATCAACGTTACCGATGTTAGTCTGATCTTCTTTAATACATATAGGAATAAATATTACGATCTTATTTTTGAATTTTCTGAATAATCGAACACTGGAGTTCTCTTCCACTAACATTACACACACACGCGCGCACACATATATTATCTAAATGAATAAATACGAAAGTTTTTAAAAAATATTTATCACTCTTATATTACCATCAAAACGGGTTACTGTTATTTGAATCAGTAATACAACATGATATTTTGACATTCTGTATATACAGAATATACAGATAAACGATTAAGGGCGAACCATTTCGATGGCTAATTTGTTCAACTATTCTTTAAACAGTCAATAATTAAAAAAATGTTTGTTATTATTAATTTGGAATTGCATTGGCTTATTTTTTCTATCTATAAGAAATAGTTTCGTCGATATTAACAGTAATTAATACATAAATCGGATAAATAACTAAAACACATTAAGTTAAAACTACCAGCGCACGCTATGAGCGAGGCATAAGCGAGAATAGAAAGAGGAAGGGTGAGAGAGTGTGGCGGTCTTGTTCTCTTCCTCTCTCCACCCTTTTCTCGCCCTGTTTTTGTAGATTTTATATTTTTCGTGAAAAATAAATAAATTACTTTGTAAGTAGCTCATTAAATGCTTAATTTTAAAGTTCATAACAAACTTTATAATTGTTTTTTGTTTACGAATAATTTTTCACTAGTCCGATTGACAAAAGGAAACAAAGGTTTAGTAGCACTGATCTGTCCAAATTACGACAAAATCATCTTCCGCGATTCCCCCAAATTAGATTCTACCTTTTTAGGCGATTACGTGTGAACACCTGGTAAAAAAACAAACAAAACACGATTTTTTTAGAATTTAGGTCAGTTTACTATTTTTTTGTTGCTATATGAGCTAAATCCGCTGCGTTTTTTTTGTGGTATGGGGGTGTCTACTTTTTTAGGTGATTACGCGTGTTTTTGTGACCTTGCAACTCGGGCATAGGGTTAGTGGTAAAATAATTTGGTTAACTTCCCGAAAAAGATAGAATGGCTCGGAAATTGAAGAAAATTTTACGTTAAATATATATGAAACTGATTCCCAACTCTAAATTCTAAACTATTTGTTTTTTCTTCTTTCCGTGTTCTACGGTGTTCACACGTAGTCGCCCCAAAAAGCAGAATCTCATTTTTTTGTTGGGCGGAGATTAAGTGTGGGTGTTAATCTGCAAATTTACCCAGATTTTATTTTTTAAAATCTTATATTTTGAAAATATACGTTGTTTTTTTTATTTTAATTTTAAATTTAAATAAATAACTTTGAAATTATCCAACTAATTAAATGCCCTTTTTAGGTATAAATAAAAATGTAAAAAGTTTGAGTATTATTAAAGATTAAGACCCCCACTTATTCCACTTCCCCCGATTAAATGAGATTATACTTTGTTAGATGATTACGTGTGAATACCATGAAAAACCTGGCGAAAAGAGAAAACAAAAACATAATTATTTTAGAATTTTAATTGAGGGATCAGTTTCGCACATAAATTAAACGTAAAATAATCCTCCATTTCCGAGTCATGCTAGTGTTTTACGGTAGTGAACCACTTTTTGTTTGCTATTAGAGATGTGTTCTGTGCGTTATTTTTTGATGAGCACTTTTATATCTGATTACGTGTGGTTTTACGACCTTGCCATTCGAACTTAGGGTCTGTGTTAAAAATAAATTAGTTAACTGTCCTAATAAGGTAGAATGACCATAAAAAGTAGAATTTCACTTTTTTTAAGAAAGGGGCTATATATATATATATATATATATATATATATATATATATATATATATATATATATATATATATATATATATATATATATAGCCCCTTCTTGAAAAAAAATGAAATTCTACTGCATTGTTACTTTCATTAAAAAAGTCGAACGCTCTATGACGTCAAGTGGCCGTATAAAGTGTTAAAATTATTACTATTTATTCGCTGTCCAACCTTGGCCGAGTGGTTAAGGTGTCGGATTTGAGTGACAAAATACTCGTAATCCGGGGTTTCGAATCGCATGATCGGTAATTAATAATTATATCTCTATGCTGATGAGTCCCGGTTTAAGGACGAAACGTATATGTACATAAACAATAACAAATATTTATTATTATTTGTAGCTCCTAGAAAACCCCGTCTAGTAGAGCACTGTAAGTGTAGTATTAACATAGCATGACGTCGGTAGCTTTAAATGCATCGTTCCTTTAATTATAATGGCGTTTATTTTTCTTTTAAAAAAGATGAATGTTTTTCTTCTCTGTAATATGTTTGTACTTGCATGCCGTATTACACTAGTTTATTCTTACTTTGAGTCCCACTGTACATCCAGAGATATTATTTTTTTACCCGTTCTGTACTGATTTGATGTACTCATACCCCTACTCCCATGATTGTTTCTAATTTGCTGTATAATTGGAAGGGTTCAACTCTGTAGCATTGATGCTGTCTGCATGCGTTTAAATTGGTGTCTATACTCTGTGCTGATGAAGATATATAAAAATATATCGTCTCAGAAACAATCGTACACATACTGTTGTTATGTTGAATTCTTGTAGCGCATATAAATGATCATGTAATAAAGTTTACATAAAATCTATGTTATATATATATATATATAACATAACATAAGATAACATAACATCGGATGATTTCAATTCAAACGGTCGCACGGTTGCGTCGAAGATTTGAAAACGAAATGTGAAAAATAATTTTTTGTATTCATTTGATTTATATGTAGACATGTAAAGAGTGTGGTATAAGATAGCTAGCCTGGATCTGAATTCAATTTTTGTTCGGATAGAGTAAGTTTGCTGATTAAAGGCGATAAATTATAAAAAACTATGATGTTGTTTGATAGCGTTAGAGTTTTTAATGAGTGCTGATTCAGGAAATCTTCGCCGAGATTTATTTAACATTAATTTAATAATGTTAGCCTGTTCTAAATTCAAAGAATCATCGTGTTGTAATGCGTGGGGGACAAGCACGTTCAGAGAGTTGCTATATTTTATATCTCTTTTATGTTCACTAAGCCTCTTCTACAGATCCCGTTGAGTCTCCCTTACGTATAGTTGATGACAATTATTACATGGGACAGTGTATATATCAGCGCTAGATGTAGATTGTTTTCGAAATTGTTTTGCTGTATCTGTTTTTTTTATGGTTCATGGTGTGGTTTGTATTGTTAGAATTCCTAGTTTATTTAGCGTGTTGCAAATTATTGTGCTATTGGAATGAGTAGGTAAAAAAAGATGCCTGTTTATGAGAGAAATGTTCGGTGTCTGAGATTTTTGTTTATTGGTCTTCGAAAATATTTGTAGGGCTTTTTTATTTGCATTTAATATGAAATATGTGGGATATTGAAGTATTTTAAAAGAATTTGAGATGTATTTAATTTCATCATTTATATATTGTTGACAATTCTGATATTCTGATGGCATGTAGGAAAAAGCCAATTATCATGCTTCTTTTATTTTGTTGTTATGGCGTGAAAAGAAATGTGTATAGTCGTTTTGTAGGTGGTTTTCTAGTGCACTTTGAATGATACTTTGTTGTTGGATTTTATTATAACTGTGTCTAAAAAGGTATCGAGTTATTTATCTGTTTCATATGTAGATTTTATGGAAGGTTCCACGGCATTAATTTGTTTTTGAGATTTTCAATTTATGTGTCTTCGGGTAGAAAAATTAGAATATCATTAATATATCTAAAATATTCAGTGTTTGGAGGTAATCTAAATGGGAAAGGGCCAGATTCTAGGAATTTTAAGAAAAGGCAGGCTAGTACTCGACTCAGAGGGTTGCCTATAGGAGGTCTGAATCTTTGCTTATAACAATTATAGTCAAATTGAAAATATGTCATGTCAGTAATAACTCTTATTATCTTTATTAAAATGTTGGAGGTAACGCTAAGTTAATGTTGATCTTTTTTAAGTGGATATAGAGTAAGTCTAAACATTTCTAACGGGGACATTAGTGTATAACGATTTTACGTCTAAGCTGTGTATACTTTTGTTTTCTAAATTAATGTTTTTATCTTGTTTAATAAGTCGCATGAGTTCCTGATATGGGAGGAGCTGATAGTGCCCATTAGTGGGGAAGAATGTTTGCTATGGCTCGTACGATCTTGTGTGTGGTCCTACCAATGCCAGATAGTATGGGGCGCATAGGGATGTCCGGTTTATGAGTTTTGGCGAGGCCATGTAATGTGGGAATAATGGGGTGGTATCCGATATATGGTGTCCACTTCTTATCGTTTTATGAGGTGTTTTAAGATTGAATCTTTTTGTCTATAGTTTATAAGTCTGTTTTGGTGTATGTGTTTTCGTCTGATAATAGTTTGATATTTTCATTAAATTTGAGTTCTTTTCCATAATTAGTATGCCCCTCCATTATCTGAAGGTGATACGATGATGTTATTGTTATTGGCTATTTGTTTTAAAGTGTCTTTATATCTCTTAAGTAATACTGAGTACATTGAGTAGAGTGGCTATGATTGAAATAATTCCTTGTATGAAACCTTTTCTGAAGTCTATGTTTTCATGTCTGATATTATTTAAAATTGTGGTGATTTTGCGAATTTGAAACCGAAACTGAAAGCTTAAGTTTCTATATTTGAAAGTCCTTGTATGGTGAGGTGTTGTATAAGATCCGGACGTCCTAAAGATCTCCATTTGCTGTCTGAGATTAATTTTGTAAGTTTGTTTTCCAGTCTGGCTGTGTAGTGGGCGTTGTAAATTTTGACAGATTCGGTATATATATATATATATATATATATATATATATATATATATATATATATATATATGTGCATATATACTTATATGTGTTTATATGTTTATATGTATATATGTAGGTGTCAAATGTGGACCCCCTTACCACGCCTGATTTTTTTTCTAACCCACTCCGCCCTCTATCGCCCCCATCACTTCGTACACCGCTTTATTACACGACCAAGATTTCTTAACCCTCCGGTTATTCTAATCTTAAGGCTAATTTTAAAAGATTCAATAAACATGCCTCATTTCCCCTCCTCCCCTTCATAATTTTAAATTAATTCTAGCTGCTACCAACGTTCGCCCATACTCCTACGACAATTATTATAATATCTTTTCCACTACCGAATGGTCTTATAATTCCAACCACCATTTTTCACTGCCACAATCTATTTGTATATCATAATTTTTTTTTCTTTAGCGGCCGGAAAATTTGAACCCACCTATTTGTTTCAAACATGTTGTACTTGTGTTTTGTTTTGCTTCAGACAATCATCCTGAGGAAGTCTTGCAATAAAGACGAAACGTTGATGAATAAATAAATATTTTTTGGTTTTCCTTTTTCACTTTCCATTATGTCGGAACACTTTTTCCATTCTTTATCATTCCGTCGAAATGGAAAACCAAACTTACCAGCAAAAGTTACGAAGATATACACACGCCCTATTCACAGCCAACTCCCACGATAACAGGAAAACTTTTTTACTGAGATGTATTGAGGAAAAGGGTAATACCCGCAAGTACTTAAAAATTTTTGAAACAGTCACACCATATTTTTCCTGACTACATTAAAAAGTATCTATCATCTTCTGCAATTTTTTTGAAACACAAAAATTCTTATCTTTTCGAGGAGGCCAGAAATATTGGCCAGCAACGTACAACAGAACACTAGAACAGCCAACTCAATCCAAAATATCACCAAATCTGTCAAAAATTTCAACGCAATATTTCAGGTGATCAAGTTTCTCTGAGACTTTTCTTTAATAACGCTAAAGATATGCTAAAATATACTTCACGTTTTCGCATAATTTATGTTCGAACAAAGTATATATTTATTGTTTAAATTAACCGTAATTTATAATTAACCGAAAAAGTTACACACCTCTTTTTTTTTTTTTTTAGCTATCTGGGTATTCGTTTTAAACTTCTCACTCTATGTTGATTTATTCACTTTCTAACAATTCTTCATGTCTTTGCGAGCATTTATAGATACAGTGACTTTTTTCACAGCGTCTATGTTCTGTAAATACGTGTTTGCGGTATGCACATACATACTTATGTACATCAGATGTCAAACTAATAAGTCTCTTTACTTCTATATAAATACAATAAAAAATAATGCTACTTCTATATAATAATGTTTTAGTATATATATATATATATACAGATATAGTGACATACCTAACGTTATATATATATATATATATATATATATATATATATATATATGTGTGTGTGTGTGTGTATGTGTGTGTGTGTCACGTGAAGATAATTTGTCGAAGAATCTAAAGCACTCGAGATACATTTAAAACCCTTATTAGCTTTCTGATTAGGAACCAAAAAATATCAGAAAGATTGAAAAGATTCAGAAAAAGGTATAGTTAAACGGAAGATTTATTTGGTGTTTAACAAGGTCAGACAAAATGAATGAATACTGCCTCAATGCACACACACACACACACACACATATATATATATATATGTATATATATATATATATATATATGTATATATATATATATATATATATATATATATATATACAGGGGAGAACTTGAATGTATACTGATGAGAACTTGAATGCAAACCAGATAGGCAATAACTTGAATGCCTGCTAGACACTGTACTTGAGTGTCTAAGGTCTTTCTGTACAGGGGTTTGTCAGGACAACCTGACATGAGGACACTCTATCCTACAAGTAAACCCTAACTAAATATTCGAAATAACAGTGTTCGAAGCCCAAATAAGATCCACTTGGTATGGCTAACCGACACTGGCTCATACGAGGAATGGTGCACGTTCTCCAAGTAATGTTACCTCAAGTAACAGCTGGATACTACACCAGACATGATATATTCCTGCCATGGAATCCGGTAAGACCAAGAGATCAAAAGAAAAATATACAATAGCATAATTAACTGGTCAATTGGGTAGAGGAACATTAATGTTCTTAACTCTTTTTCTAATTCAACGTTATAATGAAACAGAAAATGGAGAATATATATATATATATATATATATATATATATATATATATATATATATATATATATATATATATATATATATATGCGTGTGTGGGCGTGTTCGTCTTCATGTGTGAATGTGTCAGTTTATCGACCGTTTTCTGTTGTTTTCATAAACACCTCAATCGTCTGACGAAGGCCTTCAACACTCTTTTACCTTCTTCGTATCAAACTAAATTAAACTAAATAATCGAAATTATGAAATGTAAGATTATTTCTAGATCACACATAGAGTTAAACAGAAAAATATATAAATTGCATAATTATTCAAACCTGTTTTTAACCCTGGAACATCTTGCTTGATTCCCGCCAATTTTAGTAGTCTCAAAATATATGTTTGAATTTGACATAATGTTTCCCGAGTTCGACGAGACATATCTGAATATGGTGGGAGGTTACATCGACATAAATTTTGTGAGAATAGTATCCTAAATGATAGTTAATGATTAAGAATTCCTGGCAAAACAAATTTAATAAAATCAAAAAGCCAAACCCTTTATCGAAAATAAATCGTGAAGAACTAAAGCACCACTTTTAATAAAATCAGAACACTAACTGTTCATGGAAAACATTCGTAATAAACTAATGAACCAATTTTAATAAAATCAGAACACTAACTGTTCATGGAAAACATTCGTAATAAATTAATGAACCAATTTTAATAAAATCAGAACACTAACTGTTCATGGAAAACATTCGTAATAAACTAATGAACCAATTTTAATAAAATCAGAACACTAACTGTTCATGGAAAACATTCGTAATAAATTAATGAACCAATTTTAATAAAATCAGAACACTAACTGTTCATGGAAAACATTCGTAATAAACTAATGAACCATTTTTAATAAAATCAGAACACTAACTGTTCATGGAAAACATTCGTAATAAACTAATGAACCACTTTTAATAAAATCAGAACACTAACTGTTCATGGAAAACATTCGTAATAAACTAATGAACCAATTTTAATAAAATCAGAACACTAACTGTTCATGGAAAACATTCGTAATAAACTAATGAACCACTTTTAATAAAATCAGAACACTAACTGTTCATGGAAAACATTCGTAATAAACTAATGAACCAATTTTAATAAAATCAGAACACTAACTGTTCATGGAAAACATTCGTAATAAACTAATGAACCAATTTTAATAAAATCAGAACACTAACTGTTCATGGAAAACATTCGTAATAAACTAATGAACCAATTTTAATAAAATCAGCACACTAAGTGCTTATGAAAACACTAACTTTTCCTGGAAAAAATTCGGGATAAACAAATACCAATTTTAATAAAATTAAAACCTAACTGTTCACAAAAAAATCGTGATAAACTAATGAACCAATTTACGTATAATCAGAACACAAACTCTTCATGAAAAATATCGTGATAAACTAATGAACCAATTGTGATAAAATCAGAACACTGACTGTGTATGGAAAAAATTCGTGATAAGCTGATCAACTAATTTTAATTTAACTAGAAAACTTACTTTTTATGGAAAAAATTGTGATGAACTAATAAACCAATTTTAATAAAATGAGAACACAACCTGTCCATGCAAAATTTCGTGACAAACTAATTAACCACTATTTATTAAGTCAGAATATAAACTGTTCATGGTAAAATTCGTGATAAACTTATGAACCAATTTTGATAAAATCCGAACACTTACTGTTATAGAAAAAATTCGTGAAAACTAATGAACCAATTTTAATAAAATCAGAAATTCTTGAAAAACTAATGGACACACTTTAGTAAAATCAGAAGACTAATGTACTTACAAACAGTTACAAGGCCATAGTACTTTTCTGTTTAAGTTCGGAAACTCAAAAGAACAAATATCATAAGAGAAATCTTTTATATTTAATCTTTGTAATTTCATTTATTTTATTGTCAAATGTTTTTCAGGTACCAGGTAAATACAATGAAAAAAGTACAGCAAACCATTCATTCAACATTTGAGAATTTACGCTTGAGCGAATATCGAAGGCCATTGTTTGGCGCTGACAGCAGTAACTTCTTAAAAACGGAACTTCATACAAGGTCGACGCTATTCATATTCCTATCAATAGGGGATAGCTGTAGTATTACAAAGCTGCAAGTTAACGAATCAGTGATTACTTACCCTGAATGTTCCCCGAGGGAAGGAGTCCGTTATTCAAGTGAATCGAAACTATAACTTCGCCGACGACGATGTCCGATACATTAACTTCAAATGAAGTAGATCTCTGTTTAAACAAAATGGCGATTTCTCAGAATTGCTTGTTTCTTAACTGATGTCCCATGGCTACATTCGCACAACATAAAATCAATTTCAACGATCGGCATGAACAGTTCTTTAAAATTATGGTAACGTTTATTATTGTTTTATTTAAACCTAGTAGACTTACCCAACGTTGCCCTCTTGTGTCAAATAGGGTGAACATTTATAGTATTTCTACCTACTAGTGTTAGAACAATTAATCGGAATTGGGAATTGGGGAAAAAATTCAGAACTTTTTGGGATATCGGAATCGGAAAAATGTGTGCCTATTTTACGATGCCAAAAATTTGTGTGCCTATTTTACAATACCAAAAAAGATTCTTTTAATTGTTTTCTTTTGTTTTTTTTTGTTTAAAACTTAATTTACGATTGCTGTTATCAATGAAAAAACGATAAATATTTATTGATTTTAAACAACCAGCAAAACTAAAATCTATAGATCACTCACCACAAGTGTATTTTTAGGTTTACGGAATAGTTGCACATATTATTACATGGGTTTTACGGCAATCCGAAAATTAAAAACAGCAACTCTATGGTTAAATATTTAGAGATTCTAAAAGAATTGGAATCGAAATCAGTAATTGTATCGGAATTGGGCATTTAGAACAGAATCGGTAATTGTATTGGAATCGTCCTATCATTACTATCTACCCGGAATTGCCCGAGACTGTCTTTATTTTCATTTTTGTTTCGCTCACTTTTTGGTAAACAATGTTGTTTACTTACCAAATAATACTATTTTAAAATTAGATTTTTAATGTTAAATTTAATCTACGACCGTCTAGTTGACAGTCGGCGATTTTAACCATTACACCGTCAGTAAGGCGTCGTTAGCAAGTTAAATCTAAATGCTGTAATAATCATTCACAGCTACCGGAAAGTGCTCGATTTGTGTTTACAAGATAGTTACAATTATCGCTGGCGATATCATTTATCAAAGAGCCTAACACACTAACAAGTGCATATATATATATATATATATATATATATATATATACATAATGAAAAAGCAAAACCAGAGATTGTTTATATGTTAATCAACGTTTCGTCTTTATTGCTTAAAGACTTTGCGCAAGTTGACTGATGACGAAAATTTTAAATACCTATTGACTCTATGATGGGGAAAGAACGTTTTACTAATTTTTTTTCGAAAGGACGTAAGCGTAAAAATTCAAAATATGTGGTGCGTTTATGAAGTGAAATGAATGTGTTTCTATATAAGTTTTGAAAGGAATGTAGTTTCAAAATAGCTTGCTTGTATCTAAATTTAAGTTTTGTTAGTTTAGTATTATTTTGCTGATTAAAAAAAATAAATACTAAGAAACCGATAAACTAACCATAAGAAGAAAAAGTCACAAATGCAATTCAAATTTCAAATAGATTTCCAGCACCACCACTTTCTCTTTGCTCTTCTCCCTGCTCTCTAAAAGTCGACTCTCTGCTTTGCATCCGCCATTTTATTCATGTCCGTTGGTCTGCAAATATGCTAATTAGTTATTCACATATGCAGATCAGTCCCAAGTATTAAAGTCTAGACTTGTGAGAGAAGCCTTTTTTTCTATGACAGATGGGCATGCACGACATGCGAAGCATCTCATTCTCTTTTCAGCTGGTTAGTGTTCCTCTTTATTGTCAGACACCCAACTGATCATATAATCACGCAAGTGACAGTGGGTGCCTGGTCGTTGTTCCATAGCACCACTTTCCTTTGACGAAATCTGATTGCTGTACCTGGGAAAATATGTCTGATATCATACACTCCAGAGGAGCATTGCTAACCCTGTAATTCTAGTTCTGTGTGACAGTTGTCTAGCTAATTTGATAAAGCATGTCGCCACTCTAATCCATCCACAAACTGGAAAATGTCCCGCGAGTTTGACACACATGGAGAAGATACATCTTCGTGTCATGGTTATTGGATCGTCCACAATACTGTTTCTTCGCCGTCATTGCAGTCGACCATGATCCTCCCAAACATCTAATCCCAGCACTCTTGCGCCGTTTTGCAGCTTTTCTTTATCCTTACAGTCCAGATGCTTCCCCATGGATTCTGCCGACGCACCAACCTCATTATATGGCAGCAACCATCCGTTGTTTATCTAGGTCTGCAACTGGCGTTGATAATCCTCTCCAAATTCTTTCGAAAACTCGAGTTTAAAGCTTCTCTAATGCACGAGTCGCTGACCATTTTCATGCTGCAACTTACACTCTTTTTTGCCTATAAAATTTTACAATAAAATATACTTCGTTAATACGAAGTGCTGAACTGATGGTTTGTGCCTCCCCAAACTCCACACTTCCAGACTGCGTGATGCAAACGCCGCCAAATGCCTTAATGGCGTCGATGCCAAGTAGCATCAAAATGAAGAGGTTCTCCTTGCATAACCAGCACCTTACCAGTCTCTGTACGAATCCTAATGGTGCCATTTCTGCAGCAAGCCTGCGTAGCGCCTGTCAATGTGGTTACTGCCATGTTCTGCTTAGACCAAGCCTGACATAGCTTTGCACTCAGAATGGAACGTGATCATCCAATGTCGAGAAAAGCCAAGCATGGTGCATCATCAAAATATACGTTAATAGTAGGTAGCACCGAGTTGACATTCTGATTGGGAAATAAACTGGCACTGATGTCCTTTCCTCAACTTGTCTTGTTACACCAATAACGGCGTCGGCGAATGGTCTGTCTCCTCTATATACAGTCTCTCGCGAAATGATTAAAGCTATTGCATCACACTTATAATCAGATTAGCCCATGCCCACAGGTGGTTGAGTTATTCTGACAGGCTGTGCCTCAGTCACGACTGGTTCTCCCCACTTCAACATTGTCTATCATGAACGGTCGAGTAAACTACCCTTCTAAAGTCAGATCATCCACCCTGGAGGTGAACTGCAACAGCCTTTTCACACGGCCAGGAAGCTCTTGTCCAAACACGCTCACCATCACATGATCTGGTATTCCTTCAAAGAGGACCGACAGCTTCCTCCAATTCTCCAAATACACATTCACGGTCTCATCCGGACGCAACACATGTGCTTCGAACTAATCATATACGCTGTAAATCTGTCATCGGCAAAGGAAGCAAATAGTGATTTTTTAATTCGCGCTGCAGCGGATTACTCTTTTTTAGTTAGTTCTTTATAAACTGCGAGCTCAGTTAGCCGAAGTGGGATGACATGATCACGCCGCTTCACTCCAGATAAGTCACACTAATTCAACTTTCTCAATTCATGCAACGACTGCTCCAGGAATGATCATTAAGTCGAGCCGGCTGTCCATTTTAGGCCGAAATAGCTTCAAAATTAACCGTAAGAAGAAAAAGTCACAAAGGCAATCTAACACAACCTCTTATCTCTGCATTCTGAAAATCGACTCACTGCTTTCCACCCGTCCTTTCATTTATGTCGGTTGGTCTCTAATTAGTTATTCACATATTTAGTTCAGTCCCAACTATAAAAGCTTACAATTGTGAAGAAAAGCTCTTTTTACTCTAGCAGATGGAAATGCACGACATACGAAGCATCTTATTCTCTTTTCAGCTGGTAAGTGTTCCTCTTTATTATCACATGTTGTTTAAGTTTATTATCAATGTATTATCAATTTCATAATGTTATATCGTAGTAATAACAATAAATAAATAAGAACACAAGACAGGAATAGAAGGAATAAGAAATGTATTAAGGATACTTAAGAATACTTAATTACATACAATAAGTCAGTCGTAAATACAGGCTCTAGGCAGACGTGCTATACTTGGTGCGCAAAGCGGTTCCCCTATTGGTTTGGCAAAGGTGTCTACTTTATAAGTGACCTGACGAATACATCATGTCACTATGGGTAAATCCGGATCAGTCCACAACACACACACACACACACACACACACACACACATATATATATATATATGAATATATATATATATATATATATATATATATATATATATATATATAAGTGTTTATATAACGTTATTTGTCGATAGCCTAACACTTAGGAACGCCGACTGTTAAAAACAATCGAGTTAAGGCATGTTACCACTATAGAAGTAAGGGGCTACTGAAAATAAAGTGAAAGTTTTGGGGGTCATCCTAATTGAGGAGCTGTGCATCGAGATGCATTGTTCACATTAGTTTTAAATTTCTGCATGTCGGTACAGTCGGGGAAACAGGAAGCAGGGACGGAGTTCCAAAGGCCAGCAGCGCTAGGAAATAAGCTTTTGGAGTAGAAGGCTCTCCGATATCTGGGGACCTCTACAGTGAATTGATGAGATTTAGTTGACTGTCGGGGGCACCAGAGCAGCGAGTTCATCGGAGAATATTCCACTGAAGTACTTGTAAAACAAGTACAAGGTTGCAACATTGCGGCAATGGGACAGGGGCATAAGCTTGGTAGATAGGTAGGGACCTATTGGGTTAGAAACTTTTTTCGGACCTTGTCTAAGAAGGAGAGACTAGTGGATGGTGCACCAGCTAAGATGTGACAACAGTGCTTCACGCATGGGCGGATGGTGCCATTTGTAGAGATATAGGATACTGTCAGGTGTGAGAAGTTTTCTAGCACGATAGAGGGAGCAACGTTCTTTAGAGCAGCCTTGACAACGTCTTCTATATATTTTCTCTAACTCATGTTACCTGTGAATAATAGGCCGAGAAGTTTGCACATTGGACTCTCAGGTAGGGTGTTATTTGCCATGGCAATCGGTGGTTGAAGAAGGTCTTGTAGTTGTTTAACAAAAAGGAGCTTTGTTTTAGTAGCATTGAATGTTACCAACCATTTATGACCCTATTCTACTACAAACTGGAGGTCACTTTCTAAAGATTCGGCCATTTCCCCGGATATGTGCGCATCCGTTTTGCCCGCATGACGAGAGTACAGCGTGGTGTCGTCAGCAAATATTCCCATCTCAGACACAATGTCACCAGGGAGGTTGTTTCTGAAAATCAGGAACAATAAAAGTCCAAAGATTGATCCGTGAGGTACACTCGCATTTATGTCATGTTGTTTGGATGAACGGCCATCGAGGACAACCTGAATCTTTCCATTGGTTAGGAAAGATTTAATTATATTAAATATTCGACTAATAATACTATATGAATAGATTTTTATAAGAAGCCCATTAGGCCAGACCTTATCAAAGGTTTTAAATATATCAAGCATTACCGCCATAGCTTCACCTGCCTTGTCCAGTATAAGATATATGCGTTCAGAGATGACTGTTAGGATATCCGCAGTTAAGAGTGCTTGTCTAAATCCATACTGATGGCCAGAAAGAAGTTTAGCATTAACGAGGTGACGGACTATCGCTAGATTGATTAAGGATTCAATAATTTTTGCGAAGAGCGGGAGTAGACTGATTGGGTGATAATTCTGAGGGGTCAGTTCTATCTCCAGAATTCTTGAAGACTGGTACTACAGAGGCAATTTTCCATCTATCAGGGCAGCAAGATTCAGCAAAGCACTTATTGTAGAGTTTATAGAGGACAGGTACCAATTCAACAGAGCATTTCTTAAATAATATTACATGTATAAGATCAGGCCCATATGCTTTGGAGGTGTCAAGGTGTTTAATGATGTCCTTGACATGATATAGAGTGATGACCAGGTCATCAAGTGTAGCTTCAGTCGGCAATGGGAATTTTGGGAGGGAATGGATTTCGGAGTCCAATGTTGAGTTTAAGGCGAAACGCTGGGCAAGTAGAATATATCTTATACTGGACAAGGCAGGTGAAGCTAGGGCGGTAGCGCTTGATATATCCAAAGCCTTTGATAAGGTCTGGCCTAATGGGCTTCTTATAAAAATTAGCCTTATCGGTTGCCGTGCAAACGACATCATTGTGGTTTGGCAGTGGGGAAATTGTTGACTGTGCATTGTTCACCACAATATTGTAGAATTTTCAGAAATCCCGAGTACCTAATTTATGAGACCGAATACCTTCTCTGGTCATATCCGTATACCTTTTATTTGCTTCACCTATCACAGTCTTAGAATTTTTCTTGAGGCTATAAATTTTTGTTGACTTATGGCGGCCGAATTTACAGAATGCTTGCTGTCTGTGAGCAATAGCATCCGCACATTCTGAGATGAACCATTGAGGAGAGTTGGGCTTGCTGCAAAATTTACGCATGTTGACATATGCATTAATGCTTTCTTTAACCTATTCGGTTAACTCATTTGCGCACTGGTCAGCAGAGAGAGAAGAAGTATCACTCCATAAAAGCGTCACTGATGTGATCTCTGATGAATTTAACTTTGCGATTGTTATCACATATATATAAGCGATATCGCATTGATATCGCATATACATAAACAAATAAACAAGATTGGGCGACTAATGTGTAAAGTTGAATCAAGTGAAAATAAGGCGCTTTGACTTTACAGTTGGTTCGAGAAATAGGCCCAACTTTCATTCATTTTTTTTTACTAATTGGTGACCGCTTATCAAGACCCAGGGGTCACTCTCGGATAATGTTTAAAGAGATTGTACCGATGGTTTGGAAACAACCGGAAGAATGGTCATAAAGTTTCTTGGGAGGAATTGTTTATCAAAGAGGGCGGCCCAATAAGTATTTGTTTACATTAGACTTGAAGACGATCATGTTGTAGTTGGTTTCGAAGCATTTTCGTGGTATTTTGGTCCACATATGGAAGTTCTCTGTTGTGGTTGTATCCAAACTGGTTCTTGCTGTAAGCGTTTTACAGAGAGGACGGATCGACGGTTGGAGCTCAGTCGAGCACCTATCATGAACATAACAATACAGTAGAGATAGACTAGCAACATCTCTTCTATGTGAAATGCGCTGCAGAGAAGAGAAGAGGTCATCCCCACTAGATTGCGAAGTCGGTTTTGTACTCTGCCAAGGTAAGAAAGAGTGCACCCCCCCTCTCTCTCTCTCTCTCTCTCTCTCTCTCTATATATATATATATATATATATATATATATATATTGATTCAATTCCAAAATCCATGTAAAAGACAATCCAAAAACATGATTCACATAAGTTCTGTCAATGGAAGTTTATCATTTACATTTTAATCTTGCATACAAAAAACATTAATTTTTCCATATGAATCTATTGGTAAACCTACACGTGTTTCTTGGCGGACACAACAAAATTACAGTTCGTTAGCCTGCCAATAATAGATATATGTTGTGGGGTTGTAGAAACAAGTTATAATATCCAAATGGAGAAGAAAAACACAGACGAAAAAAACGATGAGAGGATTTAAAAAAGCGTTAAAAAGGTTTAAAAAAGCGAAATCTGATAAAGTTCTGGTAATTTAGCAGAGCATAGAATAAACTCACGTGAAAGAAAACAGACAGAAAAGACAAATGGTACCCCCACAAAAAAAAACAAATAATAAGAATCCGGAAGCAGCCCGAATACGATGATCTCATTTAAAAACCACAGAGCCAGGCCACCAACCATAAATATCGATCAAAGTTCTAAATAGAAAAATTGAAAAATACCCACAACAAAGCTCAAAACACTAATTGGAAAATTAATACTCCAGGTAGTAATTATTAATTGATAAACCGAAAGGTGAGAATACCTAATTAGCATTTTTTAATTTAAATAAAATTCATACGAAATATATATATATATATATATATATATATATATATATATGTGTGTGTGTGTGTATTTTTATGTAATTGATTTTATTGGTGATTGCAGCGTTCGTTGTTTTTGCTTATTACAACTATTTCGATTGTTTACCTCCCTGAGTGATTAAGATGCAGAAAATTGCATTATCAGTCGCCCTCAACTTTATATGGCGTAAGTAAATATATATATATATATATATATATATATATATATATCTTTTATTAATTTATACGTACATAAAAGTAATCCATGGACACGTGTTTCAGCCGTCATAAGCATGGCTAACTTAGACAAGGATCGAACTTTCGATATTGATGTCTATAGTCCAGCGTCTTACCTTTTATGTACGTATAAAATTAATAAAAATTAATAAAATTAATGAAATTAATAAAATTAATGAAATTAATATATATATATACATATATATATAAAACGTAAAGATTCTACATTGCGGCGATGGGACAGTGGTAGACAGTGTGCGACCTATTAGATTAAATGGAGAAAATCGTGTGCATATGTGTGAATAAGAATTAACGTGATTTAAAAAAAATGTTATATGTTACGTTTAAAATATTAACTAGTTTTATTTTTGATGTTATTTCTACTTTTAAACTTAACCTTTTCACCTCTTTAATAATAATCTTTTTCATTTTTTCACATTTTAGACCATTAGAGTTTTTTTTACCACTAGGAGGCCATCGTATCTGTATAATCCAATATATTTTATATCACTGTCTTTTGTGAGGTTGTATAATATGTAAAGTCCGACTAAGTCGGTAAATAATGTAGCATCCGAAGAACCCATCGAGACATCAAAGGATCCAGATTGGTTGCTTTTAGTCCATTGTTCCTGTTTACTAATTAAGTAATAGTTAATTTATTTAAAATAGTTAATTCAAAAGAAAAAAGGTAACGAATAAATTTAACTTTCAATATCCTATTTTCAAAATAATTTGTTTAAATCGCCGGGCTGTACCTCTGGACATTAGCTTTTTGTCTCTAATTATATTATATACATTTAGGTATGTGAATATGTTTATATATTTATATGTACTGAATCATTAACTGATCATTTTGGAACACATCTCCTAGGGGTAAAGGGTCGTAATGTGGACTATATTGAGTTTAATTTAATTTTATGCTAAGCTGGAAAGTGGCGGCGATTTTTGTGAAATTTTAACAATCGGTATTTTACATCAATTAATAAATATTTACATCAATTAAGAAATATTTCCCAAATTTTAGTTTCTTTGGAGTATTATGAAGTTTAGTTCTAACGATTTAAATTCAGCAACTGTGATGCCACCCAACGACTTCCTGGAACAACGCGAAAAACGTTCCCTGAGCGTTTCTCCGCCGTCTTTAAAAAATTCTCTTCTTTCTCCAGCTTTTTTGTTCATTTGTACACGTAGAATTGATGGGAGAAACACAACGTGAATTAAAGAAACGATTAAATGAACATAAAAGGGATATAAAAAACAACAACCCTCTTAGTGCACTTTTCTCCCATGCTCTACAATATGGTCATGCATTCAAATTTGAACAAGCCAAAATCACTAAACACATCCACAACAAATCTCGGCGAAGATTACTGGAAACTGCACTCATCACATCCTCCACTACTATCAAGCAGCGAAATGGTTTCTTTAACCTATCACCCTTAATAAGCAAGATCATCCTCACAGAACAAAGTCTTTTGCCTGATCATGGCTAACTTTTATTTTCATCTCTAACCTTATGACACTCTTCCATTCACCCACACCCTTCCCTTTTCTCCCTGAATCTTCTCTTATTTTTCCTCATTTTTTTCCCTCACATTTTTAATACTACAGTCCAAATAAACTTTCTCATGTTTCAAATATATTCCTCACCCACCCTTTCAACCACCCCCCTCCCCCACCCACTACAATCCCTCACTCATTGCTATCATTTTCCAAATATTTCAAATATTTCACACCCTATCACGACAAATCCTCCCTCTTCCCCCTCTCATCCATTTTCTCCCATACCTCTTCTTAAATTCCCTCATTTTCTTCAAAGCTCTCTAAGACCATAACTTTCGCCCATCCACCAAAATCACAGCCCCCCCCTCCCTCTCTACCCATCCCCATTTCCCTGCATACACCCCCCACACACAAACATTCCAACTCACTCTTCCCCTTCAATCTCGACCACAGCCATCTGGTCAAACACCCCCTCCCCCTCTTCCTCCAATCTCTCTCTGCCATCCATTTTACCCCTGCTCATCCCCCACCTCTCTCTCTCATCGCCAGCCACAGTAGTCCTTGCTCCCTCCACCCTTCCCCTTTTTCTCCCACTCATTTTTCATTCTCTAACAAGTACGGACGTCCAGCAAGACGCTGCCATTATTTTTCATTTTATTTTATTTTTCTTCCCAACATGTCTACCCTACATGTATCCGTGCTTGCATGATATCTTTTCCCTATATCATCATCCTGATGAAGTCTTATAAATAAAGACGAAACGTTGATGTACACATAAAAAACATCCAGTTTTTGGTTTTCCTTTTTCATTTTACCATCACGCCGGATTACCTTCATCCTTCTCTTCCCATATATATATATATATATATATATATGACGTCACGGCGGCACCTAAAGTGTTAAAATTATCACCGTTTATTCGCTGTTCAACCGGCCAAGTGGTTCAGGCGTCGGGATATGAGTGGCAAAATACTTGTGATCCGGGGGTTCGAATCGCATGACCGGTAGTGAATAGTCATATATATATATATATATATATATATATATATATATATATATAAGATAAGTCGATTAAAAATAATTAGATTCGCAGATAGATGCAAATCAAAATCATTCGTAGTTCAAAGCAAGGGCAAATAATGAATAATAATAATTCACTATTCCTCTCCTTCGTTTCTTTAAGCCGGCTTTTCAAAGAAATTAAAATTCTTATCATCAGAGGAAAGTTTTTGATTGATAAGTTGACATATAACGATAGTCAATTTTTGAATTTTTGAAAAAGTTTAGAAAAAATTTACAAAGTCTATAAAGTTTTAAAAAAATGTTTACATTAAAGTGGGCTTGTTCCAGTGTGAAAAAAAAGTCACTAAAAAGGATTCCAAGACGGTATGAAGGTCGAACAATTGGCAATTCACGAAGAATCCATGCAGGAACCCACGACGACGTTTCCAACCAAGTTTGCAGTCTGGAGGATCAAGTGAAATTGGCCATGTTTAGAAAACGTGTTCTTCCTATTTTCCACGAAAACGTATTCCTAAGCAAAAGCAACGACGAAAACTCAATAAAGCCCAAGACGAACTATAGCATTTATTTATTTGGAATTGTGTAAAAATAAAAATAATAATAAAATATATATATATAAAAAAAAAAGAAATAAAAAAAGAATGGAGGTTTTAAGTTATAGGGGAGGAAGGTGTCAGTTAATTATTGCTAGGTGGAGGGGTATCTGAAGGAGCTAAGAAGTTAATATATTTGAATTTGCGCTTATGTCTGCACTGGGAAATCAATTCGTTTTTGGAATTAATTGTGTTTAAAGATTTATTAGCTGTGGCTATTGTGTAGGTTTCTAAAGTGCAAAGGCTGCAATGTGTAGAGCCTGGGGTGTACGATCTGGATTTTCTCATGATAGACCAATGCAAGGAGTAAGGAGTATTATTGTTTTTAAAGTTTCTAATTAGTTTAGAAAGCGAAGTGCTAGATTTATCGTTTTTTAATTTAAATGAATGCATATGATTTGAGATTCTTATCTTAATTGGGAAGGCACTCAAACCTATGTATGTATGAATTTTGTAAGGAGTGGAATTTAAGTAATCAAGTTCAGTGGTAGCTGTTTGAAGAGGTGAATTTGAAACTACATTTAGTTGGGGTATTATTGGAGGGCTAGGGGTAACTGAGGTGTTTCTGCTACTTGTATCGAATTCAGAATTACTCGATTCAGGTGAGGGGTGAGGGTTAATGTGATTATTATTAGTACTTTGAATTGGTAGGACAGGGGGACAAGAAGCATGTGATGATTGCAAGGTTGTTGTATTGGGGTTCGATGTAAAACCATGTTTCAATCGAAATTCCTTAATGGTGCATGCGTATATAACATCATTATGAATACAATCACCATTAAGGGGGCAATCTCTGGGTTTACGGCAATTACATTTATTTTGTGGGGAAGGGGTGGGAGTTTGCTGGGCAATGTAAGTTTACTTCACATCGTACTTTCCAAAGGTTTTAACAATGCATTCATTTTTCTACAGATTTATGGAATACTAATGTTATTCAAGTCTTTGTTTAAGTTGCTATATGTAGTTATTTTTCTTTACAGACGGAAGATGCAATGGATATTTGATCTGAAGGGTCACCAAGTAGTAGCAGACAAGAAATGGAGGAGGCTTTTGTACCAAGAACGACATTGCAAAGTTGTATGGTTTGTTTTGTTCTAACTAACATTGTATTTACTAAACACCATTCAATATATGAAAAAGGTACTAAATGCAAAATTACTAAATGTAATTATCTTTACAGCATACTGCTGTAGAGAAAGGTTGTGTATAAAACGCGAAAAGATTAAATTAAGGAAAATTAAAAAACTATCGATGTTATCCATAACGAATGTGATTTTTGAATTCAGTAGCAAAAAATACATGAAATATTAAAAAATACAAATAAACAAAACATGTGTTACATTGTGTAATATTAATTCCTTCTACAGAAATATCAACTAGAAGAGTAGCGAAATCCATTTCACTTTCGAAAAGTTCTTTTGATATGGAAGGGTAATAATTTATAATGTCAAATTGAATAAATGAAAAATTTGTTTTGCTTTCAATTTTCGAATTAGTGGTTTCCGTTGTATCCACCCACTTGTTTAATTCATAAGTTGTTTTTATTTGCCAGTTTATTCTCTCTAATATCTATTTACTAATAATCCTAATTTCTTGTAGGGTTCATAAGTCAGTAGCTGGATTTGTATGGAAATCAGGTTTGTGATCCTTTAGTAGAATATATGCCTCTTTTGTTCTGAATTTCCCTATTCTATCATTGATTTTTAGTTTATCAGTTATGCTTTTACTATCCGAGTTTTTTTGTTTTTTTTAACTATGTCGACATTAGATTTTCTGTAATTCTTGGTAATAGTCAAGCAGTTTGTAGTATTACTGTTTAATTAGTTTATAGAAATTTTGGGGTTATCGGCTTTAACTAATATGTATTTTGAATTGTTAATTTCATTTATAATTTTGTCATGTTTTCTTTGAAATCGATTATAATAATATACCCTAACCCTAACCTTTCAATCTTTAAACTCTTCCCCTAAGCTTACAAACGTTCTTTTTCAATTGTTTTAAATTTGACCATGTAACCTCCCGGTTTGAATTTGGCTTTTTTTCCTTTATTTCCATTCTTTCCCAATATGAACATCTTAGTGAAAAATCAGAATGTTGTCCGCTTGATGAAGTTTTTGTCTCTAATAACTATTGATCGATAACTTCAACATGCCAGTGTAACGGCTTTTTGTACATGTCTGTATTAATAAACATAATTATATAAATAGCTCTATTTACTACTGATCATTTTTTATAAGCCCGGTTGAAATTTTTATAATGTTGATGTCTACTTTATCTGAATTTCTCTCTCTCTCTCTCTCTCTCTCTCTCTCTCTCTATATATATATATATATATATATATATATATATATATAGTACACGTATTGTATTAGTTTATGTAAATATCAATCCGTTGAAAATCCAGTGTCTATAAAAAAAGTGCTCAATAACAAGTAAAGCTGTTATTTAGTATACATTTTTATTTATAAAAACATTATTGGTCATATATGTGCATACATGTTTCGGTTGTCCTCTTCAAAGACAGTCAACCTCTTCAGACCAAAGAAGACAAGGAAGTGAAATGAATTCTAAAAACTTTCACATTAAGTAAATCTTTTTTGGAGATGTGATATGTTTATACTTTTCACCAGTCAAGCTCAGTATCGGATTACATTCTTTACTTGTTAACTCTTTCAATTAGTTTCTTTTTCTTTTTATCATTTTTATTATCTACCGTTCCTATCATGTCTTTTTTATTACCCACTTAGCTTGGATTCTTATCTTCTCCATTCAACACGTCAAAGTTTTAATCTACATACCTACATTTTCAAGCATAAATATCTGATCTTCATATAAAATACACACGTGCGCACAAATATTTAGATACACAAGTAAACACATAGACATATATATATATATATATATGAATAAAACAAACACAAATATATACGCACATATCCATACACGGATATGCACATATATACACATATATACATATGTATCCACATATCCGTATATATATATATATATATATATATATATATATATATATATATATATATATATATAAACATACATACACACATGTACACACATACATAGATAGACGCATGCATACATATAGTTTCAAAAATCTACATCCACTCACACATATACATACATACATACATACATACATACATACATACATACATATATACATACACATATAGCCAATGCATGCATCTCCTTTTCCACTGATTAGTTCAGCATAATACATCACAATATATATACATATATGTGCTTCTTTTGTCATTATTCTAACGGTTTTTGAATTAACTCCTTATAACCACGTGTGCAGACTTACATTCATGTGTATGCATCACCATAGAGTGCTCTCCTTCCATACCTACTCATATATGTACATACATGTGTAAATGCTTGTACTACTAATATTTTACTTATACTCTCGCACACTAGTATACCATACACATATGTATATATAAAAATACCTACCCACATATATGGGCATGTTCATACAGCACATACGTAACTATACACATTAACATATAAATATGCCATTTAGCTTTAAATTTGAAAGTTTAACTATTAATAATAAATATATACATATATATATATATATAAATATCTAACTTTATAAATATATTTATATATATATATATATATATATATATATATATATATATATATTCTAAAGGTTAGATATTATTAACACAACTGTTATCGTGGCTTTACTGCATGCTTTTTTCAGTAGTCGAACACTTTACGACGGCTGCCTTTAGATAGAATTATTCTCTCGCTGATTTTCCGGGTTGTTTATAATGGCCGTGTTCCAGGGTTCGAGTCCAGCGACCGGTATGAATAATTCTTCTCTAAACTGACGATATCCGTAAGGATGAAATGTATCCGTATGTAGATAAAACAAATATTAATATATATATATATATATATATATATATATATATATATATATATATATATATATATATATATATATATATATATTTGACCCCGACAAACTTCCTAGCTAAAATAACCATAAACTAATCAGTCGAAGCCATCAACCCCATCATCTCGCGTCCTTTGAAGGAGACAGGCCACTGCTGATAAACGCTACAACCAAAATCATGTTTTTCATTCTCTGCTTGTTCACGTCAACAGCCATGCTGAAATCTGGACACTTTCTGACAAGTCAACATTAATATTCTGTATGATCTTTCTACATTGCTTTTTTAGACTGAGGAAATCTTTCAATAAAGACAAAACGTTGATGAATGCATAAATCACATAATCTTTGGCTTTCATGTTTTCATTTTTGTTGTGAAGTTGTTCCACAGTAAATAATAAATAAAGGAAGTCAAGTCGAGGGTTGGTTTAACAAGTGTATTAACAAAGTAAGAAAGTGACTAGCTCTTGTCTAGACAGTTACAAGACTGTGCCTTGTCTTCAGTGTCTCTGGTGACTCGCACTATTTATAGTGACAAGCGGTGTAGTTTCTCCTGTGTAAGAACGGCCGGTGTAACAATTTTACACACACACGCACGCACGCACGCACGCACACACACACACACACACACACACACACACACACACACACACACATATATATATATATATATATATATATATATATATATATATATAATACACCAGCCCTTGAAAATCAGTCTAACAGTGGTTTTCTTCCTGTCGTGCGTAATTATGGTTTTGTTCAGTCCTATGAAGTCCACCCTATTCTTTAAGAAGAGGTTAGTTAATTGGTAATCGCTTAATGCACCCATATTGGAGAATGCCGACAGGGTTGCTCAGACATTTTGTACGCCAGAGTGCACTTCACCTTCATTTTGTCTAACCTCCTGCGGAGGAGGTAAATAGACATACTTATATAATTCTGGGAATCTTGTTACTTTGTTTGTTAACTTGTCACTGTGCACAGTGGATTACGTCCCCCAAAGGTGAATGACTTGAATAAAGGGCGATTCATAAGAGAAGTAGTGGAAGGAGGCGAATGAGGTAAATAGTTAAAAGAAAGGGGGAAAAATAGAGACAGAGGAAAGAGCGTGAGAGAGGAGGAGGGAGGGACTAAAAACGAATGAATGCCATAAAATATATTTTACTAGATGTACATATCTTATTTTTATTTGTTTCTACATTTTAAAACTTATACAGAAAAGGAATAAATATTTTAGTTGTAAGGTAAATGACACTTTATATATATTCTTCATTTAAAATATGAGTCCTTTTGCTGCGCTTGATTTTTCGATGATTATTAAAAATATGTCATTATCAATTATTCTGGGTCGGACTAAGTAATTTAAAAAATAAAATTACGTTATCATTTTGCCAATAACATGATACAACCATAACAAATGGAAATTGGCTAGTTACAAGCAAAGTTTTGTTTTGTCATCATTAAGGTTATTTGTGTCTGGCTTTTAAAATCCAACAAGATAACATTATATGTTATATAATATATATAACAACAATTAAACAAATAATGATTCAACAGTTGACGGGTGGTCTAATTTATATTATAGATGTAAAATGTAAGTAAAGAGGAATAGTAAACAGGGGAGGTAAAACGAAGGAATGGCGAAATAAACAATGGGTATACATGATATAAGAATAAAGAAAACAATTAGAAACTGAAACTGAAAAACAAAACTAAAAGTAAAAAGATAAAATGAAGAATAAAAAAGAGGGGTAAGATAATGGCAACAGAAAGAATTAGAATCAGGAAGGAACCGCGAAAGAAATTGAATAAGAAACAAAATATGAATAGTTTGGAATGGAGCTAGAATGTAAGGGAGAGCCGTTAATATTACGTAAAGAATTCTCGAGAGAAAAGAAGAATTCGAATCATAAGAAAAACGAATTATCCTGAGAATCGGTTCTTGAAATACCACGATTGGCCAATAAAACCTAAAATAAAATATGTTAAATTTGCAAGTTTCCAATGCTTCTTTCCAACATTTCAAACAAAATATCGATCTCCACCAGGTGAAAAAATTACCTCTGATAACTGCAATAAAATCAGAAAGAAAAAAAAACAACAACAGAAAGGAAACAAAACAAAACAATCGTTTAGCATAATGCATCTTATCGGATAAAGATAGAATAAATAACCTGAGGATTTTATCACATTAAGAGGCCATTTTACAATAATAGCACTGCAACATCACCGAGAAAATGTTAAGAAAAGAAATAAGGAAGGACCAAACAAACGATATTACATAACTAAATGCATCTTATCTGATGGAGATTATGTGTCAGTTTCTTCATAACCGAAATCACGTCACAACCTACGTCACAATACCTCTACGATTCTAACGACTCCAACAATGTGAAGTTATGTTTCCCATCGAGTTTGTTTATTTGTTTGTTTGTTTGTATACAGCATAACGTCCACCTAGCTTGACCAATTGTCAGTACACTTGATCAAAATATCGGTCATGGTTTACTTTAGAACTGATTTCATTTTCGGATAGCAATGCTAAGATCAGGAAAAATATTTAAGTCACACTTTTAACGATAACTTCGCTTCTGTTCATTGTAGAGATTCGCTTCTTGGCCCATATTTGAGCCAATCAAGTCTAGTATGTTATATGAAGTTGAGCTTGAAAAGTTCGGTTAAGGTAAAAAAATTGATTGAATTTAAACTTTCTATTTTTCCAAATTTCATCTATGTATTTGATGCCTTTTCATAACAGTAAACACCATGCAACATCAAAGCCTGATCAGATGAATAGTTTTTTTTGTAGTTATCAAAGTTTCCATGGCATTACTTCGAAAATATTTAACAAAATATGGAGAATTAAGATCCAGATGAGACCTTGACCCATCTTTACGTTTGTCAGGCGAAGGTATGAAGTCTCACAACTGACTTATGTTCTTCTTTATTTTAATTTTATTTTGTTTTATTAAGAAATGTCTTATATTATTTTATCAAATTAAAATTATATATAGAACAAAAGATTCATGCAATAAATGTGTTGCTTATTCACATATTGCTTTTCAAAAACTGATTTTAATAAATCACTTACCCGTATGAGTGACTTCTCATTTTTTTGTTTCATTTCCATAAATATTACCAATAATTTCGTGGATAAATCCTACAGGAAATCATTAAATTACTGTAATAACTGCGATTTTATTATCTACTCTTTATTTAGTTAAATAGTTGAATTAAGCGCATCTAACATAAAGTAAGAGTGAATGAAACAGATCGCCCACTTTCGAACAAGATAGCGTAAGAGACGACATGTAACATATTTTATTATTGTTATTGATATTAAGCCTCAAATCAGCAAATAGCTACGAGGTGAAGTCGACCGCTACTTATTTTTCTATGAGGTTAAGCTGCGTTTAGGGTGTCGATCCTGATCATGGCCTTCATGACCGCTAACTCGTTAATCATGGGCATGTTTCTCATCTATAATGAAGTAAATTTCGGACATTTTTTTCAAAGAATGACTAAGATTACTGAATCTTTCCATCTCTCAAAAATATTCTCAACTTCACCTTACTGCATCTCAACTGGTTACGTCATACTTATGTTATCTGGTAACATATCAAGTGACTCTTGTATACGTTCTTAGCAAAAACTCTCACAGCCCATAGACTACATATTTTAACACTATATGCGCAAGAGAGTCATCGGTGCTTTGAGCAAAAATCATTAAAATGTCTTTTTCAAGTTCCTCGACAGAATAGATGGCGGACATCCTGTAGCAGCATTGCGACTCTTGCCAGTAAAGGCCCACGAGAGATAATGATGTGCAAAGAGTTGCAGCATCAATCACAATGTCAGCAGTGGCCAACAAGAGAAACGAAAATGTTGGACAACCCCGTTAAAAGGACAAAGGTGTGTCCATTATGTAAACAACGAAGAAAATTGGACTAAAAAAACCCTTTAAGATTATACAACCGAACTGTTGCATTCTCATACTTGAAGTGGGTTATCTCAATTTTCTTTTTACAATGAATCCTTCTTTATACTATAAAACCCTCGTCTTAACTTAGAATTAGTATGCATAATTAATTCCAAAGAGGCCGAAAGGCAATTAAGCCCAAGTAACCATTTCTGTCCAATCATGGAATACTCACGCTTATTAATTACGTTGAGTATATTTACTTCATTCCAACCATGGGAATATGTGGAACAAGACCGTGCGTCAAGAGGTGCGTCACTTTAGTCTCTTATAAATTCCCTAAGCAGGCCATCAGTATTTCCCTGTGTGGACCCTTCAGACAGCAATTAACTAACTCCTTCCCAAAGAAGTTAAAGCCTGGGAGGATGGATCTCCTGGAACTGAACAGAACTAATACCTCTGCCCGACAGAAAACAACTACCCACCTGTATATATATATATATATATATATATATATATATATATATATATATATATATATATATATATATATATATATATAGTCTAAAGAAGCTTTGAATCATTTTAAACAAAAAGCAAACAAAAAAAAAGTAAAATGCAGTTTAAATTCCCAGAGAAACTAACTAAATCCAAGATATTGCAGACTTAACATTCGTTGGAAAATTCATAAATAAAAAAATAAGTAAATAAAAAAAAATAAATAGGGGGGGGATTAAGTATATATATATATACGTTTTATATTGCACATGCGTATAGAAAAAGAAGACATTGTCATACTTATCACTTGATATAAGATTAAGCATAGATGTCTTTCTATTGAACTCGGGAATCTGTACGGAATTTCGAACGATTCTGTTTCAAATTCGACAGAAAAATTCCATAGTTCGATAAAACGCACATGACGAAAATAGTAGGTTAGGTTCACCGAAACCTCGTGATAATAACATCCAAACTGAAAACAGTAGTTCGAATAATCTAAATAGTACATAGATTTTAGAAGTATTTTATTGATTTCAACATTTAACAAACGTTTGTCTAGATTATCTAATATGTAAACCTAAGTCAGTCTATTTATTAAATTTCATCATCCTTTTAAATCAATATTTTATTTTTAATAGCGGGAGTTCTTCATGTGGATCTTGCCACCATATTCTTCAGAACAATACAATGTAATTCGAATTAATTTATTTAAAAATATACTTTATCCTGCTAAGATTATTTTTCAAAAAGAAGCCACCTTTGTCATCAGCGGCAAATGTAAATGAACATGACCGCAATTTATCCTTCAGCAGTTGTGCAACAACGACTATTGGTGCTGTCTGGACGTGCATCTTGACACAATGGACCGCCTAGAAAAGAGCTCATGTGGTCCTGTAGTGATGTACCGGAAGGCCTCCAGCTTCCTTCTGCAGAAGGACACTAGCCTTTCGGAATTGGAGCGTTTCAGCATTAATCTGCTGTAATTTAAAGGTCTCTGAGTTTTTTTAATTGGATCCTTGAGTGATAGAAGTTGTCCGATTACGTGACTTTTTTGTGGGACAGTGTTAAATAGTAAAGAGTATGTTTGCTCGTATTTATCTGATTATTTGGGTTCTAAGGGCAGCATTAACACGTATACAAGAAACCGGGATAATGAGGTCAGCGAGTATGCACTCAAACATTATTTCAACCCTCGTACACAGACGCGGGCGTGATGTCACATGGCTTATATATATATATATATATATATATATATATATATATATATATATATATATAGAGAGAGAGAGAGAGAGAGAGAGAGAGAGAGACAGACAGACAGACAGACAGACAGGCAGACAGACAGAGGGGGAGATATACAGAGAGAGAGAGAGAGAGTAACAGAGAGAGAAATAGAGAAAAAGAGAGAGAGATGTGTGTGTGTGTGTAGGCCAGTTTATTGGGAGAATTTAGAGCGAACAGTATGTGTAGAGAATGACTTAAGAATTGATAAATCAAAAGGCTAAGAACCTCATATATCTGTAGCCTGGCACGTCCTCCGCCGCTAACAGTACACTTCTAGAATATTCTTCTTTTCTGTGGTTTCTGTTCGACTTTAATTACAGGAGAGAATCCCCGACTGTAGATGATCGTAGATAAAATACCCCAGTCACAGAAGGAGAGGTTAGCACAAATTAACTTGTCAATCGATAACGAGGTATGTCTATGTACTCCCATGCATTTTGTTTGTGACGTACACGGCATGGAGACACCCCTTACAGGGAATGTATATGTAACAACAGCAATAGCCTTAAACAAAGGGGCTTTTGTCAATTACTTTCTTTACTTTTTTAGTAAACTGTTCGTTTTGGCGTACAACACAGTTAAACACTTTGTTAGAATGTGTAAATTTAGATCCCATTCAACGAAAACACTACAATGTTGGTACTATGAAGGAATTATTTAGAGACATTAGAGTGGAAACCAAATTCTTTTTTACAATGGTGGGTTTATACACTCAAATCTAATATTTATAAGTTCAATAAATCAAACATCCCGAGGAAAGAATTAATCAATTGCAGACTGTTTACTCAAGAAAAATATACATATAAAAAAAATCATCCAAATTTGTGAAACATTTTAAAATATTATGAACCTCAAGCATAGAATCTTTTTACCAATATAAATGGAGTCGGTATTAAATAACTGAAAAAGTGTTTATATGCGGTAAAACAAAACAAAACAAGACGTTTAATGTTAATCGTAAACAATGTAGCAACGATAATTACTGCAGTGTATAGCCGTTGGTAAAAGGGTGTTTCCTGTTATTGCCATCCTTAAGTGCATTCGCTGTATGTTATGATGTATGGTTTAATTCGCTAGGATGTTTCGGATATATATGTTGAAAGCAAGGAGCTGTGTCATGAGGTTGTTTATTGATCGCAAGCCCTAGATGAAGATGCGGATAATCGGACTAAATTTGAGGCTTAAGAGATTAGCTAAATGGGCTTTACTAATATAACATCTAATACCACACTGTTCACTCCTTATATATCTGATTTGCCCACGCCCTCCCGGGCATAGCATACGTAATGATGAAAATTATTATTCAGATAAAATTAAAATTTAACTTTAAATGATGCATTTAATTTATTCTAATCACATTTTTATTCAATAATCTATCAATTATTCCCCTTTTACTAGCTCCGATCAAATTTCACTTGATATTACACAAAATCTTAACGACAAAACCCCTAATTAGTCAGTAAATAAATAAAAATAAATATAACATTCACAGCCACATTTATTTTCATTACGAGATGTTTAGCCTTTGACTTGATGAGAATTTTTATTTTCTTGTGATCCTTAGAAAATAGCAACCTTACAATAAACAAAAAAGCTATATACGAAGATGAGAGTAACCTCAGATGAAGACATAGTAACACTTGATAAAAGGGTTAAGGTTAGGGTTAATGTGATATTCCGACGCCACACATACAACTCTAGTGACTGTAAGTAAGAATTATTATATGTATAAAAACTCCCCTTATTTTTCAGCATTCAGTTTTCCTTCTTACAACCCGGTAGAGTAGCTTTAATAACAAGCAGTACAAATAGCTATATGCACGATCCGAACACCGTTTCGTAGATCACTCTAACTGCCTGGTAAATAGCCGCCGATTTCGCTATTTACATTTAAAGTTCCTCTATATTTACTAACTAATTGGCTATGGCCGATGGATAAGCTCCCCGACTACGAATCAGTGGCGATTTGTGATCGGGGTTCGCGCCTACCGACCGTTGAGAATTAGTTCCTAGACTGAAGATTGCGTTAGCATGAAACATCGATATCTCTAGGTATTTAAATAATTAATATTTATTTATAAAAATATTATTGTATATATATATATATATATATATATATATATATATATAAGTAAATTTCGTGTACAACAGAATCGTAGGATCAATTTTAGAGGAAACATTATTTTAATCAATTACACAAGGTTTCGAGATCATCCGGGTATTTTCAGGCACAGGAATCAGCCATAGGTAATCACCTCGTTAGTACAAATAGTTGTTCTGACAACTATTCCGATGGGTGGTTTTCTGTTTTACACAGTGCCAAGTTGAACTACTATCTCAATATTATTGAGGCGTTAGTTATTAACAATTCTCGACCTAGTCTGTGTAGACAAAAGATTTTGAAGCATCAGTTGGAGATCTTTAATGATTAAAATCCACCATAACGTTGAGAGATTTACCTTTTTTTTTCTCAATCGTTTTCTCCAACTGAAACAATTTTTTCCGCTCATATCTCATTCGACTTTTAGTTTTTAATTTACCATACTGACGTTTCCTCTTAGAGGGTCTGACGATAAGGCCTTAAGGTAATTTTAACACTTTTCCTTTTTTTCCACCCGCCTGTTTCATTGATTAAAATAATGCTTCCTCTAATATATATATATATATATATATATATATATATATATATATATATATATATATATATATATATATATATATATAATCAGAATTTCAAGGTTAAAAGAGGATGTTTTCATAAAAAAACCTTTATAAAAGGAGCCTTGATAATATTCAACTTTGTTTTCTAAACTCATTTTTGTTTCTATTTTATTTTTTATTTTTATGTTGTTTTTAATTCCTACTTTTATTTTTATTTATTTTAATTTTATTTTAATTTCTATTATTTCTTTTTTATTTCATCTGATATTTTTATTTTGTATTTTTAATTTTTATTTTGCATTTCTTTATTTTTATTTTTTATTTTTATTCTGTATTTTATTAGTTTACTAGATATTTTTTATTTTTTAGGTTTTTATTCTTTTTTATATTTATATTTTTTAATTTTTAATTTTTTATATTTTATATAAATTTTTATTTCTATAATGTTTATTTAATTTTATTATTATCATTTTATTTTATATTTTTTGTTTTATTTGTGTAACTTATTGTTTTTAAATTTTTATCTCTGTGGCTCTTCCTGTCAATAGATGTTTCTCTACGACGAGCTTTTAAATTTTTTCTTTGATTTTCTGTAAGACGTGGTGCTAAAGGCGCTGATGATGACGTTTTGGTTAGCTTTATTAATTTATAAAATAAAATAAAATAAAGTATTTCCAAAATGTTTTGGAAACGATCGTATGCCATACTAGACTAAGTGTTCTAATTCTTGGAACAATTGTAATGTTTTAATTCATTGAATCTTTATATATATATATATATATATATATATATATATATATATATATATATATATATATATATATATATATTTAAGTGAAATATTTTGAAAATCCACAATCGTTCAACTTAAATGAAAAATTCATTATGAATTTTTCATTTAAATTGCACGATTGTTGATTTTCAAAATATTTCACTTAAATATATATATATATATATATATATATATTTCACTTAAATACATTCTCATACGTGCTTCAAAGATGTTGTCAATTTCCTTACTATATATATATATATATATATATATATATATATATATATATGTATATACGAATAAAATAGTTATCCACGGACATGTTTTTCGCCGTTACTGCGGCTCATCATTAGAAACTACGTGCACAGTCGAGAGCTTTACATTAAGCCACCGCACCTCGCTTTAATACGCGATATTTTACCGCTTTTAAATATTATTGTTATTTGCTATAACTTTTTGCGATTATGACAAATAGGGGGAGACATAGTGTAAAGAAAAATAACCCCCTGTGGCATTTAGGAAATGCATCACCAATATTCACCTGTTATAGTTATATTATATATATATATATATATATATATTTTTATGTATTTTTATGTAATTATATATATATATATATATATATATATATATATATATATATATATATATATATATATATATATATAAAAGAAGTATTAGAAGGCTATCACAAAGACAAAAACATATTTCCATTGTTTGCATAATGATAGCCTTCTAAAACTCCTCTATATACGTATTATACACAATGCTTCAATCAAACTACCTCTTATATATATATATATATATATATATATATATATATATATATATATATATTAAATTCCCGAAACAGTTTTTTCATGGTAAACAACTGATGATCCCTTAAATAATGTTAGAAACAAACTAATATAATAACTGTAAAAGTTAAATTGACTTACATGAGTGATTTTCCACTGAACGACTTGGGACGTAAGTTTTTTTTTAAAATATAGTTTTAATGGTTGAGAAACTTCCAAGACTATATATATATATATGTGTGTGTGTGTGTGTGTGTGTGTGTGTGTGTGTGCGCGTGTGTGTGAACAACGACGTGTTTAAAAAACGCAAAACAAAGTAAACAGAGGAATGAATCATCAAAAACGAGAGCTTTACTGACTTCGTTCGGATCTACAAACGTCTTCAGAAACAGTGAAGATGTTAAATTTATTGAAATAACGGTAAAATCGTAGGAAAACAGAAGACGTAGAACGGGATCTTTTGTGCGCGTAGGTAACTATTTAAAAACAAAAATTATGCGGCCCGTACGACAAATCGATAAAATGGGAAAAGGGGTGAGAAAGAAAATGAAAAAAGAAGAAAAGGAAAAAACTAGAGCATGGGTGAAATGCAGAAAAAAAGAGTCGTGCTTTAACCGAGATCGGAGTTTTTATGCAGTGGCGAGGTATATTGCATTGTTTGAGTGCGTTTTTTCCAGATGTTTGTTTAAGGAATAAGATCTGAGTATAAGGTTTTCATTAGATCGCGACGAGAGAAGGATTACAGCACTTTCGATGCATTTGCGGCGTGAGAGAGAGAAATCAGTTTTTAGGAGAGTTTAGTTTGTAAAGTCATTTCACACACATCCTGTCCTCACGACATTTCATTTTATGATATATCGTGCATTTTATATATATATATATATATATATATATATATATATATATATATATATATATATATATATATATATATATCGTATCTTTGATCCGTAAGAAATTTGTTTAATATGAGTTTAATTTTATGATATATATACTATATGTACTAGCTAACATAACCCTTTTTCATCTGCATTTATTAAACTAGATAATAAAATCATGCAACTTCTTTACATGTAATTTGATATTCAGCAACATATTTTCCGTTTAAAAAATGCTTTTACTTTGTATTATTTGGATTATCCGGACTACTATTCTCATCTTGATTGTTATATTCACAACATTTCACCGAATGTAACTTTCGGCTATTTTCAGATGCATTTTCTCGAATTTGAGAAGCCAATAGTCGAACTGTGGAATCTTTATGCCAAACTCGTAAATCTATACTAAATTTGAAACAGAACCCACTATTTGATTGATGGAAGTGGATAATTCTCATTCCATCACCCATAATCGGGTAGAAGTGTTAATTTCAGGTTATTCTTAGTTATTATTGTCTGTAATAAGTTTTCGAACTTTCAACCTTCGGAAGACATAAACGACAAGAACTAATAGTAATAACACTTCTACCCGGTCAAGGATTACAATGAGAATAATTGTCTCCCGTTGATTAAATAAACGGTTCAGTTAGAAGGTCCGTACATGTTCGCGAGTTACACATACAGATTCCCAAGTTCAACGATTAGGTTCTCAAGTTCGAAAATATGCAGCTGTGTTAAATACCGTAATTGAGGAGAAAGGCTAGTTATCTGCCCTTTCTACGATCGAGTTGGGGAGGTTGACACCAGAGTCAGAAGAGAGTAAGGTTATTTTCGTTTCCGCCATAATCTCTCTCTTTTTTTCTCTGGGTCTTGGTAGGCGTCAAACACGTTTTCGTACGGCTTGTGTCTAGACCGGTTCGGTCGCAATCCACTCAACAAAGTTCACTGCCTCCGTTTACAGAATAGTACTTATAATAATACAAATTATCAATCCTCATCTACAAATTTCAGAAAAAAATATTCATACCTTATTTCGATGCTAACAATTAGTACTCCTGTTCATTATTCTTGTTTTCATTGTTTATATATTAGAGTATATTCTTTTTATATATCTGTTTTCTCCTCACCTGCTTTTATTTTGTCCCACGTGCTTTTATTATTCCTCCCACTCCCCTTTTGACCCCCTCCTCTCATTACCTCCTCCGCCCCTTTTATACTCGGCCTACTATTACTACCACCACCGTTCACGGTTGATGCAAACATCCACTTATCTTTCTTTCATTCTTTCTCCCTCTCTTATTCTCTCAGTTCACTCGTACTCTCTCCCTTAGACTCTTTCCGGATCGTCTTCGACTGTCGCATAAATAACATTCGTTTCTATTCAATAACCCCTTTCTACACCAATGATTGAGCTGGTTTGAATCGACCGATATATATATATATATATAATTTATTTTATACGTACATAAAAGTAATCCATGGACACGTGTTTCTGGCTCACAGTCGTCATCAGCATGGCTAACTTAGACAAGGATCGAACCTTCGATATTGATGTTTAGTTCAGCGTTTTACCATCGAACCAAGACGCCCTTTCTAGAAATATGTACGATTTTGATCACCTAAATATTTAATGTATTTTTATGTAATTATTTTTTATTGGTGATTGAAGCGTTCGTTGTTTTTTTTTGCTTACTACTATTTAGAATGTCACTCATGGATTACTTTTATGTATGTATAATATATATATATATATATATATATATATATATATATATATATATATATATATATATATATATATATATTAACGAACAATGGTCCGTATAAAGTTAAGGGCGACTAGTAATGCAATTTTCTGCATTTTAATCACTTAGGAAGTGAAACATTCTAAATAGTAGTAAGCAAAAAAACAAAGAATCACCAATAAAAATAATTTCATAAAACACACACACACACATATATATATATATATATATATATATATATATATATATATATATATATATGTGTGTGTGTGTGTCCCTGTGTTATTAATATTTATTGTTCTTTCTTTCATGCTCACCCACTATTCGATATACTAGACATTTTATATTTTTTTATAATATTGTTTTCATGTTTATTTTTAATATTTGATATACAATTTTTTTTCAAACTTCTTCAGGTATTGGATGACGGTTTTAAATTATCAGTGAGCGTTTTGGAGTAAATTCAAGTTGATATAACGTACAGCCGTGAGAAGAATGATGGCGACAATAGAATAGACAGTGAAGTATCATTCTTATTTGAAAGATGATGATGATGATGATGATGATGATTGTTTTTCTAATGACTCTTGGAGGAGGAACCCCTCCCTGGTTTCCTTCCACATTTTTCTGTCTCTGGCTAAGCGTAGCCCTGTAGGACCGAGTTAGCTGTCGAATTCGTCTCTCTACCGGGTGTTTGACCATTCACCTTGATTTTTTCCATTGTCTCGGGTTCCATCTTGTCGATCAAGATGTCTACCTGTTGTCTGTAGATCTAGAAAGGTGACCTGCCCATCCATGTTTAGCCGTTCGTATGGTGGTGATTATGTCGTTCACTCCAGTTTGCTGTCTGATACAGATGTTTCTTTTTCGTAGACTGGTGTCCGAGCATAATAGCTTTTCTATTGCTGGATTATTGAGTGACCATGTTTCACCATCATATGTCATAACAGCCATGATGCATTTGTTGAACACTTTCCGTTTAATGTTTATAGTGGACTTTCTACTGTTCATAATGTTGCCTACTTAGGAAAAGGCTGTCCAGCCAAGCGCAATTCGTCGTTTGATTTCAGGCATGATATCAGCGTCGCTTCTTACCGTCTGGGTAGAACAATATAATCTCCCCAAATGTGTGCATGTCGTAAGTTATGTTTTCTTAAAAGTGAATTACTTTTTGTCTTGCATTGTCTATTATATAAAGGACAGTTGTCTGTTTGGCCGTGTTTACCTAAAAGTTAGGAACTACACCAGACCCACTCACAAAGTTGATATACTCTTTATCAGCATTGCCTCGGACAGAATATGGACACACTTTTTTGTAATATTGATTCTTTGGGGATTCAACAAGAACACAATTATTCAGGCTCGACATTTATAGATTTTTACATCGTTTTTAGGTGTGAAATGGTAATTGGGATATAGAAAGAAAGTGTGATAGAGAAATAGGGGTGATGAGAAGAAGATGGAGACTTGAGGAGGTGTAATGGAGAGAGGAGAGTAATATGTAGAGGGGAGAGAGGGCATAAGAGAGTGGAGGAGAGAAGGGAGGGGAAAGAGAGTAGAGGTAAGATAGAGAGGGAGGGTAAAGGGAAATAGGGGGAGAGAAGAGTGGAGGAGGGGGATGGATTTAGGAGGGGTGGAGCGGTAGAGAAAAGGAAGAGAAAAGAGGAGGAGGTAAGATAGAGGGGGGAAACAGGGGATGTGGTTGGGAGATTAGGTGGATAGAGAGAGATCGATAGAGAGAAGAGATAGAAAAAAGTTTTAACAGGATGATGTCACACGTACTTTTCAGCTCTTCTATTTTATTGTTCATATCTCCGGGCAACGCCGGGTAGCCATGCTAGTAATGAATAAATGACGATATTTTATTTTCACGTTGATTTCACAATCATCTTTCTCATTTAACTATATTATTAGAATTTTTAATTCGAAAATGTTATCCGTTTGTCTCATATGCAAATATTAAAAATACATGAAAATAAATTTGTTCTGTAAATACATCTTGAACGACTCAATTTTTATCGCATATTTCATTGTAAGACATGTAGAAAAACCACTGGGCACAGCTAGTAGTGGCCTAGCGTTTGGGGTTCGAAACTCGGGGATCGCTATGTCGAGCTACAATGATTGGCCGTTAAACGATGAAAAAAAACTGTCTGCGGATGACTATATGTACAGGGTGGGCAAAAATAAGGGTCCTATTTTTAAAAATTCATAACTTTTTTATTTATTGATTTTTTTTTGTTTTTTTTTGGAATAAGTAAAGGACCCCTTCCGAAGCAAGCATGAGCCGTATTAGCCCTAAGGAACGTACCCTCATTTAGAAAACATTATTTTTGCTTAAAAAACTCAAAACAGTGTAAAAAACAATACTTTAGTTTTTGTAAGTTTTAAGAAGTGTTTTTCGGCTAAAATTTGTTTTGTTTATTTCAAAAAATCTCGGAAGGGTCAGTCTACACACACATAAAGTTTGGTGAGTTTAACTTTTATTTTGTGGAAGTTATTCAAATTCAAGTTATTCAAATTTAAAGATACGACCCTTATTTTGGCCCACCCTGTATATAAAGAGAGAGCCATAAAACGGCGAAACACGTGTCCATGGCTAATTGTATTATATATCTATATGGGGGAATTACACCAGTGAAAGGAAACAATACCCCCCCCCCCTGCCCTGAAAATTTATGTAATGCTTCCCCGTAAAACGATATTTAAACTACATTTATCAATATCGCAAAAAAAAAAGATACGATTTATATGGGCCATATTTCCTTTGTGAAATAATAATAAATGTAATATGTTGCTATTAATTAATTTTTAACTATACGTTCTCATATTTTTGTATTTTCCTCTTCGATAAAATTTTTGTAATTCTAAAAAAATCCGTCTTTCTTTTTTCTGCTTTTTCTGTACCTGTGCAGTCTTTATTTCTCCTATTGTGTCCCTTTGTTCGATTTAATTGTTTTCTGTGCTATTTGAAGTGGATTGCGATTATCATATCTTAACTCTTCCTCAACCTCTCAAATTGCAGTATAACTCTAGTCTTGATGCTATGTTTTAACTTCGATCTTCGTGTCTATACCCTATGCTGATAAAGAAACTTGATATCAATAAAAATCCATATAGTCTCAGAAACGATCGTACACGAAACTGTTGTTTATGTTGAATTCTTGGAACGCATGTAAATGAATATGTTATAAATTTGTATATATATATATATATATATATATATATATATGTATATATATATATATATACAGGGTGTTTCAAAAGTCTTGGGAACATTACAAATGCGTATATCTCATGAACTATTCCAGGTAGAAAAATGAAACTGGTGCCATTTTAAAGCTTGCTTAATCAAGTTTTTGGTCATACTAATGATTTTCGTGTTATCTTTCCAGGTGCAGTAATGGCGTTCTCTAAACAAGACAAGGCATTTTGCGTCCTCCAATTTGCAAAGACTGAATCGTGGACATGTGTTCAGCGTGCATTTCGCAGAAAATTTAAAAAAGAAGCCCCTGAAAGGAAATCCATTGTCAGATGGCATGCTAAATTTGTGAAAGATGGGTGTTTGTGCCCAAGTAAGCGAACAGGTCGCCCTTCAACTTCAGAAGATGCAGTTGAGCAAGTTCGAACAGCCTTTCAGCGGAGCCCCCGTAAATCAGTGAGAAGAGCCAGCAGGGAACTTCAGCTTGCTCCAGCAACTGTCTGGCGTGTCTTAAGGAAACGACTGCAAATGGTACCTTACAAGCTCAAGTTGGTCCAAAAGTTGAAGGACACTGATAAGCCACTTCGCCGTGACTTTTGCATTGCAATGCAAGAGAAGTTGGAAGATAACGGCTTTGATGACCGGCTTGTTTTTAGCGATGAGGCGACCTTCCATCTGAATGGCAAAGTTAACAAGCATAACACTCGCATATGGGGTACTGAGAATCCTCATGAACTTCTTGAGCACGAGCGAGATTCACCAAAAGTGAACGTGTTTTGTGCAATTTCCAAGAAAGGTGTCTATGGACCGTTCTTCTTTGAAGAGGCAACTATCACTGGTGAATCCTATCTCAACATGCTGGAAGACTGGTTAATGGCTCAGTTGGAACAAGCAAAATCTGATGACTTCATTTTTCAACAAGATGGTGCACCACCACATTGGAGTCTTAGAGTAAGGCAGTTTCTTAACACAAGGCTGCCTGGTAGATGGATTGGGAGATCTGGGCGAGGTGATGACGTTCTCATGCCCTGGCCTCCTAGGTCTCCAGATCTTACCCCGTGTGACTTTATCCTTTGGGGCTTTGTCAAGCAACAAGTCTATGTGCCGCCCCTTCCAAGAGATATTGACGAACTAAAGGCTCGAGTAACGGCAGTTGTGGGAACCATTGACGTCAAGATGCTGGAACGCGTTTGGCAGGAAATGGACTATCGACTAGATGTCTGCCGTGTGACGAATGGTGCTCATATTGAGCAACTTTGAAGATTCCCCACAAAACTTGAAACTTTAACCTTTCCAACGGTACCAATTTCATTTTTCAACTCCTAATAGTTTTTGAGTTATTAAAAATCGTTATGTTCCCAAGACTTTTGAAACACCCTGTATATATATATATATATATATATATATATATATATATATATATATATATATATATATATATATAGGGTGGGCAAAAATAAGGGTCCTATTTTTAAAAATTCATAACTTTTTTATTTATTGATTTTTTTTTTTGAATAAGTA